>VZRV01005920.1:2403325-2776230 GCA_013398115.1 Falcunculus frontatus | reverse complement strand
CAAAAAAAAACCCAAAAAAACCCCCAAAACAGGGAACTGAAAGATCTTTCAGCATATTGTGGTGGAAGAAATGCATCATTACAGTTTCACTGTGTGTTGCTCACTCTTTCATCAGGCTTCTACCTGGAGTATCTAAAGCTAGAGTTCTTTGTTTAGTGCTTATTTTGGCTTGATTCAGTCTCAAGCCTGAAGTCTTACATGTGGTTCTAACAAAAGTAATCTTTGTCTTGTAGCTGGATGTAGAGGCTTAGGTCTATAGTTTAGTCTGAATGTATACACCTACCATAAGCCTGGATGGTAAAAATACACATGTAGTGAAATTCTACAGTGGTTTTTATTGTACATGCTGTTTCCTTACAGGATTTGCAGTTACTTGCATGGTCTTGTTTGGACATTTAAAAATAACAATAATTAATAGGAGATGATGTTTCTACTTCTAATGAGGCAGGAATTCATATCTACTGTTTGGGGATGGGGGAATCAGTAAAAATCTAGAAAGCTGCAATCAAAACAGTGAAGCCAGAAACAAATGGATTAAAGGCCTTTTGAGTTGTATTGGCACTTTTCCTTTTTGAGAAGGTTTTTAAACTAACAGCTTGAGCTGCATAAACTCGAAATATTTCTCAAGTGTTTGTTTATGTGAATTGCTTTCTAATGAGGTCATAGCTGTTTTCCTGGATGCAGTGGTATTTCCTCCTCTTGCTCTTATTTTTTATGCTGCTTTCTACATTATGCCTTGAAGACAGAACAGGCATATAAAAATCAAACATCGCTCAGGATACTTCCAAATTTCAACTCTAATGCTTTACAGTCGTATCAAATGACTCAAGGCTGGAGCTCAGTATAAGCATATGTGGAAAGAAACACTGAAATGCTTTAGAGTTTTAAAGAAATCCTGTATCATTGTCAAGAGTAACTCAGATGTAAAGTTTTTAGCTCCAAAAAGTTAAGAGAATTGGGGTGGATTGAAAGGAATCTGCAAATGCTGATTTTAATTTAAATATAGTTCATCTCTCAGGTAAGATTGATCACTAACCAAGAGAAAAATCACCTGACCATAAAGAGGGCACAGTTTTCAACTCTGTGGCTAGGCATTACATACATGAGTAAATAGCCTTTACCATCTGTTCTACAGAAATCAGAAACATGGACAATTGTCCCTTCTTTTCTTTGCTGTTTGCTTCAAATGTAATGAAACATGTTGGGTTTATCTACTGTATTTGATAATGTTGTTGCTGAAATAAATATCTTCCTGTTTGCAGAACCTTTGTTTTTTCAGACTGCTAGATTTACAGCTTCTGAAAAAAACAGACTGGTGAACTAGATACTGCTGTACTTCAGGTGGCTGCTTTCACATACTTTGGGCTAGTGTCTTAGGAGGCCAAAATTTTATTCTGAAGCGGGGAAGAGGGAAGGGGTTTATGTCATTGGGTAATATAATGATGGTACCGTGAAGTCATGATTTCCTAATGACTAATGTGGAGTAGTAGAGTTGAACAGAAATTTGGAGTGTTTTTTTCTGCAGTGTCTTGAGTCACAATGGTTCAGCCCTGAGCCATGGAGCTGCACAGTGTCGTGGAGGAGGGGGGATCAGCTGGGCTGGTTGAACTGAGTGGGCTTTGCTGGCAGTAGGTGGTGGAGGTGGGTTCATACATGTGGGGGAACTGCAAGGTCAAATCCTCTGTGAAGACCTGATGATATATACACGATGTGTAGATCTTCTTCGTAAACTGGAACCAAATCTCTTTGGTATAAAATAATAATAATAATCATAATAATAATAATAGTAATGAGGAAAAGCTGATTAAATCTCCAAACGGCTTCATTGGTTTAATTAGCATCTTTTTTTCCTTTTCTTTTTTTTTTTTAATGTTAACAAAGTAAATGGGCAATGCTCTCCCCAAAATACTTCAAAAATTTGACAGGCTCTAAGTTTCCCACAAAGTTTGGCTTTAATTACAAGTCAAGGCTCTGCTGTAGATGGAGGCATACAAGAAAGACCCATCTTATGTTTTTGAAACACTAAAGTGATCATGTAACTATTATTACAATTGAGTTTATTTTTTTGTGGGAAGTATAGTTGTGAGCTGGCTATTACAGCTCCAGGTTGCTTGGAAAAAGAAGTGTTCAGTTCTGCATAACAGATCATGCAGTCACAAAACGTTTGTTTTTCGTTTGGACAGCTTTAGTGAAATTTATCCACCTGAGTACCAAGTCCTACAGAGAGGAAGAGTACACTTAAGAGACATCAGAAACTGTCTTCTTAAAACAGAAAAACATATTGTTTCATGTGCTGAAGTTTGAAGTAGCTTCAGGCTCATCGAGAATGAGAAATACTTAACATGTACAAAGAAATACCAGCGCTGTAGCCTTCGTCCAGGATTTTAATTTTTTTTAGTTGAGACTTTTAATTGTAGACAATTGCTCTGAAGGTAATTTTGAAAACAACATTTTATTTTCTTCCATTGTTGAAACAGACAATAAAATATACCATGTTCTTAAAATGAAATTGTATTTGAGTTTAAAAAATGAAAGAAAAATCAACTGTCTCTTTTATATCTTTTTTTGTCAGTAGCAACATAAGCTTAACTATTTCCTGTTTAACAATATCCGTGAAATACTTTTTTTCTCTTTCTTCTTTCAGAAGTGAAGCCAACTTGCATATTTAACAGCATGGAATATTATGACGGAGACATGTTTCGGATGGATGCTTGTCGATTCTGTCGGTGCCAAGGGGGAGTCTCTATTTGTTTCTCTGCCCAGTGTGGTGAGCTGCACTGTGACAGGTATTATGTGCCAGAAGGAGAGTGCTGCCCAGTGTGTGAAGGTACAGTCTCTTTTTAATCCTGTCTGCTTTTAATTCTGCTGCATTTTTTTATTTGCTAGTTCAGTGGAAATGAGCAAACAAGGGCTTTTGTTCTTCTGAAGTTTGCAGATTCTTCTGTAATTCGGTTTCTTTCTACATTTTTGCTGTGCCTGAGTGTGCTGTCATGTTCTTCGCAGTGCTTGTCTGACCTTGACACTACTTCTTAGACATGGTCGAGTAGCAGTGTGTTTTGGGGGGCCTTCTTGACAAAGGACATAAAAAGCTGTTTCTAATTTCTGCTCAGACATTTAGACAGACATCTCCAGTGCTGCAGTTGTGGCCACGAGACAAATTTCAATTGCTTTGCAACCTGCTTCTTATTCTGTTCAGCTAGAGTAATGCACAAAACTTTTCCTCTACAATTGTAGCAAAGCAATGGGGCAGCAATCCAACGTCAATGTTTTTCTCTTCCTCCTTTGCCCTGCTGACAGCCTTGCTAGGCCTTGCCGGGCCTGCAGTCCTCCTAAAAAGGGCTCTGTGAGAAATTTCACACTGACCCTCTCACTTCTATTAGAAAGTATCGGAGGCATCTTCTGCCAGAGTACAACCAGAATTCCCAACAGAGGAAGATAGGGGTGGTGCTGTGCACTTGGATCTTGCCTCAGTGGCGGTCGGGTTATGGCCACCGGGTAGTCAAAAGGCCTGTGCAGCACTTTTAGTCTCTTTGTTTAAATGTGAGCATAAGAATATCTTCTCAATAAGTGAAATCCCCTGGAAATCTGAAATCTCCTCCACAGAGGAGAAGAATCTAGTAATTAATGTGAATTTCAAACACTTTACAGTCTCCTTAATATCAGTATTCCTGCAGTTCCTTGCAGGAGCAAATAAACCAGAAGATCCATTATAGTTGTTTTATTCCAAGCAGAGAATGAGAAAGTAAGGTACCTCATAAAAATACATCTAAAAGAGGCAGCTATAAGAGCTGAACCTTCTCACTCAGCACAGGATCTGGTGAAAAATGGCTTGTTTTGTTCCAAGCTACTGCAAGCTTCAGAGATTTAACCCCAAAATCTGGATAATGAAATATCAGGTGGGTAAGTTAGGAAGTCATTTTTTAAGGAGTATTTGTAATTTTTTTTTATTATTTTGGTGTATATTTTACGTATTTTAGTGTAGGTTCATGTCAGGTTGATACAAGGTGTTCACATGTAGAGAAATTGAAGTACAAATGCTGTTGGCTTAAGTGTTCTAGAGAGATGCCAATCCATGTTTGCCCTGTGTTTAAGACCTGGCCTAGACATTTGTTATTGACTATAGTTGAAGGCAGGATCCTAGATATTTGGTCTTTCCTGGTACAGTTACACCTACATTTAAAAGAGCCTTCATGCTGTAAGCAAAAAAAAAAAATCTGTGCTACACTGTCATTTAATGCCAGATTGAAAAAGTCTAGAGAAGGTATGTCTGATGTGGTGAAACCCCACCAAGTAAGTGCAGATTTCCTGAAGAAATTGCTGTATGAACTGCTCACTTTATATAATATATAAAATCTCTTGGGTTCTTTTCCTATCATTACTGGTTTTTTCACATATGTGAATATTCCAAGATTTGGCATTATGAAATCATTATGACAATATATATAGATATATAAATAATGTATCTATATATCTGCTCTATCTGTCCTCTCTGTCATATTCAGATATGGGTGCTGATTTTTCACATTGGACTTGCAGTTCTAGA
Organism: Falcunculus frontatus; assembly: GCA_013398115.1. NCBI lineage: Eukaryota > Metazoa > Chordata > Aves > Passeriformes > Falcunculus > Falcunculus frontatus. The sequence continues at coordinate 2,771,687 of VZRV01005920.1, read as the reverse complement.
TATGTACTTTGTCCTCTTTGATGATTTAAATATTCAGCTACCTTATTATTTATCAATAAATTGTTCTGCCATATCATCATACCATGTTAAAATTTGATTTCTCCGTTTTTGCAACCTTTGAATCAGACTAGCAAGAAAACCTGATAACATTTCATTTCAGGTTTGATGAGTTGGTGTGTATTAGTCTGCAGTGTACATTTCTTCTTTAAAACAGGTCCTTAGTAAGATAGAATAAAATGTATAATGATTTGTAATTATTGAGTCCAGTCTTTGTTTTCTAGTAATGACTGTGGCTTAATACCAAGTTACAGAGTCCTTTTTCAAATCACCTGGTGCTATTTGGCTTGCTTGTTTCTGTTGTGTGTTCTTCTGATAGCAGTTATGGCACTAAATGAAGAAAGTCTGTCTTCTGAATGATTGCATACTAAGATATATGGTGGTTTTTACTAGAAATCCATCTTGATTTAGTGGCATTCTTTGAAGTGAGCCTAGACAGCTGGCTCCATTAACATATTATAATTGCCCTGCTTCCTCTGAACACTTAAAAAAAAGAAAAAAAAAGGTGGCTCTGATCCCTTTTTAAAGAACTTGGGTAAAGCTGACACCTAAATTGAAAAGTTAAGTATTTTAAATGGACAGAACATACCAGCCCACCCATTCATGCTTTTCTAGTTGTTGAAGAAGTGGCATTTTTTCTACCTGCTCTTCTTCTGTTGAGTACTTCATTACTGGTTTTCAAGGTGATTAGTTGCTTCCTACTAATATTTACTTGATTATAGAAATATCAAGAAATATAAAGCTTTTTATTCTCCAAGAATTCTAAAATGGCAAGTAGTAAATTTGGTGTGAGTTGTGTAGTACAGGCACAACCCTTCTTGACTTAACTCCAGGAAGAGTTCTTTCTCAAAGTTCTGTAGGCTATATCAGCATTCGGAGATGTAATTTGCTGGACTCAGTTTATAGCTTTAAACACTACTGACCTTTTAAAGGTACCAGGAACTTTGTGCTTTGAGTTGCATAGAAGACTATTGCAAACAGCACAAGTCTTGTATGCCTTTTCTTTGCTTTTTCTGTATTCCTCTGTCAATCAAAATCCTGTACCTAAGTCGAATGATAAAATTCACTTCATTTGTTTGTGTATGATTCAATTTTTGGCTTGGTCAAAACGGTTATTTACAGATACAAAGTCATCCTAAAACATGAAAGGTGCAAAGTTAAGAATTGAGGAAGCATTTTAATTTTTAAATGCCTTATTTTCACAAACATCTGGTTTTGGGCTTAATCAGAATTTTACCAAAATTCTGAATATCAGTACAGCTCAGGATGGGGATGACATTGTGTGCAGTTTCACTCCAAATGTTTGGAGTGTCATAAAGCAACTTAGAATAAGACAACAGCTCCTGTCACTGCTACAGGTTTTATCTACACTCAAAATGCATTGCCTTCATTCCAAAGGGGAGTGATGAAACTTCAAAGAAGCAATCGAAGTTTCATTCAATCCTTTTTTTCCTTCAGATAGGACATCTTATTTCTCCCAAGTCCTTCCAACTTAATACTCCTGGAAAATTAACTTACGATACATCACTTGTGCTTATTTGACATTTTTATTTTATAAAAAAAGGTGTTTTCAGTTGTATTTATTGCTTTTGATATATTAAATTTGCTTTAATATGTAATTTTTAGTATTGCTGGCTTTGCAAACCTGTACATTCTCAGATACTTAATTTTTGAGCCTGACAGTTACGTTTTATTAGCCATCATGATAAGTTGTATACATTCACATAATGTATATATCTTTTTAACTATTAATATCAGTGCAACTTACCAGATCTCTGGAGTACTATTATTTCTGAAGAGTAAAAGCTGCTTTTATTTCAAGTAATGGGTTAGCATATACAGACTAGCATGGAACTTGAGGAGAAATCTTACATAATGTGTGCTCCCTAAAATTCTGTTATTTAAATATCCAAATCTTAATTTGATTACTAGCGGGTAAGTGGGACTTATGGCTTTCAAGGGGAAAAAACTTCAACTGAAATGAAATTGAAAACTGACCCTGTTCAAAAAGCTAGTATATCTTCAAAACTGTGATGAGGTGTAGCTTAAGGCACTCTTCCTGTTCCAGCAACAAATGTGCCAGAGGTCTCATCTTTGCTCATAGTGTAAAATAGTGATGCAGTGCTGGCACGAGTCATTCCAATGGGTCATTTAGATGTTTTCAATTTCCTTCAGAAAGCTGATACAAAAAAAAAGAATCAATAGATCCAAGAACCATTTTGTTCTGAAGAACAAAATCAAAAAATTAAAACATTAATTAAAACACATATTCTCTTGCAATTGCTGTCATTTCAGACCCACTTTATCCAGTCAATAATCCTGCTGGCTGCTATGCCAATGGTCAGATCCAAGCTCATGGAGACCGCTGGCGAGAGGACGACTGCACGTTCTGCCAGTGCATCAATGGGGACCCGCACTGCGTGGCAACGGCCTGCGGACAGAGCTGCCTAAACCCTGTCAAGGTCCCTGGGGAGTGCTGCCCTGTGTGTGAAGGTAAGAGTGTGATTTCCCCTCATTTGGCTTTGGTCCGTCATGGCTGCTGCTTACCTGGCAATTCTCGGTTTAATTTAAAATTTTGGAAGATTGAAGAAGTTGATAAGGCATTGGCTGGTGACTGAATAAATTACTGAGGGCAGGAAACATCAACAAGGTTTAATTACTGCTGTATGTTGGCAATCCTTGGTACTCTTTCGGTACAAAGAGTGTAGTAAGAGATGGTTAAGATCAGCATTATTTACTAATTTTTCTCTTAGCTTTGCTTAAACCTTATTAATAAATACAGGAGAAGTTAGAAGGTCAACGTATTTATCGCTTGGTATTACTGTTAATTGAATTATTCCTGTTTTCTTCTTCATCACTGTCATTTAGTTGCAACTAAAAATCTCTTTGTACAACATAGTTCGATATTGGACATAATTATTTCAGTGAAACTTGTGAAAAGGGATGTTGCCTGGGAGATAGATTCATTTTCAAGTTTGCAATTATTTTTCATTTGTTTTGGAAATACATGTATATGTTATAACTGACTGAGATTTAACTTAACTATGAGGTAAAATGCTTTCCCAGCCTGACAATGGAAATATGAAGACTTGCAAACCGAGACATTAAAAAAAATATTTTGAATTGTATATGTAAATGTACATTTAGAACTGCATTTTCTGGAGTAGCTGTTCATCAGGAAAAACAACAGATAAATTTAAAAATGGTTCATCTAGACCTAGAGCCATCTTCACAGTGCACAAATGCTTGTTAGTGCTCAATGAGTTGCCACTGAAGTTTTTCTCTTTCCATCTCCGATTAAAAAAAAAAATTATTTTTGTATATCCGCATGTGTCTCAGGGCCCTTCTTGATTTGCAGTATCCATCCAAGTAAGCTCACTGGGATACTTACTTTTTAGGATAAATCTGAGAAGTATAAGGATTTCTTACAGGTGCTCTTTAATTCCAGAATTCACATCACTAGGTATGAGGAAGTGTTTGATACAATGTATAAAAGCTGCTGGTGAATTGTACAGAATTGCACTACTTGCACTGAATTAATTTCACTGTGAGGAAGCAGGTTAACTGCTGTTAATCCCCAGTGATCACCTCACGATGGGTATCACAGAGCCTGTGCTGTCACCCCTCATTATTTAGATGTCTGTGAGCCAGTTTGGGAAGGCAGTACAGAGAGAGAGAGGCTGATGGAAGTATTTTCAACATGTTAATAGACTGAGAGGATTCTTTTCCTCTAATGAGGGAAGGATAGGCAAATGTCTCTATTTTCGTCTTCCAGACTGGAGAAAACAGATGAGAGATAATTGAATTAAATGCATATATATATATATACGTATATGTATATGTGTGTATATATATATGTTGGACTGAGCTAATTATGAAGAACCGTGGGAAGCAAACACGGGGTCAAGCGTAGGCTTCCATCCTTCCTTGCTAAGGGTTGCAACATAAACAAGCTGGTGCTTCATTAACACACCACACTAATGCCTCTGCAGTGCTCTCACGACCCAAATTAGGTCCACTGGACTAGGTTAGGTAATTCTATGCTCTAACATGTTTTTACTTTTAGAAGAAGATGTAGCTAGCAATTGTTTTTAAGTCCATAAAAGTTGTTTTGTAGTTTCTGGGTAAGTGGCATATGGAGTGCAATCATACTTACACAAATGGATGAAAACTGACACAATAGAACTGTGAATCAATATTTAAATGAGGTCCTTGTGTCATCTAAATTATGTTTTATTAAAAAATAATCTGACTTCTTATTTGTCATGTTAACTGTTGTATGGTGTATGCTTAATTGTAGTCATCTAGTTTTGAGTGTGTCATCTGGAAGACAGTGATACTGAAAGGTATTTTGAGGAACTTCCTAATTTTAAGCTTAAAAGCATCGCATTTGCCTTGGTGGTTTTTTTTTTTTCCAACGGGTAATGAAATTATGTAAGTGATAGACCCAACAATTAGTGGAAATGCTTATCGTTCATGCTAGGAGGAGCCTTCAGCATACTTGTGTACCAGTGGTCAGAGAAGATCTGAAAACACTTGAATCCTCTCCTCTTTTTTCCCTTCCCTCTCCCACAGCAAAAAAATATAACCAAAATAGATTATTATGATCCATTATTGCAAATTATTTAATTCTGGGAATCCAGATATGGTTTTATTTCAAGGATGAAAAACCTGGACTGTTAGAACACAGCAGTGAGTTCAGATGCTAGCACCCAAGATTTAAAAAATTTAGTTTGCAAGAAGCAGCTTTGGATGATTTGATGAGAAATTATTCAGCATCTGAGACTTAACAACTTATCTTGCAATAATAACAAATGAAAAAATCCCTGAGAAATGAACCATAAAGGATACCAGCAAATCTCTTGAAGTTATATTTTGGGGCCTCAAACAAGTTCAAGGCTGTTAGGCCTTGTGATTAGCAGCCTGAATAAAAATATTTAGATACAAGAGAGCAAGGTGTTACCTGATTGGAAGTTTAAGACGTGTGTGTCTTTCTGAATCTGTTGACATTTTCCTTTGAAAGCACACATTAAGAAAATCCTAGAACACTAGGAAAAAAAAACAATGTTGGCCATCTGCATTTAACATTAGGAACATGTATATTAAAATTATTTTTTTTAAAAAGTAATGTTTGAGCTGATGACAGTAGGGACTTGTGTGTTAGCCATAGACTTCTGGCCCACTTCCAAGGTCAGATAGCTTCATGTGTCTTAAGCCCTAAATCTGAGATTAGTAGTGTGTCTACTTGGAGTTTAATGGGTGGGGTGGGAAACAAGTACTGTCTGCTTTCATTACAATACAGCTGTTGCTTGCTAACCCAGTAGGCAAGGGGTTTCTTTAGTTTTCTGGTCTCTGGTTTTCTCCTTGTTGTAAGGCTGAACTGGAGAAGTAAGTATGCCGTGGGAAGACAGTTGAAAACATTTACTTCCTTCGCACAACTGATTTTTCCCGAATTTTAGTTATATCATTTTAATGACAACCTAGTCCCATCTAAGATGCTATTTTGTTTCTGCCATCATCCAGCCACCTGACATGTCTATTCTCTTAACCAGGTAAGCTGCATGGATCAGTGCTCCTTCCCATTTTAAATCAGCTTCTCACTCTTTTTCCTGAGCAGAAGTTCTACTGCTGATGCTCACTGTGTCGTCCGTGACCTGCAGGGGTGGTGGGAACAGGGGAGAATAAGGTCCTGGCTGGGAAGCTGGCTGACAAATCAGTCTCTTGATTTTAATGATTCTAATGAAAAAGATGTGCAGTGCATTTAATGGGGCTACAAGCAATGAAGTAATTTCCAGGCACATTTTTTTCCTGAAGTGGAATTAAAATGCATCCTTGTCAGCCATTTGATGCTTTTCTGCATACCACCTCATTGTACTTGCATATCCACAGCTTAACGTGAATTTTGCAGTGCACTGTATGAGCAGAAGCGTTGACTGTCATGAGCTCTCCAGTTTGGTTTCTGCATCCTTCTGCTTCTCTTATTTCCTACTGTTCAGGAAGGGGAAGCAAAATTCTTAAGTATGGGCAAAGGTCTGGCATCTGTGATACTATATAGTGTCATATTTTCAACTATGCGAGTTATTAAAGGAGATAAAGCAGTGTACTTCAGTGATATGTTCAATAAATGGGAAAAAGTAATGCAAACTTTGCAGCTGATTTTGAAGTAGTAGTTTACTGGTGATTGCAAGGATAAGCATACCTCCTTTTGCACTTCTCTTTTGAATGACTTCCAGTTCTCATTCACATCTCAACATAGGGTATATACCATAGAGAAATAACATACGTTTTACAGGTTAGTTTAAAATTACTTTTTTTCAGAAGTTGTATTATATAATTGCACCATGAATATACTTTGATTTTTTGCTCTTACTTGTATACTACACTTCTTAATTCAGCTGTAGCTCTTTTTGCATTAACTTTTTCACTTTTTTTGTGGAGGTAATGCAGAATGTAGGAAATAATTATTTGTATTCTAGAATCTTAACTATGCGTCAGATCTAAAGCAGGAAGAATACCTGTTGAAAACCCCCTACTATCTTAGTCAGTTTGGTTTTTGTTCACCAATTCAAGCCCATATTTCTATTTAGAAATAAGTATTAGATAAAGAATAAGGAAGACACTTTATATGCTTATCACTATTTTTAAGCATGCATTTATTTCTCATCGGACTTCTATTTACATTTGAAAGAGAACCCACTTGCCAGCAGCCAGCTTCAATTGTGTGAGCTTACTTTAAGCATGTCAGATATAGGCTCTTTAATATGCAAACCAAAACATTTAGTCAAAGATATTTCTGTAGTATATTTTGGTTTGAGTGTTGAGGGATACAGGGATTTGTGGGGCATGAAACTGATGAGAAAATTCTAATCAAATCTGCTTATGGATCTGGCCTGGCTGTGGCTCATCCAGAGTAAAAGGTTATTAGTATCAGTCACTTCTGACTCTTACTGTCTGCTTTTGATCTAAATGTTGCTGTACCTGCAGTTCTGCCAATTCAGTAATTTGTTGGCTGGTTTATAATCAGTTGCAATAAAGGACATATTTGTTCCCCTAGATAAGTTTACATTCCAGCAGCTTCATAAGGATAAATTTTTTCTTGGATTGCACTTGCAAAAAAATTTTGCTGCCAGAGATCACATATAACATACTAGAAATTCTGTGTACAGAGGTTCTCGAAATATGAGCACTGTATGTCAGCACACAAATGTATTTAGCCTTTGAATATGGTAAATTTAGAGCAAACTAGAACATTCCCATTCCCTCATGAAGAAAATCCTGATGTTCTTACTACCACTGTGAGGAAACCAGGGTGTGAGGATTGTAGATACTGAAGTTAAATAACAGTAGCTGTTCACGCTTTTCTGAATAAGAGACCAGGAAGTAGCAATTCCGATACTTCTGTTACCATACAGAGTTGATTTGTATCTGTTCTCTGCAGTAAAGCCTTTTTCATTCCTCCTAACATGCTGCTGTATGTGTATCCATAGTGTATATCCTGTATGTGTGCTATGCAATACACGTTCCCATGTTGATGGGATGCCCAGATTGGTTTGATTTTTGTCTCAACATTGTTTGACCAGAGGTATGTGGGGGAGGGGCTGCACATGTGCCACTTGCAGGAGGCAGCTGGGAGAAGATGGAGGAAAGCCTTGTCTCTAGAGAGGCTTTGCCTGAAAGCCATTTCCATCTCACATGGAATAAGCAGTCATTAGGAGACCACCAAGGACACTGTGTCCTCCAGAGAGGTTCTTCAATCGGGTGGCAAAAGGTCTCCACCAATGGACTGCAGTCAAAGGTTCAACTGGGCCTGTGGTCTCCTGTGAGTGAGCAGACCATGGGAGGAGCTGGGGGGTATAAAAGTGTGTCACGAGCTGCTGGGCTCTTTTTTGCCCTCGCTTTTTGCCCTTGCTCTTTTTGCTTGTTCTCGCTCGCTCTCCCTCTTGCTGGCTGGACACCTGTTGACCACCTCCTGTGTCCTGTCCTACCACTTCCATCTTCCTCACCCACTCCAGCTGTCTCCTGTCCTGCCTTCCTGGGTTCCTACCTGAGCCACCTGCTTCCAACCCTGCGTCACCAATCCATCCCATCGCTGTGATGCCTGCCATGACCTTGTCCAGGGTTCTGGATCTCCTGCCCAATCCCCACTCACCTCGTGTCCGGCCACCCCTCACCGTGGGAGCTGTGCCTGTGGAGCCACCTGTCTCTGAGAGCTGTGCAGGCTCCTCATCAGGCAGCATGCACACGACACCCCTTGGATGTCGATGGCGCACTCCGAAGTTTTGGTGGTACCTCCTGCTTTTTCTTTCTGTCTCCCCTCTCTCTCTGCCCCCGTCCCCCCCAATTCTTTTTCCTTCTCCTTCTTCCTTTTCTGTCTTTCCTATTCTTCTTTAGTAGGGCAACGCCCTTTTCATTACCAATAAACAGTTCTCAGATACAATATTTGCTTTGTTTGGCTTAATTCCATCCTAGATCGTCTGTTGGAAAAGAACCCCCACAGTTCCCCCTTAGTGGAACACAACATGTGCTTGAAGGAGATCCTTCATGAGTCCTGAACCAGAGTGATCGTTAAATAGCAGCTTTCCAGAAGTTTGGTGATTAAGGGGAAAGAACATGTTGAGCATGGATTAACAGGGCCTTGAGAAGGCAAACAGCATACTGAAATTAAGATCAAGGGGAGAATTCACAAGACCTGAAGTAATCCTTTTTGCTCTCTTTCCTGTGGGTGGGTATGTCCATGGATGACATAGTAGGTACTCGGTTCTTTTCTGTACATTGCTCCTCTGATAAAGATGGAAACTGGAAAGTATTGGAGAGCTATAAGCACAGTCCAAAATTTGAAAAACACATCCTAGGAAGACAGACTGAATAAGTTGGATTGGTTCAGCTTAAAATAAAATTATGAAGTCAGAATGTGAACATAGCAGTCCTCAAGTGCCTCAAAGGTTGTTGCAAAGAAAAAGATAAGATTAAAAAAATGGAATTGGATTACAATAGAGAAAGATGGGATTTAGAGGAAGGCAGAAAGTTGTTGAGGAAAACAAAATTCCTTCTGTGGCATGTTGTGACTAAGATTCTTTTTGATGTGTTCAGGGCACGGCAGTTGTATTTTCAGCCTCAGTGAAGAGATTTGCTCAGGAAATTGCTTACATAACTGAGAGCAGTAATGGTAATTTACGTGTAGCTTTCAGTGTTTATGCAAGTGATGGCTGTAGCTTACCAATATAGAGCCCAATATATAGCTGGGGGCTTGTGGGGGAGGGTGTTTGGGGTTTTTTTAACTAAACATCAAAGTGATCAGAACCCTTTTGGCAGGACATCTTGATACAATATGTCCATCTGAGTCACTTCTTGCCAGTTACCTGACACACAAACGCCCATGGGCTGTGGCATGAGGCATATCAATAAAAACCCAATATATGAGGCAAGGGACTGGCTGTTCTGAGGCGGCTGTTTCTGCAGGGAGAGAGGCAGAAAGCCTTTCCACAGAAAAGGCATGGAGACAGAGGCATATTGAGACAGAACAGTGTGGAGGGAAAGACCTTCCTTCATCCTTGGCCTGTCCCCAAACTCAAGCTCTTCAGCTGACACAGCTTTTCAAGGCATGCATCTCCCTTCTCTGGTGAGAGCTGGGAAAAGCAGGCCCATTCCCTTCTGTGGATCCAGCACAAAGAATTAGTTTTAAGCTTCTGATGGATGCTTCTGTATAGCTTCTATATCTCCTAATGATATTGGCCCTCTGGGATTTGACTTTATTTAATCTATTATCTATTTATCTATTTAGTTTGTTTTCTAGACTTCTGCTCTTTAAGAGCCAAGGCTTAGGCAATCATACTGGCCTTCTGTGCTTTCCCCTTGGTTTTAGAGCCAATGGCTTATTTTTGCAGCACAAGTCTCAAAGAGATCACATTTCTTCAGATTAAAACGGACTGCTAGGTAGAGAGGAGAAAGTGGTTTTTCAAGTGTCATAAGGCACTGCAAAATTCTGATGTGTGCTTACACCTCTTTTGGCTCAGACCAGCTCTTCGTGGGGGCTGGTCTGGGTTCTTGTTCCATGGGAGCCAACCAGATCCATTGGCAATCAGCTGCAGTTAGTACTGCTGCTTACAGAGCTGCCTACTTCTTGCTGGGCTGACAACTTTGCTTTCTAAGTAACATTACTGTGGTTTAAATAGCAATTCCATTTTTAATGAATTTTACCAAAAATGAGGGAATATAGCATGAATATATAATCACATGTGAATAATACTAAACAAGCTACAGTGATAGAAATAACTGTTTCCCTCAGGCCATCTGCATCTGTGGACAGCCATCTGCAAATTGGAATAATAGCTGTGTTCGCAGGAAGTAAATACCGGTTAGGATAGTATGAAAATACCTTTTTTTTTTTTTTTAACAAGATAATAAATACAAGCGTTCAGCACTGGCCTTGATGCCAAAAATGTCCCTTAGGAAAGTCTGTGGGTGCTTCTATTCCCTTGCATCTCTCCGAGGCTCAGGCTATTCATAGGGAAAGCTGATACACAGTAATTGGTTATCTCACAGCACGTCCTTCTGCAAGAGAGCCCTCAGGTACAGGTGGCAGGGTGCCAGCATAAGCTGTGAATGAGAAATTAAGTGTTAAACAAAATCCCCTCAGAGGATTTTCGTGAATAAGACCCACAGTACTTTGCTGTCATTATGGCTGACACTTTATCTCCACCAAAAGAAATTAACATTTTCATCAATAAAGGAATCCAAACTCTAGCTGAGATGTAATTCAGTTCAGTTCCTTTAGCGTGTCTACCACTTCATTAAGTAAAAACAGGCAGCAGAGTCCAGTGAAAAGAAATTTGAGTCATTCAGGATGAAGTCAGTGGTAGCGAGCAGTGTTCACTGACACGGGGTGTGGGCCCAGAGTCCTCCTTAGAGCATGAAGTGTAAGTTATTGTTCAGCAGCAGCACTGGAGCTCCCAACCAGCCCTTTCATCAAAGTCAATTAAGGGATGCAAACGCCACACTGCGAAGCATTGGGCTTATGTTGGCCAGATCATGATTTAGAATAGTGGTTATAGAGAAGGCAGCTGAGCCTGTTGAACCACCATGTGATGAAACCTGCTGCCAATGCAAGCCAGTGAAATTCAGGAAGACTATACAAGTATGAAATAACGTTTTCATGGTTTTCAATGATTCATCATTGAGTTCAGCGGAAGACTGATGAAAGGATAAATAACCAAAGAATCCTAATGAATACATGTCACAGGATATCTCACTTTTAAAGAACCTCATGGATCCTTCAAATTTTTTTCAGCACCTATGGCTTTCATAGATTTTCCCCAGATGTACACTAATTTAGTGTTTGTCTTCACCTAGTAAAAATAAGTGAAGGGCCTTCTTATTGTATTTGGACATTTCTTGATTGACTTAATTGATTCTGCTTTAACAAGGTGGTCGTTTCTTAGTGTCATTTCACCTAAAATTGTCAAAAAAAGTTCTTATCAACATTGAAATTAATTTGAAAAGTATACATGCCTGTTAAACCAAAAACTGTTAGAACTGATTATGACAGACAAAAGGTTTTAACTTCCTATTTTGGGAGCAGAAAGTATGTATTTTGATTGCATCACGGCAAAAAAGGCATGCATATACCCCCATGCGTGCACCTTTGGTACATAGGAGGCTTCTTCACCCTGCAGCAATAAATAGTCTTTGATTATAATAGTTGCTTTGAAAGAAAAAATACATATTTTAGTAGTTTTGGGTTGGAAGCATGAATAAAATTTGAGACAAAAGGCTGCCAAACTGAGCTCTGTTTGGAGGTATTAATGAATACATTTTCAGAGCTACTTGTGACATTAAAAAATTATATCATCTAAGTCCTCACATACATTTTATAAATTGTTATGTGACGCTGTATTGTTGAACCCTGATAGCCGACACAGCTAAATTCTGGGGAAAAATTTCCTGTGAGACATTAGGTATTTCAAACCCAGGAAGGAAATTCTTTAGCCCAGGACTCAGGACTGATGTTTTTCATGTAATGAATTGGAGGGGCGGGGAAGGCTGGAATGCGAACTATGAGGATGGAAAACATTTAGTCACTCTTGGAATGATATGAATGTTTTTACAGGAAGCTTAAGTAAACACACATGCTGCTGCTTAGTAGGCTGCAGTTAACTTTTTTGGACAGTAGACAAAATTTAAACAAGTATGCAGACTCGAATGAAAGGCTGGTGAGCAGCACACCCTTCAGGCTCAGTTTTGAGCCAGTTATCCCTTAAAGCATGAGGTAAAAAGTTAGACTAGTATTTGGTTACAGGGATTTTTTTCCATGTATTATTTTGTGGTTAATGCTTGAATGCTCTGATTTTGAATTTCTTTTAAGTCAGTTGATGCTGGTTTCATAGGATCAGAACATCTGACTTCTTTTAAAGGTGTAGTCTGTGTTATGAAATACTACAGAAGAGGGAGCTATTTCACTTTCCCCAAACACGGGCACGTTCTTTATTATTCATGTTGGAGATCTTTCTCCTTGTTTGTAATATGATTTTTATTCATTTTTTTCTTTTTTTCCCCAGAAGAGGATTTTGTTTTATGAAAACAAATGAGATGCTGGACATCTTAGAATCCTATTCTGTTGAGCTTATTCAGAAGAAATATGTGCAGAGGAAAAAGCTTAGAATACAATAGTTGCTTCCCTATTTACAACCAATTTTGTAAAACCATGGAGTAGGTATTTCCCTCACATGGTTATTACCAAAAGTATGAAACAAAACCTTTTTGGAGTTAAAATATTGCATTCCAAATGAAACAAAGCAAAGAGATTGTTTTTCATGTAATAATAGTAATAAAAATACCTTGACAGGAGGTGAAGCATGCGTAATGTATTAACTTAAAGGAGAACAAAAAAATGAGACTGATTAAAGCTGGTTGTGACTGTTACTAAATAACAGAGAATTGCTCTTACAAACACCTGGAAGAAATTTTGCTTCCTGAATAAAAAAGCTAGTTTTTAAGTCATGAAGTAGATTCAGAGAGATAGCATTAGACAAACATGCTTATTTTGCAAAAGGAAGGTAATCAGTACTTGGCAAAAGCATACAGAAATCATCAGAAATTGAAATGTTTGTCTTTTGATTTCAGTTCCTTGATTAGGATTCATCAAGGATATTGCTACTTTCCCTGGAAATGTCCTGAGTTTATATGAAAATGAAATTCATGGAGTCATGCAAGTTAGAAAAGACCAGCAGAGATTTTTTTAGTCCTATCTCCTGCTCAAAGCAGGTCCAGTGACAGAAGGATGTCCAGGCCTTGTCCCGGTTGAATTTTGAGTATTTTGAAGGATAGAGATCACACAAGTCTCTATGACCATGTCGTAGTTTGATGACCCACGTGGTTTAAAAGAAAGATCAAAACAGCTTTTATCAAGTTGTAGTTTCCTGTTTCATGCTTGTTTGTTGTCTCTCTTCCTAGCCTCGAGCTATCTCCAAGATTAGCCAGGCCTCCTCGTCATCTTTGTACCCTCCGGTTAAGGCGTGGTAGACAGCAGTAGGATGCCCCCTGACCCTCCTTCCCCAGCAAGGAAGCCCTGCTTTGTTTCTCAGCCTGTCCTTGTATGCCACCTCTCCAGCCCCTGGCCAGCTCAGTGGCCTTGTGATGTGGTTGCTCAGGTGTGTCCGTGTTTCTCTTCTACTGGGGAGCCCAAATGGACACTACTCCAGCTGTAGGCTTCCAAGTGCTAAATGTAGGGAAACCATCGCTTCCTTGTACCTGCACGCACTGCTTCTGCTGGGCAGGTCCCTCTTCTCCTTCACACAAACCAAAACTGAGCTCTTGGTTCTCTCATAATATATTTGGCTTTGCAGTAGAGCAGTTAAGTATAATCCCACTTTGCTTTCTGATACAAACTCTATGGCCAGAGTTCAGATTTTGAACAACTAAGAATATGATATGAAGGTGGGTATAATTTTTCATTCTGGTTCCACACTTAAGGATTAAGGATTCTATTTAGTTAGTTGTCTTTCATATAATTTATATAATTATGATGACATCTTCAGTGAATGGTTTGTTTTTAACATGCAGATAAACTGTAGAAGTCAACAAGATTGCAATAAATTGTCCCTGATTTTTTTTCTTTGTTTTTCTTTTCCAAAGCTTCAGCAGTCAGTGGTGTATTTCAGTTTTCTTTCTCTTTTTTTTTTTAATAAGTGATCAAACTGTGTCTATAATAAAATTCAGATCCTGAGAAACAAAATTTCCCTGATCTCACTGAAACCTGAGTGCATCAATTTCTCTCCATATCTGAATACTTGAGCAGTATCTTAGGACCTCAATACTCATTAAAGTATAACAAATATAAGGCACAGTAGTAGATCAGATTGACCACCCTGTGTTCTCGTGTGTATATTTATAGTAGTTCACATTGTTAACAGAAGAAAATATCTGCTCTTTGTACTACAAGCTGTGTCACATCACTCAGGAGAAGTGGGAGGTCTCAGAAATCAGGAAAGAGGGGCATAGGGATTGGTTTTGCTCATATTACAAAAGTATTCTAGATTGAAAAAAAATCAAAGAAAATACTATTCGACCTGGATAACTTATTTTCCTTTTTTTGGGGGGGCAAGAAGTTTTTGTGTTGGTATTGTTAATGTAGGTCCTTAAGGACAAAGCCAACTCCAGGCATTACTTGAATGTCACCGTCTTCCCTTCTTTCACCATAAACGCAGTTTGATTTCAAGCTGGAATGAATGAGATTCAAGGTTTGATCTCATATTGTAGTATTTTTCAGTGAACTATTCAGACTAAAGGTCCACCAGCAGCTGAAATAGCTGCTGTGAATTTTAAAATTGTGAAGTTGTTTTTAAGTAAATGACATTGTAAAAAATTAATTCAAATATTTTTATCAACCTCACAGCAGGCAGATTAATACCCTGCACTGAAATTCAGCAGAGAAAGTATCAGGATCAGAGAGAATATATGAAATCATGGTGTTCTAATAGGAATCTGCATTTAACTTTATATATAACCACTTGACATCAGCAAAATCTGTGCTCCATTAAATAATCCACTGTTTTCACCCAGACTCTCTTCAATCCCCTCCTCTTTATTTTCTTCTCTTTCTTTCTACGGTATAGTTGTATTGTTGGTAGAGCACACAGGCAGAAACAGCACCCGTTTTTCCCACCCATTGTCTGTGCGTTCGTGCACTGGATCTTTCTTCAGCCGTTTCTACCAAGAGCAGCAGTGAAAGCTCAGTTCAGATCGTGTGGTGGTACATGCTTTTTCAAGCTTAGCTACCGCTTGCCTATTCAAATAGCCACAAGTCTGGCAGAGCAGATCTGGCTTTATTTGTTGAGTCTTGTCTAGTGAAGTGAAAAGGCCTGAATTTTTTTTTCCTGGCTACATTTTTGCACATGTGGGGGTAGGGAATGAAATTGTTTCTTTTGTCCTCTGCTTGCAGCTCATTGAGAAGCAGGCATGCATATAAAATTACTGTATCTCGGGGCTTACCTTTAGGGAGAGGAGGGAGAAAGAAACAGATTTGTAAGCTTGACTGGAAACACTGAAGATGCTGAAAGCAGGCTCCGAAGTGGAAGGTAACAGAATAATAAAACATAATGAATAGAGGACGAACAAAAACTTTCCAAATTAATATAACAACAGTGTAATTTCATCCCTTATAAGAGATGCTATATTACTGCGTGTATCAAAGGCACAAAAATTGTGTCAATGTGCCCAAGGCAACGGAGCATCGAAACACAGAGGTTTAGTTTTGGAAAGTCACCGAAAAGTTATATAACAATGAATATTTGCCCTGAATAATTATGAATATTTGTGCTGGTTTTCCTAGATATTAAGTCGTACCTCCAATTAAAGGGAAGTTATCTTGAGGGGTGGACTTTAGTGATGGGGGGTAAAACACAATCCTCTTTCTCTGTAGGTTTAGTTTACACCCAAGTGAATCAATGAATACTAACTAACTTGCATCTCAACTTTCAATAAGGTTTTGTAGGCTTTTTATATCGACATGTTTTACCTCACGTCCTGTAGTTAGATGGTAAAGCTGCAGTCTCCTTCAGTTCTCTGGCTTGTGTTACTGTCAGTGAACTCTGCTCTGGGCAGCAGTAATGATTCATATGATTTGTAGCGGTTTTAACTACCTGTGAGTACCAGCATTGCTGTGGCCTTTTTGTCATTTGAAGTGTAGGGTTTGTGGTGGCTGACCAGTGACCTGAATGTAGCTTGAGGGTAGCTCTTGCATTCTGGTCTTTTGCGTGTTTAGGATATTTTGGTTAGAGAATGGAATGATGCTAAAAATCAGTTTGGTTGCAAAACTAGTTGATAGAAGCCTAAACAGCCGGGATTAATTAATGGAATGTATCATGTTATTGGCATATATTGGTATATAGCAATATGTTCATGATTCCTATACTAATGTGTTGGTGAAGTTGCAAATGTTTAGTATTAGACATGAATGTGATTTAGTCAGATACTTTACTGAATGAATTTGAAAACGACTACAAAAAATTCATTTAGACTAAAAGAAGTCCGGTTTGGAAATCCACGGATTTTAGAATATTTTGCTCATTATGGCTATTCTTCTACACTACACATCCAAAATCAGAGCTGTGAGATGAAGAATTGACAGAAACCCATCCTTTGACTTCCAGCCTAGTAATTTATATTAAATCCCTACCAAAGGAAAAATTTTAATTTAAATAAGAAGATATTTGAGGGATCTAGAGAGACATTATGCCATTATACAGATTTCCAGTTAGTGCACGAAAAAAGCTGTTGGTGCTGTTCTGTATATTTTTAAAATGTATTGCTACTTTCCTACTAGAAATTATGCAAGCAACAGAATTTGAATGTTACTCAGCAAGTGCATAATCTGAACAATGACCTCTGAGATAAGTTTGAAGTTATCTAACTTAATTGTAGTGTCTTTATTGCAGTTTTTTCATTCCAAACTCTAGTTAACTGACCTAATTTTAAAAGGATTTAAAATGTTCATCAGCTGTATAAACTGTTGTGCTGGGAAGAACAGGGCTGGAGAGAAGCTATAAAAGCTGAAAATTGTGAAAGACAATGAAAGCAGAAAAGGTCATTCTTGTAATAGGATAATTTTCAGTTGACTGGAAGGCATGGGCGCAAAAGCTGCCTGCTGGAATGGAGCCAATAGGCACAGAAATTTTGTTTCACGGTGTATACTTCTAACAATTTAATCTACATTGAGTAATATTTTACCCTTACTCTGAAAGTAAAGACTAACTGCCTGTAGGTAATAATGGCAAAATCTGTGGACTGAGGATGAAAGATGATGTGGCCACCTCCAGTCCATATAATTTCTCCATATCTTCACAATTTATCAATTTAAGTATGGAAGGCTTTTAAAATTTAATTTCCTATAAATCTTCATTTCTTGAGATGGAGAAACAGAGTACAATTAAATAGTTGAAGCACTGAAATGAAAGCTCACAGTTCTTTAAGTCATGCAATTTTTGTGTCCTGAATATTTTGTATAATGTTAATAATACTCATAACTATGAAGTCATTGGTTCTTCAGTGCTTGAGTTCTATGAAGAACACAATATGGACAAAATTAGTCTCAGAGAGCAAAAAGTTATTCAAGAAAACATAGGTATTGCTTTCCTTCTGTGTCCTGTTTTATGATGGTCATTTTGAGGTTCTTTGTTATTTCCAAAAGTTTCTGGGGTTTGTTTTATTCTAACAATTTTCTATACTAGAGCACATTAATATTTCTGTCTACCATATGTATCAAAACAATTTTCATATTCCAACATATTTAAATGGTGTCAAAAAATAAGTATTGCATTGCTGATAAATAATTTATAATCTGCAATAATCTCCTCAACTTCAGAAAGCGTAATCTGGGACTGCACAGTATACTGTAAGAAGTGATATTTTCGATGAATAGACGTGTTAAATGCTTTCCAGAGATCTTTCACATGCAGTGCATCCTACATTCCCATTTGGTATTCAGAGTTTCTTCTGCTATAAATTTTAGTAAACGTGATGTTATTCACACAGAGAAAGATTTGGCTACTGAGTTACGTGTTTGATGTGCAGCTTGGTAGTATCAATCAATTCAGCTTTAGAGAAACTGTTCAGTTTCAAAAGCAGAAATATCTTCATGAAGTTTTGATGAAATACTTTTGGAGAAAAATGGGCAAAATAAATAATTTGCACCCAGTTTCAAACTGCATGCGCAGGAAAGCTGATTTCATAGTGAAAAAGAAAAAAGTGGTATCTTTTTCTGTTTCAATACTTCAAAAATTTTCTGCAACTTCATACTGTTTTTGTTGAGTGTACATCACTTCGAAAGAAAGTCAGTTTCTCTAATTGTTTCTAAAGTACCAAGAATATTCATCAGAAGCAAAAGTAGTTAAAATTACTGTCTTTACTATTACATTGCATATGGATTTTTGTGAATTTACTTTAAAAATTCAAGAATCTCAAATTTATTTCTATTCTTTTTTCTTACCCCCAGAACCAACGTATATCACAATAGGTCCACCCACCTGTGAGGTTTTGGTGAACTGCACTTTGACTGAAAAAGACTGTATCTATAGCTTCAAACTGGACCAAAATGGTTGTCGCATTTGTCAGTGCAAAACTAGTGAGTATGCAAAAATACAGTGGCTTCTACCTTTTATATCAAGCTGTATGTGAAAATGGTATGCTGGTTTTTCTCATTCATAATGTTGATTATATGTTGTGTTAGTTTGTGTATGCTTTATAATTGTTTATTTTAAAGAATTGATTCCTGATTTCTGACACTGCTTGCTTGCTTAAAATGTGTTTGGAGGAAAACGTACGGTGTTTGACTTGAGGTAAAAATTTAACAGCGGACTAGAAAAGATAATAATTTGGGACCTAATATTCATATAGACTTTGAGAAGTCTTATCAGAATTCCATATTTCATTTTCCTCTGTTTAAAGAATTTTAATAGCATCTAGGTTTCTGCACTTCAAAAACTCCTATTGCTAAACAGCCTATTTTCAACTTAGCTTTTTTTGTCAAAATTTAGATTTTGAGGATAAATGTTTGAAAATTATATGCTTGGGAGTGGGTGTTCGTATATATTACAAGTATATCCATATTTCTATTTATTTCTATAACATATTCTTATATTTGTTTTAGATACATATATAATACTTTAGTTAGCATTTATGCAGGCTTTAACATCTATTTCTTCCCGAAGGAAAAACACTGTGCCTTGGGAGAACTTTGTGTGTATCAAGAAAAACATATTTTCTGTATGTGTTTCCTTAAGAGTTCAGTGTTTACAGATGAAATATGAAGCAGTATCAGGTTGGTTTTTGGAGCTGGCCAACAAAGAACACCTGTGGAGTGCTAGTCTCAGCTGTAGGATGCATCTCTGTGGCTGCCAACCCAACCTAGGAGTGGGTTTAAACTCTCTTTGTAATGTTATTGTAGTTTTTCAGCTTTCTTGAAGCCTCTAAGGCTTTCACAACTAAAGTATTACTCCATTCCTCCTCTTTTGGTTTCAGTCCACTCATTCTCAGCTACTTTCTAAAACAACATGACTATTGTAGGGGTCCCAAGTAGAAATGGTCAAAATAAAATTCTTAATTAGTACAAACTGAAGAGTTTTAGGAATGGATTGGTGTTGGATAGGACATCTTAACAAAAGTAAATATATGGCAAGCCATAACATTATCATGGCAATACAGAAATAATACCTTTGATTACAAGTTGTGTTTGTGGAAGGATTAGGTTAGGTTTTCCTTAGGTTATATCCAAGCTATTGCATACTTGCCTTACTTTGTTCTTCCTGAGGAAAACGTTAGAAATGTTAAGGTCTGCTTTTAGCATTGTAATTTGATTTTCCTTCTCCTTCTGTTATTTTTAAATTGACTGGGGAGTTTGACACAAACAAGAAGATGGACATACTTGGCAAATTTCATCATCTATGCCTGTGCATGCAAGTCCTTCTCTCCCATCTGGTGCACTGGAGACACACCAATCCGAAGGATGATTTCTTTTGTCCTAGGTTACCAGATTGCATAAGGACACAAACCACATCTCAGGATGTTCTTGCTTAGAGTATTTCTGATTAAATAGTGCATAAGAACCTATTCAGGGGAATTTTTCTACTGCCAGATTTGCTTGAAATTATCTTCATTTTACAGTAGCAAACTGTCTGAAGCAAACTTAATAGTATCATTTGTCATCTTTTGTTTTTTCAGTTAAATAATGTGACTAGTAGATTGCTTGAAAATCTCAGTCGTTTAGAAAGAGGAGACCTTTATTTTCTAAGGAAGTGAAGAAAAATAACAGCTTGGAAATCATCGTTTGGTGGTTATCAATCAAAATGACAGAAATGGAATTTTTCTGTCAAGAAATGTCTCTCGCTTGCAAGGCTCTGCTCTGGACAAATGAGTGTGTGAGAAATGAGAAGAGAGGAGTCTTAGGTCAAATATGCTGAAAATGTACTGTGCTAGCTCTCTGTGTTTTGAGATCGTGTGTACTTTAATGTCCATACCAGTTCAGTTGCATCTTGGTTCTCTTAGGGACATCAGAACGTGTATTATCTTTAGCTCATAAAGACTCGTGGACTTCTGGGAACATCACTATCTTTATACTGCATCCACTTGTTTTTTGCTGGTCTAAGCTGCTTGACAGAGTCAAATTTAAGTGCCTCAGTAAGAAAGCCCCCATGCCCACACTACCATTTGAAGTCATCTTACCCTAATTCTACTCATCTATCTCCAATAAAGTTTCCTTTTTTTTTAATTTCTCTTTAGATATCTCTGCTAAAGGTTTGTTATACTTCAGTTATTTCAGCCAAAATAAAAGCAGAATGACGAAGTAGAAGAACATAGAGTGAAGGTGTAACTTGTTCTTCATTATTATCTTCATTTACATTCATGTAGCCAGAAATAAGTACAACATGTTTCTTTGGAATGATTGTGTGAGTACAGTATAATGAGACTTAGTTGGTGCTTTATTGTAATTTAGTTTCAAGTCTATCAAGCCTGGTTCAAGCCAACTACAGAATGAGAAGGAAGAAAGAAGCAAATCAAAACATTTCTAGAATATTATTTTAATAGAAGTAGTTTGTCTTTTATCCTTCTTTCCATTCCTGCAGTGAACACAACAACATTCTGTAGCAACATGCAGTGAAAACATGCATGCTGTAAAGTAAAATGATTTTTTTTTTTGAAAGTAGCAGAGCCAGACCATATTTGTAAGAGAAGGGAGAAAAAAAACCACACTGAGCAAAGAGTGAGCATAGACAGATATGGGAAGAAAGTTCAGTAAGTACAAATGGAACCACAAATGATGAGGGAAAAAGAATGATCATACTGACCAGAAGCATCTAGAAGCCAAAACAGCACTACATGACGATAAAAGGTAAAAAGTATAATCCAGAATCTGGGAAGAACCACTGCAGAATACCCAGAGTAAAACAAGTAGGAAAAACATGAAAGGCATTACCCAAAAAAAAAAAAAACCCAAAAAACCAAGGATGGTATAAGATGATACAAGAGCAAAACACAAACAGAAAAAAGTAAATAAGAAAAAAATTGTGGTGTGCAGTGATTGCTCTTGTATTTGGAGTGTCTAGGCCTTTACTTTCATAGGGAGAACTGGAGTGGAATGAAGTCTTTAGGAAGACAAATGCATTCAGAGGAGTCCTTGTGGAAGACCAGTGATCCACGGTTTGTGAGGCAGGACTCCTGTTGCCCCAAGGAAGACTAATGGGCATATTAAATAATGCCTGCTGATTGCAGTAAAATAGGATTTAAAATCTGATTGGTAGCTGCTGCTGCACACGAAGTCATTCTTCAGCAAGCGTCTGCAGTGCAGGCCTTGTCTGTTCCCTGGATTAGTTTCACAGAAAAGAAAAACCCTTTAAAATCTCTCCTGTGACTGAGACTAGTGTTTTACCCCAAATGAATTGAACATGTAGTACTCTTCAGGATATAACTGTGAGCATGTATGACTTTAATATTTTTTAACCTTTCAAATCTTACTAGAATGGAATTAAATTAGAGTGTTGTTGTCAATTTTAAAAATTGTTTGCGTCATTTAGAAAGCTTACCTTTGCAGTTCCAAGATGCAACTGTCATCCAGTTTCATTGATTTCTGACTCCTTATGGTGACATGCAATTGTAGAAGACTGAGATGAGTCGTTTCCCCTGCACATTATAATTCGTCACCTTCCACTTCATGTCATGGTCTCTTTTGTTTGTCAAAGCAAGTAATGCAATCGCTATTCAAAAATAAGAAATCTTGGTATATTATGTGTTTGCACAGTTCTTTCAACATGAAACCGCCTTCTCCCCAAAACACATTCTATGGATGCACACAGAAATAATTTTGGAAGTGTTGATACCTTTTCCTTTAAAGAGAAGAACATGTTTTCTGCCATGGAGTTAAAAGGAGGCACTATCATTCAGTCTATACTAGCACACACCAGAAGCATGGTCCTCAATATTCTGGCAAGTCACACCATCTCCCTTTATAGCTGATGAAGCAGAGTGAAACTCCAGCATGGACTTTGGGTTTGACAATGTGGGTCTTCATTTAGTTGCATAGGCATTCACAGGCAGCATTGGCAGGTTTGAGGAAAGGTAGATAGGCTCATCTATAGGCTGTCTCTAAATAGCAACAGTTAAGGCTCTGAAAAAGTGTAGGGACTGATGATGGGAAAAAGCCTAAGAAAACTTTGTGGGGACTGCAGCAAGAGAACACATCTCAACTCCTCGCTTTTGTGTGTTAGTTCTTCAATAGTTAGAGTTCTAACCTTTCAATCTTATAGCCAAAATTTGAGTATTTCATTCCTGTATTTCTGTAAGAAGTCCATACTCAGGGATGTGTGTTCTCAACACTTAAACTCTCAGTGTTAATTTTTCCCATTTAAATAAACTTACTTTGTGTTTATTTCTGTGTCAAACAGGTCAAACAGCAATTGCACACTAATCACACAAAATGTACTTTGGGCAATGCAAAATTCCTGGAAACAGTAAAGTAAAATATAAATTAGGTGACACTTTTCTGTTTTAGTAGCAATTGTCTTCCAGTGTTACTTTGGTTTCACAACAAATTCCACGGAAAATAAAAGTTATAAAATAACAGTCCAGGTAATCTTTCTTAGTGCAAAGATGAGCACCTATTAGATTTTTGAATAATTCTGTAAGACAGAAAAAGGATGTGTTATTATCCTTCTGCAGTGATGTAAAAGGGAATAGCTATTACGTATAAGACCTCAGTTAATGAAATACAACCATGGAAAATTTAGGATGAAGCACGTTTCCTAAAAATTTAAGGCTCAGATCAGAAAAAAGATACGTATTTGAAGTAGAACAAAAATACTAACTCTAAGCACACGTGTGCAAGATAGTGGAAGTGCTCCCTGAAGAGGATGGAATTATGATAAACAACTCATGCCAAATAAATATTATCTGTCTTCTCACTAGAGTGAAAATCTTCGGCAGGATCTCTGAAGATTACAATATATTGGAGTTAGTGCTTACAATATACCTAGTGCAATAGAAGCAGATTAGAACTTCACTTGGCTTGACTTGTGAAAAAAAAACAAACCAAAACCATTGCGCTTGGAGCTTGATCATTCTACAGTAATTCCACGTTTGAGATGTCACTGCTATAATTTCATTTTAATGAATCCATGTGTTGTATGTGAATCCTAGGTTTGTTTAGAGCAAATATCCAAGTGGTTAATTTGCCTCAATGGACTCACAAGATGATTTTTTTTAAACAGGGTTTTCTAGCATCACAGTGCCCAGTCCCTTCATTTTTATCCAGCTTTCGTGAATCATGATTTAAGTCTAACAGAAGGAGGGAGGGTTAGTGTGGATCTGTGGAGGCAATATATTCAGAGAATTCCAGTTACTGTTAAGTAACCTAGTTTTCTCCTTCATAAATTTGCCTCCCCAGATCCCCACCCCCGAAGATTAACCAGCAGTAGCAATCCACACCGAGAGGACGGCTGAGGAGTGCTTAATTATAAAGGTACTGTGAAACAGTTCTCCTGATATGATCTGTCCTCAGCATCAAGAAAATAATGCTGGTAAAGGTATGTAGCTAGCTTTGTGTAGCCATGCTACAGATTTTCAAGAATGGACACCAGCCTAAGCCAAGTTGAAATACTGACATAATCCTTGTCATGTATCTATTACTATTCTCTGGCAGTTATTTTTTTCATCTGTGAATTAGAGGACTGAAAACTAAAAGTATTTCAACATGGAATGCATTTTCAAAAAAGATTTTCAGTCCTTACAGTACGAATATCAGTGTGTCCATATGTAAAATGATATATTGAAAAAACATAAATATGCCAGTTTAAGAGCCTGGAGTTTTTAAAATACCATATATATGATAGAAAAAAGAAAGTCTTCTTTTTAAAAAAAGAGCTGGAATTAAAATCAAGCTATTAGAAATTCAAGCAGAAGACCCTTTTTAGAGCTAACATGCAATTCATGGAATTGAATTTAATTTACTTTTCAGTTTGGTTTTTTGGGCAATATTTTATAATACTCCAAATATTCATAGATTCATGTGAGGTAGGGATGTGAGCACTCTGAAATCAGAAATTAATCATGCATACAGTGGTTTGAATTTAGGACAAAGACCTGTGATTCCTTTTGAGATGCATTTCCCCTGAGATGCCATACCTGAGAAGGGGAGGTTGCGTTGTATTTGAAATATTCCACTAAGTTAATTTTGCCAAATGCAGACATTGCTAACATATCATGGGACAGAATGTTGTTGTCTTGTTTGCAAGGTGGGACCTCGACTGTGGTAGGGCACATCATTATGTCAGCTGCAGTTGCATGCTGATTTTTGAATGTGTTTTTCTTTCCTTCAGCAGCCAGTGACTCAGTTTTACAGATATCAGACAATCTTTTAAAACAAGAGTTGATGTTAGTGTTGAGAGTAAGATACTTAGTGGAAAAGAGTTTTAAAACACCACATAGTTTGTACATAGCATGCTGTGTAGAGCCTCACCATATCTTGGTAATCATCAGTTCTCAAGACTTCCTTCTACAGAGTGTTGTCCCATCCTCCATATCCCAAAGAGATTCTTCTTTAACACTGTCATGCTCTTCCGAAATGCTCAATATTTGTTTTATTACAGTCTGCGTGTATGAAAGGGTGTGTAAGTGTGTGGAGAAGGTGGGGGAAAGAAATTGTTATATTTAAAAGAAGTTTATGGACTATGGTGACCAGGCTTAAAAACATCACCAATATCTATTTGTTTGTTAATAATTCACAAATGGGTTTTTTTGGAAGACCAATTAATCTTCAGCTGTTCTTTCTGCTTGTATTTTTTCCAACAGCATCATGTTAAATTGATCCAAATGAATCAAAGAATTTGAAATTCCCGTGTTTAAGGCAGCATATAATGTGTTAAATTGTAGCAAACTACAGAACAAAGTATTGGCTAGTACTGCAGTCTTTAGAGGACTCAAAGTCTGTAAGCAATAGCTTTTGCCCGTATGATGAGGACTCGTGAAGACTGACTAGACTGTGAGCTACCAACTGGACCTGTTGGAAACTGACTTTGCTGCTGCTTTTGCAGTCGTGGTTGCACATGTCAAAGGAAACTGCATGGTCTCATTGTGTGGGCAGGATTCACTGCTATGAGTACTCGATGCATGTTAGTCCTCAAGTGAGTATTAGGTCTAAGCAGGAGACTATTTAATAACATCATTGGTTCAGGACAAATAACTTTTTTGTGTTTAGTCTCCTAGCCTTCTACTATACTTAATTCTTTCAGCATTTTATGTGGTGTTTCAGTTAATATCGTCACATTAAAAAGATAAGTATTTGTAGTAAAAATACAGTTATACGAGCCTGAGACGTTCAGGAACACATTCACCTTTTCCTAAAGTCATATCTCATCAGTATCATTCTGGGATCAACCAATATCCTGCATCTAAACTTTGAGCTTGTCATGCAAATTGTTTTCTGTATTGGCATGACCTTATTGACATTACATGTTTTATAAGAAAAAATAATGAACGTGTTTCTGCTAAGCATGTAGAAGTCTACTCTCCATCCAGATATTTCCCTTAGCAGCACAATGAGAGATGTCTTCCCTTTAATTGATTTCCTGTTCATCATTTTGTTTCTGTTTTACTCTTCTACCTCCTATCTAACAATCAGTTTAGTTCTCTATATGTGATGTCACTATAATGAATCAGTCACAAAAACAAAAAAATACTTTATACTATGTGATCAAAAGCTTGATCCCATTCTGTTAGAGTTGCAGTGACGTGCAAGTGCATAATGCGGTTCTGTAAAACTCTGAATGGTAGTTTTCTTTCCCATTAGCTTTTAAAATGTTTGCTATACCCTCATTTCAGCCTGTCTGGTTGGCCTGATACACTTTTTGAAGCAGTTATTAGACCAATTAGGGCTGGATCTCTTCTCTTGAAATTCATTTTATTATTTGTATTCAGTTTCCTCATGAAATTTACCTAAGCAGAGATGGAAAACAACCTCAAACAAATACCCTCCTAACATTTTGTCATAATAAATTTCCTCAGTGCATTGCAGTTGACTTTCATGAACTAGTTCTCCTTGTTCCTCAGTATGTGTCACTTGAAATGCAAAACCTTAGGAAAAAATCTGGTTTTACTTATCTTTTCATAATGAATTAGTGATTATTTTAGTAATGATTAATTTAAAGCAATAGCTAAGGCTATGGAAAAATTGTCAGGATGACAATTGTAAACACTGAATTTGATCCACATTCGAACATTTAGGTTTGCAATCTTTTCAATCTTTTTCTTTCTCTTCTTTCTCTGATAGCTATGCTTTGCTTTGTGACATTGGTGATTCACTTAATTTTCTGAGAAAAATGCCTGGTTTAAAATGCTAGACTATGCTTTTCAATAGGCCTGTGCAGCAGACAAACTCTGTGTACCAGATGGTACTTCATTTAGAGACTGCCTGCGGTTGTCACGTTTTTAATAATGTTTTAATAGGAGAAATTCAGATTATTAGATGTAAAGTCAGAAAGCAGACCAGAATTCATGTTCTTAGTTTCATGACAGTACATTTCTTCATAAAAATTTTTTTCAAAAACTATTTAAAATCTATTTCCACAGTTTGTACTCTCATACTATCAGAAATGTAAGTGCAATAACATGTTAATTTCAGTAAAAAGTGTCTTATCAAAAATATAATTTTCAACATCTTATTAGAAAGACTATGAGCGGAGGTCTGTGGAGACTGTTCTGATCACCTCAGACGTAACATTGACATAACACTAGAAATTCCATACATTAACAGTTGTCTACACTGGCTTCAGCAAACTTTCCCTTTACATTTGACATAGCCAGAATTTTGATGATTTTTCATATGCTCTTCACTGCCAGTTCCTGAGAGGCAATGGTGATTATTAGCCATCCACCTCAAGGCTCTGAAGAGCTTTTCTTTCTTGGTCACTTACAAAGTGAAAATTCTTTTGAGAATAACTCACTACGTAAAGGATTAAGCAAGGAGGATATTGCTTTGAGACTGGATCTCCTGGTTAGTATGTCAGCTGACTGTTTGAGTTTTAAGTATATTTAACACCATAAGCTACTTGGGATGACACACTTGGGATGTATTCCTGCTTGTGTAGCACTGCCCTAGACACCCTGGGCCTTTTAATAAAGTATATTAATTTTACATGTAACAAACTTGTTTTGCATCTCTGAAAAGCAGTTTCTCTAACCAAATCAGAGCAGAATAGAAGACTGAAAGTATTTGGCTGTGGGATTCTGAGGCATACCTATTTTGCCATCTTCTATAACTTCTTAATCAAACCTGGATTTTGCACTTTGATAGCTCCCCTTAACAGATAATCTGGAGACAAATAAGACAAAGAAATATGCCGACTAAAAAAAAAGTTGTTATTTTTTCTGGATTTTTGTTATTTCCAGCTCTTCCTTTTACTTTTTTAAGATGCCTGTTTATTTCTCCCATGCCTTTGCATATGTACCTTCTTTTTTCTTCACCTTTCTTCATGATCCTACTGTTTATAGACAGCCACATAAACATTTCATCTCCCTGACGAAGTATGCTTCAGAAAATGAATGGCTCTGCTCAGTTCAACCTGTGCAGTTCCAGGTTTATTCACTGATTACTTCTGAGCATCTGCAGGAGATATCGTAATCTACATTATATCAAAAGTCATAACTGGACTTAATTCTTTTTGGAGATATCCTAGTGTACTTCTCCATACATTCTTCATAAAGTTCAAGCCTCGCTTTAAAAATTATGGCTACCTTATTAAGTCTTGCATGATGAAAAGTTCAGTTAATTTTATTATCACTGTGCGTTGCTAGGGAATAATTCTGTACAAACATCCTAGTATAAAAGCTCATAAATGAAAGACAAATTCTCATTATTTTAATTTGCTTCAAGAAAATTCTTTGTATTAAGCATAATTCACTCTTTACCAGAGAAAAATATCCGTTTCCTCTGCATTATAATGTTTTAAAATCAGCATTAGTGACTACATATTAATAAGATTAGTATTCTTGGTAGATTGGCCTGACTTAATCCTCCAGAAATGTATAAAACTTCATGAATATCTTTGTGTATGTGTGTGTCTCTCTAAAGCAAGAACCTGAGACAAGGGTTACCATTGCTGTGCAAAGGTTAGATCTGACTGAGAGTAAATGCTTAAATCTTGTGGTATTGATACTCTGCTTCCAGCCACAATCTCCAGAGGTTATGAAAGGATCTGTCATTTCTTTTTCTGTATTCTGAATGGCAAAAAACCCCCCAAACTTGCACCCTTTTTGCTTCAGACACCAAATTTGCATCAAAGTGGAGAGGTGAGAGCCATGACCCTGATTATATTCATCCTATTTAAACTGAGCACTGTTATTTGGGATAATGAGACTCTTATGTTGTATTGCATTTGCATGCCCAAATTCCACCGCAGAAGTAGGCAGTGAATTTGCCCATTTTCTCTGAGGTTTTGGTCTCATTCTGAGACAGTAAGGAACATGCTTTCTCTACCAGGATGAGCATTAACTTGGTAGAATAGATAAGGAAACATTTAGCTTAGCCACATCTGGTTAAGTCTATATTTTGCAATCTTAAATGCAACATTACAAAAACAGAAGAGGAAGCATTTAAGTAAAGCAAAGATTCCTTCTGTAGTTTTCCTACAGTAAATTACCATGTTAGAGAATAAGCCAATGTTGATAACTGATCTCCGCTCTGGAGAAACTGTATCCCTAAATGTTCATCCCCCTAAAGGAAAGGGGTCTTCAGGGCTCAAATGAGGAGCACATCTGGAAGAATACTCTTCAGCTGACCTCTGTACAACCAATACTTTGTAGTGGTGTGGATGTTTCAGCTAGAGATCAGCCATCCTTTAAATATCTCTTTAAAAGTCAGGCCTTTGGATACCACCCATCATATTCTTCTATTGAGGAATCTTAATTATATTTCCCTCTTTTTCTAATTTGGTCTTACTTTGGCTGTTGTAATAATGGGCATCTCTTTCGCTTGTGTTTTGAATCTCTAATGTAAAAAATCTCATCATTTTCTTCTTTCCTCTCACCTCTGCAGCCAATAAAACATTGTATCCCACAATATGTTAGTCTTTCTGGCATTTCTTCTTTCAAAAAAAGCAAGAAGAAACTGATCAATCTCAAAATAGTTACTTGCAATGAGAGTGAATATAATGACCATTATTTATCTCTGTACCAGAAAAATTTGAGATGCCAACAGTTCAGCATCTTCCTTATGCCACGAGAGGCAGATGAAACTTGGTACTGGACTTCAAGAGACAGATCTTTTAGTCTAGCATCTCTTAAGCTTAGATCACATCTTAGGGAATCCCAGTTACATTTTTTAAAAGCAGGTCTTAATCAAGTTGACAGCAAACAGCATAAAGAATAAAAGTTTTTAATATATCCCACCCTTTCAGTTCTATTTCAAATAAGCAGAGGAGAAATAAAGATGGTCTATATTGAACAAAAGCCTATTAAACGCACATAATGTGTGGAAAGTATGTGTTATTTTAGATGTATTATTAAAAGCCAATGGAGTCCTGGATGTTGGACTCCATTGGCTGTGCATCTGTTCATAAAATCATGTTAGTTTGTGGTAGCAGGTGGTACTCCCCAAGTTGCTGAAGAATCCTGTAGTGTCTGCTCATACAGTTTGGGTCATTACTGGAGAATTCTGTCAAATATTTTAAAAATAGGGCTGTCTGAAGGTAAGGCTTAGCAGTATTAAGAAAGTTAAAAAGTAGAAGGGAGCAGAAGGTTTAGTCTGCTGAGGATGTGTTTGATATAAACAGTTTTCAATTGTGACTAGCTGTGTGTGTCCTTTGCAGGGGAGGAGCTGTGCACGGGCCTCATTTCGGGCTGTTCCTTGGACTGTTCCTTTGGCTTCCAGACTGACGCCCACAACTGTGAGATCTGTCAGTGCCGGCCGCGGCCCAAGAAGTGCAAACCCATTGTATGTGACAAGTACTGTCCCTTTGGATACTTGTACGTATTCTCATCCTGAAAGCACACTTAATGCAATCCCTGTGTGTACTGAAAATATGCAGAAATCCAGGAATATGTACTTGTGTTTGCTTTGTGGCAAAGCTGGGGGAAGTGTAGGAAAATAGAGCGTTACGGATGTGAGAGTGCAGTATTCTTCAAAACGGATTTTGATCAACAGATTTAGAAACAGCAGCTCAAAAAAAAGCAGATTATAAAGGCAAAGAAGTGCTTAAATCTTAAATTTGACGAACAAGATAAGAAAGCTACTTACAAGTAATATCTCTTGCATGTAGCTTTTTGAAATTCTGTTGGCATGCTTTGATAACCTTTCATTTTATACCCCATTTATTTTGTTCAAATTATTATCTAACATTTCAAGTCTCTTTTAATGTTGATGTGACAGCAGACTAGTTTTAGTGAGACATTTCTGGTAATTACAGGATTTGTGAAGAACAGTACTATATCTTATCTACGTTTTGGTAAATGCTTTCAAAATCTGTATTTGTGGTGGACTTCTTTCTCCGTCTTTGTAGTATTTATTCAACTGTGGAACAGGTGATGAAAACTGAGCAGGCCTTTTGTCACAGAAATTTCTTAGGAATTAGTTCTCGTGGCATCTATATTTATATATTACCAGTACATTTTATTTTTTATGGGTTCATTCCATGTTACTGCCTGCTTTTCATAATAGTTTAATTTCTACCTTATGACAGCAGATCTTCAGATAACATTCATATTTAATTTATTTTAAATTATTTTAAATGAAATTTACTATATTTGCAACTCCTAGTGTTTGATAGTAATACTCCTTAAATTTCTGGTTTGTTTTAGAGTTCTCTTTGACCCTTGTTCATAAATGTTGCAGGTTTTTTAATAGCCATCTTTACTGTGGTGTGTCCTCTTAGTACACTGAGTAGTAAATGAGAGAGGAAAACAAAGAATTTTAAATTAAGGAGTTAATAACATTATCTTCAGGCATGTTGACTTCAGGAGTGGCTGAGAGTTATTTTCAGTTTTGCAAGTGAGAGAAAGTAGAACCAGAGAGAAGTCACAGAAAAGGAATCTTGTAAAGAGCAGTAAGTTTTAGTCTATGTGTATCACGTGTTTAATATATTGACCTACAAAGGAAAATTAGAACTCATGTATGTGGGTTTTACTTATATACTAAGTAGCAAAAGCATTTTTAAAATGACAGCACATTTTAATGGGCATAGTATGGTAGTTGTAAGATTAAGATGTTTTAAGAACAAGTTGATTTCAAGCTGATGCCAGTGTTTTCAGGAACCCTGTCTTTGGGATGATCTTTCCCATACATTTTTGTGCACCTGAAAAATATATGAACTTTAAACCTTTTTAAGCTATTTGGAAAATAGTTTTCAATTTAAATTCTGGGTTTACATATAGAATGTAATTTTATTATGTACAATGCTTGGCTGGTATTTTTAAATGATGAATGTTTAATAAAGGTTTCAGATAATTCAATTTTTTAGAAATTGGAAATGAGCACTCTAATCTTGTCATTCGCTACAAAATACGTGAATAATTGCACTGAATGAAATTAACAATATTTAAAGATAACTGTGTATGGAACTGTTTGTAGTATAAAGGGCTACAGTTGTGGCAAGAACTACTTTAGGATCATTTCACTTTGAGTTTTACCTTGGTGTGAGAATTATTTAGAGCTGTGGTTGTATAGTGTACTTGTTCAGTTTACTGCTACTGTGCCAAATTCTTTTTTAAAATACCATGTATTTGACTTCCATGCATGTTGTGATCATTAAAAACATGGGATGTGACGGAGGACAAATCTCTATTTTAATGTAAACAGTCACAAATAGGACAAAAAGAAGGAAATATTAAAAGAAAAGTATATTAGAGAGTGAGCAGTTAAGGAGTAATCATCATATTTGTGATTTCTTTTTTTAAGACTCTTAAAAGTTAGTAATTGGAAATACTGAGTTTTGCATCTTTAAAGAAACCAGAATCTTTTCATAATTGTCTGAAAAAATCTGCTAAATAAAGCTCACTGTTTGAAAGCTTTACACATTAGTGGAAAGAAGCATTCCTTTTGATGGGATAGGCAGACAAAAAGTCTTTCATTCTCCACTCTACTGTATGGCAATTTGTTACTCTCAGCCTTTTAACTAAAATTTAAATAAAGTTTTCTGCAACTTGAAGCCGGGCTTTCTAGAGATTTACATAATTTATTTCTCCTCTATCCTCCTAGGTCATGTTCTATAACTTCCCATGTCTTTTCTTTGTTTAGTACATCTGTGCCTAAAGTTTGAATAGTATTATCTGCCTTTCTGAAAAAAGACAAGGAAACATTCAGCATAGGATCCACAGAATGGAGGGAGTGCATGCCAGGGATGGAGACTTGTACAGCCCATAAAACCACTGAATCTAAGGGTGACACTTAACAGTCATTTTCTTCGCTCATCAGTCACTTCCTTTGGGGGGATGCTCTTGTTTTGAAGATGTAGATATTTAAAGTGGCTTGCTGACCTTTTACAAATTATTTTGGTCATGTAGGAAGAACAAGCATGGCTGTGAAATCTGTCGGTGTAAGAAGTGCCCCAACCTGCCTTGTGGTAAAATCTGTCCATTGGGTTTCCAGCAGAACAGTCATGGCTGTGTTATCTGCAAGTGCAGAGGTACGTGCCAGTGCATTACCACCTCTAACTACTTCTGTTTTCAAAGCAGGTGGAAACCAGAGTGAAAGAAAAGCAATACTGCACAGAATATTTACAAATTGAAATATAGTAACTGGGGAAAAGTCGGTTCAACATTGCTCAGAGGAATGTATTGTTTTGCTGCTGGTTGTTATTATCTGTTCATCTTGGCTTCAGCTCTGCTTTCATCTCCCTCTACAGAGCCATAAAAAGTTTGTTATCATTAATAAAAACTGGATCAGGCTCTTAATAAGCAACTACTAATAGTAAGCTAGTTGAGGGCACTTTTCAGTAGTGATGTTCATCTTGGCTTCTTCGCCATTGTCTTTTCTTTACAAACGGGTGTTGGATTTGATACATGTCCAGCATATCACCTAAAATTGGAGTGCTGTTTCTTGGATGCTTTTCAGGCAATCTTTATGAACAATGAGTAGAGACAACAGCTGCCCAGGAGAAAGGACTTGGTATTCTTAAGCTAAAAATTTCACACATGCCACATGCCAAACCTGTAACCACCAAGTTCAAGGTGGATAGTGAGATCAGATGTTCATTTGTTGTCTGCCTTATACCTGTGCTGCTTTTAGCATGTCTCTTTTTTACAATATTTTCAGATTGTGTTTTGTATTAGTCTGGGTATCAGACTTCCTTCATTGCTCATCTCCATGTGTTTCATTGACATAAGCTACAATGTATGACTTTTACTAGAAATTAAAATTCTAAAAATTAAATAAGAAAGGGTAACTGCTGAATGGTGTCCCACTGAGATAATTCTTATCACTCAGCTTGTCATTTGTCTTCATGTTCCCAATCAGAACACTTTTCCTGATTGTCGTAATGCTGTGACTAGATATACACAAAGTGTACCCATAGATGTACCATAATTGCCTCCCAGACCATAAACTTTGGTCACTAATTATGCACACTCTTAAGTGTTTTCCCTAACAAGTACGGATTTTAAAACATGCACAATTATTTAGTGAAATTAAGTTGATCCCTCTCTAAGTAGTATTTATTGTTGTCATGATCATAACGATACCAAGCCATGAGCATATCACTTCAACGTCACTTCATTAGCAGCTTGTCAAAGAATGATTAGAACAATCACCAGTATATTCTGGGGAAAATGTGAGTCCTTGTTAAAATTTTGACCCAGAATCCGTAAGTAAGAGGAAGGGATGGGTAAATCCCCTGCCTGTGAATTAGCTTCACTTTCTAAATTGCTTCTGCCAGAAATAGCTTACGCTAGGATTAATAGAAGTAGAACCATAGAATACAGGCTGGAGTAGTACTCTGAAAAACTGAGAGTCCACTTCTTTGCCCTTGCATCAAATAGAGTGTATCTGGATAATCCTTGACAGATGTTTGTCTAAGATTTAATTTATTAAGAATCTCCGCTTTCAAAAGACATAAAAAACCAGAACAAAACAGAAAGAGAAAAAAACAAACCTTTCTAAAATAGTGTTTTCCCGTGGTTAGAAACATATGACATTTAAAAATGAATTTTCTAAAATTTCTGTCTCCCTTTATACACATTGAACTGGTTACTTCTTGTCCTGAGCTTAGCAGACATATGGAGCAGCTAAGACCATTCCCTTTAGAATTCTTGCAATATTTAAGGGGTTGCAACTGGAGACTCGTAAGCATTTTTTGGGTGGGAAATGGGTTTCTAAGTCAAACAAACTCAGTTACTGTGGTTTCTCATCATAATTCAAAAATTTGATACTGTACTTTAGCCATAGTAAAATCTTCAGACTAGCAGAGGTAGTAGTGCTGTATTTAAATTTACAGTGCTCCTGTACTTGTATCTTATATTGAACTTGCCTTTTCTGCAGTGGTATCACATTACAGACTTCTTTCCCTTGTGAACTACTGCATCTCAGATCATTTCAACCATACCTCTAGTTAGTCAGTTACTCCCATTTTGTATTTACACATCAGATTTTTTCAGGTATTAGCTTTTGTACTTATTGTTTTCGCTTTTCAATTTTAATTACAATCTCAGTTTGTGAACTTAATTCTGAATAGCTGCCTATGTATGTTTCTCCAGATTTTGGAGTGTACTTTAGAATATTTCAGGGAAAAAAGTCTGATTGCTTCAGATACCCTTTTCCCTTCCCAAATAAATGAAGTCTTACTATCTAGGATTTCTGAGTGTCAATAATAATTTTAATATAGAGCAGTATTACAGTGATATTAATTCAAGTCATAATTTAAATACTCTGTTACTAAAGTATGAAAATGTAGTAACTGAATTTAAGGTTTTTTTCATAGTATTTCTGTTCATGCAATAGGATAAAGTCTGTTCTAAGAAGTATTTTATCCTTATGCAGCATTTCTGTTTAATTCACAAAATGGTATACTAATGTAACTTCCGTGTATTGGCTTTCTATTCTGATAACTTGTCTCAAACTAACTTTGTACCATCTGCTTGTGAGATCGTCTTTAATAGATCTGCCACAGCTGAAGAAGTGCTGACCTACATGCTAGTGTGCAAAAAAAAAAAACAAACCACACCTCAACCAACCAAAAAAACAACAAGCAAAAAAACTTGAACACCTACTAAAATTACACATAAACATTACTACTTCTCTTACATGATCCTTTTTCAAAAGAAAATGAAATTAAGAACTTTGTACAAATAACCTTATATATATATGTGTCAGCAGAATATGGTTGACATACCACTGAAAACAAGTCACTGCACTGACAAACTGATCCTACATCCTTCATCATAATAGTGATGTGGGTGAGGGAGTGTTTGGCTCTAAATTCACTCTGCTGATTAACAAAGAATGTATTGTGGCTGAATCCTGCAGCACTTAAATACCCCTTAAGATACAAATGAAACTTTATCCTCCCTAGACCAACTGCTTGTGTGTTGTGACAGAGTGCAAGTAATGCCACAGTCTAAGCTACTGTATTCTCATCTCAGTAAAAGCTAAAAGAAATGAGGATGAAATTCTCATAATTCTCTTCCAAATATCTCATTTGTCATAGTAATATAAACAAATAATTTCTCACAGGAAGTACTTTATATAATATTTCCAGTGTCTACCATTACCCTGTTAACACCTGATTGGAATTTTTTATCATTTGTAAGACCATCCATAGCTCATTTAAATGTTTTATATTCTACTTGCTATCAAATACATTGTAGATAATCTAATGTGCTATGGTATTTAAATATTTCATTTTAAATATGCTTCATGCTTTCTGCTATTTCCCTCCATTGCATTTTTCCTTTTTTCTTACATTATTTAGACACTATTGCATTTCTAGTTGATTAAAAAAAGTATAGGTTCAACAGAAGGAAGTGATTATATTTTCCAAGGAAATACATTCTACTACATCCTATTGTCCTTTCAGTATACCTCTTAGTTGTTTCCTGTGTGTTGTTACTTTATTTCTAAGTGTAAATGAAAGAACTATTATTTACTTGGTTTTATATGTGCTTTAAAAATAAATGCAATCCAGACACGAAGTTGGTGTTTCTTCCTAAGCAACAGATGCTTATCGGGACACCTCATTTTTCTGTGATTTTTTGCAGAGGCAACGGCTTCTCTTATGCCTCCTGTCAAAACAGGCTCTTGCCTGTCCATGGATGGGCGCCGGCATGAGAATGAGGAGAGCTGGCACGATGGCTGTAGGGAATGTTACTGTCATAATGGACGGGAAATGTGTGCCTTGATCACCTGCCCCGTTCCCAATTGTGGTAACCCCACCATACATCCAGGGCAGTGTTGTCCGTCATGTCCAGGTAACACATGGTTTCTTCTACATGCTCTGTAACTGAGTTTCGTTTCACTTGTGTTCTGTTTCTTAATACATGAAAATAATCTCATGCATACTTCAGCAGCAGGCATAGATGGAGGTTTCTGTGCCCAATGTAACCTGGTGAGTTGCTGTCATTAAGTTCTTAGCTGTGGAAAATGGGAACTTAAATATTTAAAGCTTGTGCATGTTGTGGGTCCTAACATGTTAATCTTTGACATATTGGAATCTTTAAACTAGTAAAAGTTTCTAGTCTTTTACCTATAATAGCAAGTATTGTAATAAGCCATTACATTTTCATTTTTTGATTTTAAAGTGGAGTTTTATTAAAATCTATCTCCTGATATATGTTTTGCAACCCCTCAAAGATGTACACAAACAGATGTCTTAAGTAATTGAAAATTATGATTCTGTGTTCTGAGGGAAGGCTCCCATGCCACCAGCAGTAGATTACTTCAATACTTTCAGTGGGAAGGCCAGGTACAGTTCATGTTGCATTCCAATATAATTTTAATAAGTGTTAATATGAAAAACATCTATGAAAAAGTATGGGTAGAGTGTAAGATTAATGCCCTCTGTTTTCATAATTATTCCTACAGTTTTTCATGTGCTAAGTAGATTATTTTGTAATACAGTGATATTGTCTATGACTTATTGGAACTCATGTTAGGAGTAAGAACAATGAGGCTCATGAAACGTCTATAAATAGCAGAACAGTAAGACAGTACTAGCAGAATATAAGCAATTATGAACTGTTTCAAATTCTTTGTAAAGAACAGGAAATCCTAGGGGCAAAATAAGCAGCCAGATCCTCTTTCTGAAAGTGACAGAGAAGAGTGCATCCTCCCTGTGACCTAAGATAACCGATCTTTTTAGATTGCTTAGACAAAGGGTGATCTCCAATCCAGTTCTCACCTGGTGCTAACTGGAAAAATATAAGATGCAAGATTCCGAAGGGTCTGTCTCTCTTTCAGCCTTTCCATAATGATTTGTATAGTATTGTAGGAGATGGTATACTTTATATGGATGGGGGCAGGATAACATGTCAGTCTTGCCTTAGAAAAACAAACAAGATTCAAAATTTAAAATGTATGGCAGTTGTTCCAATTTCAGCAATTCCGTTGTTAGGTCCCCAAGAGTCATCCCTGACTTCATTCTACTGTCAGCATACTCATGCATTTTGATTTACTGAACACGTACAGAACACCTCAGAGCATTCAAATAAGGGTAATGTTAATTTTAGTCTTTCAGCTGACTAGCAGCTAGTTACTTTGTGTGTGGAGAATGAGTTTGGGTAAATTCATTCACAAGCCTAATGTTCAGTTTGTGGAAGAAAGATCAATATGTAGTTAGCAGAAACTATCAACTCACACTATACATTTCTTGTGGATGAGATCAGCATTTGATTCTGAGCATCAGCAATGTTGATCTCTTTTTATAAAAGAGCAGTTGCTTGGCCAGCAGTGTCCATTCCTTTGAGAGAGAGGGTCTGCATAGGTTTCTCTGTCTGACATCAATCCTGCTTTTAAGACACTGGTCACCTAGATTCTGTGTTAGCAAAGTCATACTTGGTGTAAACTCTTACAGTGCTAGGGCAGATACAGCATTTTAAAGATGGCATATATAAGTGTAGGAATTACTATGGCCAAATTAGTCTCAGTGTGGGGGTTTTTTCCCCACTGAGCTCTTATATTTGTTAGAAATGTAATTCTGATTTTATTTTGCAGTATATTGATTCCTCACTGATGATGTTAAATACATGGCTTTAAGTAGATAGGAATGCAGTTTGGAGTTGTGTGACTGTGAGCATGTCACTCAAATATATCTGCCATAAGGACGTTGAAGTAATCAGCAGTCCTCATGTACTGAGTTTGGAATTGCACTTTTAACCTGTCAACAGGGAAGTGGCAGCTGTCAGAGATGATTTTGCAGACTAAAAAAAAGCGTGCTTACATTCAATTCCGTATTTAGCTAGTTTCCAGCAGAGCAAGATATACCTTGAATGCTAAAACGTTCCTTATAACCCTGTTTCTATATATTAAAAGGTTTATGTGGATCATCACAATGCTTGTGGAAATCTCCAGGTTTCCTTTCAGATTTAGAAAGCCATTAATTGTTAGTGTTTTGCAGAACCATGCTATGCAGAAAGTGTGTATTTGTTTGACCACTTTCTTGTTCAGGTATAGAGTAGTTGCACATTTGTAGCACTTCAGTTGCAGTGATACATCATTATCAATGATGCAGTAGGCAATATATACAGCAGTACTATCTGGTTATGCTTTTTTGATCAAGAACAGTAATGAGCTCTAGCAGAACAGGCCTGTGACTTTGCAGAGAACTAAATGCAAAGGAGATGGCTCAGAAAATTTGCAGAAAAGAGTAAGTATTGCCTTTGCCATGGTGAGTTAGGATGCCACTGCATAACATGTAATATATTGTTCCAGCTGGAATAAAAATCTAACAATGACAAGGCAGCAGACTAGCAATCGCATTTCAGGTAAATGCTGCTGGGTCACGTATGTGTTTCATAATGTAAGCAATTGGAAAAGCATAGCATAAGCAAATCAGTGAAACATAAAATAATTCCCTGAAAGAAAAGCACAGGTACTTTGTGAATAGAGTAAGATCAGCCAGAGTAAGCTTCCTTGAGTTGTACTGATCATTCTCCAGAAATGAAAACAAACAAGTGGTGTTTCTTCTACGTGGCAGTGTCATAGAGCAAAGGGCATAAACGCCATTCTCCAGACAGGAACAGCAGTGCTAGAAACGTGAAGAGAAGCCATAAGTGCTTTGAGAGCCTTGGCCTGCCTAAATGACTAGAGGAGCTGCTGTACACTTAATTTTCCTCCCCTTAACCAAGATATTTGGGTTAGGATAATGTTCACATTAGGCATCATTATAATGAAGTAGGAGAGAGGCACCTTCAGACAGTGGTTTAGATATGTAGCATAGCTAGCAGAAAGTCACTTTTTTCTTCTCCTCCGTTCATAGCATAGGAGACCTGAGGAGGTTCAGTTCTTAACAAAGGCACCTTAGCTGCCAGATGTTAAATGGGTTGAATTCAGGCTGAAGGACATCACTTATAAGCTTGAAGCTTCACTTTATAGCTTGTAGCTTTCAAACTCATGGCTTCTGCAGCTGAAGTTTTTTACAAGCTGTAATAAAACATACTGAGTGAGACATATTGCTATCTATGCATAGTGCATGGAAAAAGCTGGTGGACTCTCTCCTGGTCCAAAACAACCAGCATGGTAAGCAGGCAACTATTATTGCCCTTATTGCCCCTAGTGTGGGATAGGCTTCAAAGGATTTAAAGCAGGCTGAGGATGGTGCATAACCTTTTCTTGATGGTAAATGCTTAAACACTCAAGCAACCAGATCGGTTTCTTTTTTTCTTTTAAAACACCAAGAGGTGAAGAGTCCCCCCATTTTTTTTTTAGTACCCCAGAGGCTGGAGGACACTCATGCTGAACAAGGGAAACAGTTTCATTTCCTTCCTTAACATGAAAGAGGTCAGATTTGTTTTCTAAACCACTGGGGTGAATCTTTTACCAGGGCTGCAGAGGTGATGCAATTAATTGTTTGAAAAGAAAGTAAGGTTCGTTTGGTGAGATGCAATTACTGGAAGAATGAGCCTACACACTGTGGCATTTCCTTGGATCCAGTTTTTTTTCAAAGATGGCAGATTTTTTTTTTTTTAATTGAACAGTGATGAAGTACTTCCACTGATGTTAAATGCTTATATGTTTTTAGGGGGCGGGGGGGGGATGCTGTGTTTTGCTTGTTCTTTTCTGGTGGGTTGGGGTTTTGTTTCTTTGGGGTTTTGAGGGGGGCTGTTTCGTTGGTTTTTTAATGTAGCATCAAATGATGATATGGACGCATACCTGTTGAGAAACTTAATTTGTACCTGGACTTCCTAAATCCTGGAGGAGAAGCTTACTTATCTATCCTTTCAGGAACTGTAGCTGCAGTTAATATTCAGCAGTTAAGAAACTGTCCAATCATTAGAATTTTTCAGAAAATGACAATTGTCTCTTGGAATTCCTAAATCACAAGTTAGTTTGATTTTTTTCTGAAATGCCAAGAATGCTTGAAGTTATCTCTGATTT
Organism: Falcunculus frontatus; assembly: GCA_013398115.1. Taxonomy (NCBI): domain Eukaryota; kingdom Metazoa; phylum Chordata; class Aves; order Passeriformes; genus Falcunculus; species Falcunculus frontatus. The sequence goes on along the minus strand of VZRV01005920.1, from coordinate 2,730,580 downwards.
ATATTAACTAGTCTTTATTCAGACTGATTCTCAAATTGTTTCTTGTTTATGTATTTCCCATTTTTCATGAGATGCAGGTGCCATAAAGTCAAAAGATCTTAATTAAGAATAATTTATATATGTATTTCCAATAATGACAGAAATTCTTCATCCTGTGTACAGTCGTTAGTTACAAGATTCACAGTTTGTTTTGCCTGTCTTCCAATTCTTTTTTTCCCAGATGAAATAATCATGCAAAAGCCAGAGCTCACCAGTCCATCAATCTGTCATGCTCCTGGTGGGGAATACTTTGTAGAAGGAGAGACATGGAACATTGATTCTTGCACACAATGTACATGCCACAGTGGACGTGTCCTGTGTGAGACTGAAGTCTGTCCACCTCTTCTTTGTCAAAACCCTACCCGCACACAGGACTCCTGCTGTCCACAGTGCCCAGGTATGTGCTGACATCCAGCTTTCATCAGAGCCCTTCCTTGATCTGAGGATGTCTGATCTTTCGGTATGGGAATGCTTCAGTGTGTGCTCAGGTGGTTGTTGTGGTGCCTTTGTTCTTCAGCAGTTGGGAGTGACAGCCTGCACTCCCCTAATTCAAATGCAAAACTTGACTGTATGCAAGAGAGATCTTATGTTTAAAGGGGAGTTGTGGCCCTGAACTTTGAAAATCTTTGAAGGCAGTCTAATAATGTAGGGGTTGTATGAGAACCAGAATCCTTGGAAGGTTTATGAAATATGCACTCGTTTATGGAGACATGCAGGATTAGAGAAACTTTGAAAGCACTCAAAGTGTTAGGTGAAAAGAAACAGGCTTGTTTCTTTATCTTTCTACATGCCTTGGTTTCTATGAACCCTTTTATTACTATCTTGTCTATTTGGGATTTGGTCTCAAAAATACTTCAGTTTGCTTTTGCCTTCACATGATATCATTCTGAGAGTGATTTGAAGGCAGCTGAGTAATACCAAAGCAGTGTCAAGAAGATAACAGGATTTGCTTTCCCCCAAGGAAGGATACTCAATTATAAATGAACATAAATTCCTATTTTACTTAGTAAATGGGGCAGTTTATTGCAGTGGAAATTTAGTACAAGCCTGTGAATTGCATGTAAACTCACTAAGAAAATACATCTTTATTAAAACCAAAATTAAAAATTTTACTTTAGGAAAAAATAGAAGTTAGGTTTTGCCATTAGGTTTTGCTACAGGGTATTTGTTTGGGTGTGGGGCTTTTTTTCTGACAAAATATTTTCAGTAAACAAAGTAGCCAGTTCTCCTGACTATATTTTTTTCAGTATTAATAATGAACATTTGCTTACTTCAAAATACTGTTTTGGAGGAGCTGATCTTTCCTCATTGGCTATATAATAAGCTTAGTCTCATAGCTTAATGCAGTTAGGTTGAGAACCTGATCTCAGTGGTCTTATGAATCCTTTCTTTTCTTCTCCTTTTCTTATTATTTTCTCTGCACATACAGTCCTGTTTATTGACCCATAGTGTCTGTTAGGGTACAGCTTCATTGCAGGAATATGTCTCCCCCATGGACAGGCATGAGAATTAAAGCAAACCATTGACATCAGGCTGAAGCACGATCAAATTCCATTGGTTTCTCAACAGCTTATAATTAGCTCATCTAAGTCCACTAGTGAAGGTGACAGCAGCATAATAGCTTTTCACTTTGCATCATTCAAAGACTTGGGCTGACAGGGGAGAAGCTGGGATTCAGGTTTTAGTTTTAAAATTTAATCTCTCTTGTTTGAGATTAATTCCTATATACCATGTAATTCAGAGCATTCAGTGTTGCTTTCGGAGGGGCTGCTTCTAGAGGTGATTGTTTTTCACTTTGCTGTCCTTTTTCCAAGTTACTTTTTTTTCTTTTATTTTTTCCTTTTTTTATTGCTTTCTTTTTCTTTTTTTTCCCCCTTTTTAGTAAACTCAATAAAGGTCTAAATAAGCATTGTGCTAGAGCCTATCATGAGGTCTTCATCCCATGTAAGGACTGAAGAGGCATGAGGCTCTGTCCTTCTAGTTCTTCTGAAATAGTGAGCCAGCGTGTAACAATTCCATTGTGTTCTTCAAGAGTGAATCCTCTGTTAAGGAGCTATGAGAGAAGTTAACCACTGTAAGTTAAATAACCTAATTTGTTTATATTTACAGATGAGACTCTTCAGCCCTCCCCATCAAGCAATGAGAGCATGCCCAGTTACTGCAAAAACGATGAAGGAGATATTTTTCTGACAGCTGAGTCCTGGAAGCCCAATGTGTGCACTAGCTGCATTTGCATGGATGGTGTGATTAGATGTTACTCTGAGTCTTGCCCACCGGTATCCTGTGAGAGACCTGTTTTGAGGAAGGGACAGTGTTGTCCTTACTGTATTGGTGAGTGAATAGAAATAGTTGTTAACTTGCTGTTCCCTTCCTGGGAGTAAGACAGAAGTTTTATTTCCAAACTGAAATGCTTTTCCTGTTTGGTGAGATGCAGTCTGTGCCACCAGTCAAAGTGGAGAGTGAAATCAGCAGAGGGAGCTTTGAGGATCATGATTTGTGGTTTTTTAGGTAGAAGCACGTAAAGATATACATGTAATTTGCCTACACACTCCAGAGGCCATCCTCCTGGAATCTTGGTAAGACACTTTCTTAGATGAAGACATTACAAAAAAATTATTTTATTTAAAGGAAGAACTTCCAGGTAACACATATGTTATGTCAAGATTTATGTGATAATATGAGGAAAACATTAATTATGACTGCAGAAGATGAGCTGAAGCATTCTGAAATTTCACAGAATGGAGAACTGTTAACAAGGCATCTAAATTAAAATACAGGGAAAAATGGAATTTCATTAATGATAATATCTTTGAGATTAAAATAGGGTATTTTTTTTTAAGTACTGAAAATGCATAAGGAATTAGGGCCATGCACTGGTGTTGAATTTGGAGCTGAAGTAAATGATGGATGCTGCAGGCAGTGAAAATTGCCAGGCATGTTTGAAGTAGGAAAATTTGAGATTACTGATCACTTTTCCATCATATGTTGGAGTATTTATGTACAGATGAATTTTTTTGTGAGTTCACAGTAAGTACAAAGGCTGTAGAATGGAAGCTGCTGATAGAGAAAAATCGTATAATGTACTTACTGAATTTAAGTCTTTGTAGCATTGTTGGAAAGCATTCAAAGCTTACTTACCTTTATTTGCAAAAGTAGAATAGAGATACAGTAGACGAGAACAGTAAGAAGGAGTATAATAAAATTGATGGGCATTAAATATTTAACTGAACATGTGAGTCAACTTGCCCATCTATAAACAAAACAGGTCTTCATCAGAAAGATTGTGAAGTATGTTCAGACATTGATACAAATCTTGAAATCTCTAAGTCATTGCAGATAGAATAGCCTTAATAACAGGTGATACAGTTTTATATGAGGTACAAGGAATTCGATGAAAGAATGCCTGGAAAAGTTACAAAGTATCCAAACTTCAGTTGCCTTTGGAACCCTACCTAGATTCCTGATGAGGACATTTTGAGGGGGAAGTACGATGTTACCCTATTACTATTTCTTCTTGTGGTTTGCATACAAAATGGAGAGAATTTAAAATTTCTTTGACAACTGTTTTTCTGCAGGCTTTTCTTCCAGTGACTTTGAACCATACAATAATTTTAATCCAGAAAACATTTTAACATTAAAAAAAATATAGGATGTGGGAAAAGTTGGGCAATCAAAGCAGTAGAGTCAGAACATGAGCCTTAGTACTGTACTGGAGAATTCTATGAGTGAGATGGGGATGCACCATTTTTGTGCAATGAGCTACAAAAATGAAACCTTTAAAACCTTGTTGCCTACATCTTGCATGTCAAGTTTGTAAATATATACACACAGCGTGTAGACATGGCTTTAATTAATTTACTTTGAATCCTGTATAGTTCTATAATATTGCAAATACTTAAATGTGTGAGCTATGAAAGCTTAATGATTTTTTTTAGTAGCAACTGCTCAGCAACACAAAATACAGAAGCCAGATTTTAATTAACACTCAGATATGAAGATTTTCAGTGATGCTACATTTTACTAATCCATGTTGTCCTATGTAGTCAGAATATTTTGTGGTTTAAATAACTGAAATTTATGGAAACTTAACTTTTTTTATGGTTTCTATGAACTATACATACTCTTGCATGAAAGAGGAGTCAGGTCATGCACCTAATTTTCATCTTTCTGGTTCTTACTGGTTTACTCTTCATTTTTGAGAACTGTGAAGCACATCTTTGTAAGAGTCTTTCTTACTATTTTCATGTAATACTTGAAAAAATCTTTAGAATCATAGAGTCATTTAGGTTGGAAAAGACGTCTAAGATCAACAAGTCCAGCTGTTAACCCTGCACTGCCAGGTCCACCACTAGATCATATCCCCAAATGCTGTGTCTACACATCTTTTAAATACCTCTAGGGATGGTGATTTAGTCATTGAGTATAGGCAAACTCTGTGGAAACAGGCCTTCTTCGTTTATTGGAATTTCAAAAATTATGCAGGATTTTAGCACTGCATTATTTTATTCTGCTTCTTTCTGGATCCAGTTTGCATAGATTCAAATTCAAAATTTTATAGTCTTGGATGCTTTGTTGTTTGAATCTTCAAATTCATGCTGTGTGTTCAACATTTGTCTTTCTCATGCAAAGAAAGATTAATTTGGAAAGATAGCCTTCTAGTTTAGAGAGGATAAAGGGATATCTATTTGATTAGAGAAAAGATTACTGTTGCACAGAAAACAGAGCAATGACTCTTTGTTTACCAGTCATTTACCAGATGAAACTGATTTTCTGGTGCAGCTAGGAGAAATTTGAGAGAAGCACGTAGAGCTAGACACTGAACTGTGGTTTTGTATGTGGGTTTCTTACTGCAAGTCTGTCTTGTTTCCACTGTCCTTGAGCACCTTTTGTGTTGTGGCCTTCATCTTCATACTTGTTTATACTTGCATAGAGATGGACACTGCATAGAGGTGGACACCAGAAGAGGAGACACTCACAGGATAGTACTTCATTAGGACGTAAAAATTTCCTCTCTAGGTTCAAAGGTACAGCACTGTAATTGTGATTTTACCTTTGTTCATTCTTCTAAAAAATATTTACTGTATTAAATCGTGATGTGTTCTTCACAAATTTGGAAAAGCCTGAGCAAATTAAAGGACTTTTCCAGACAAACCAGCTGCTGAATTGAAGAAGGTGTCCTAAGTGAAGCAAGGTGGTATTTTGGTAGCAAATCAGAATGAGCCAAGAGTGCTCTGCTTTAGGTCTCCATAGGTAACAAGCAGCAGAGGAGTGCTCAGGCTGTGTGCTTTGCCCTGTCCCCAGACACACCTCCTTCCTGACTAACACAGAGTTCTGCTGGCTCTGTATGCCAACATGCACATCACCTAGGGAAGAACCTAATGTCCTTTCTGCAGCTTGCAGCCACCTTGTCCTCCCACTCTTCCTTTCCCATGTCCATACCACATTCACTTACAAAATCTGCTTTGCGAGGTTGGGACCCATACTTAAAGCCATGAAAGCCATGAGATATACCAAGGACCTCTGGAACCATTTGCGCTTTTTAGATAATTCCATTAACGTTTTCACAATAGTACTTCTTGCTGGTCTTCTTTTGTATTTGTATTTACTCTCTCCAGATCTGTTGGACTGGTCTGCTGACTTCTAGCCTTGTTATTCCAGATTATGTTGTTTTGTTATGTTGTCACTAATTAAAACCTTCACTGATGGCCAAAATATAAGGCTGACTTAGGGTAAATATGTCTAACTGGCATACTTAAAGATGTAATCTGTGTGAATGTTAAACCAGCATTTATCTGAAAATTTAAGAAGTTTGTGACTTCATTCTGTTATCTCATTCGTATGTTTAATGTGCAAGCTCATGTCATCAGCAGGTTTCATAACAATAATTTTTGCCTCTAAGAAACAAATGTAGCAGGAAACTAAGATGAAAATGAGGCGCTGCTTGGCTTTTGGAGTTTCTGCTGTGTGGTTTTATTTTGATTATCCTTAAAGTGCTCCAGCAGCAAAAAACATCCTAGGCTAAGCAATTCATTAGTGCCTTCTCAGTGAAATAGGTTTACTGCAGACCACCTAAAAGGCTTGCATAGGATGCAGCATTAAAAAGTGGTGTATTGAATGCCTAGGCAGAAAGATCATACCGATTTCCAATTTAAATAATAATAACCATGAAAAAATGTACTGAGTTTAGTTATTGCTCTTTTCCTGGGGTTTTCCACTGATGCAGTTGCAGGGAATTATCAGATCCCCTTAAAATCTGTTTAATCGTTACAGTCTAAGCACTTCTAGTTATTTCACCTGAGAGTTGCTTCATCCTTCTTGGCATCCTGCCTAATCTGCTTTTTTAAGTGTTCTAGACAGAATTCATCATTCTTGAGCTTTGATAGTTAGAAATTTAGGTAGTTAGGGGTTTGGGGGTTTTTTTAGCTTAATAGGATTTACTAGGAAACAAGGAGGAAGATGAGTAGTTGGCAGTCTCAAACAGTCAAAGAGAATGAATTTTTCTTAATTTTCACAGCACTTTTGATATCATCTTTTCATGTCCCAATCATCCATCCTCTAGCCTCTTGCATTAAGAAAATGAGGAGAAGCAGCCCAGGCTAATGATGTACTTCATAAAGAAGCAGAAACTACATATTTTTCCAAAAATTTTATGGAAGATGAAGAGAGGATCTTTTAATTACAGCTGGGATTTCTTTGTGGCAATTGTTTCACTTTTGTGTTTAGGAAAGAAATCATTTTTGTGTGTAATTGGCTGCTACTGCATGATCACACCACTGTTTTCCTTCCATAGAAGATACAGTTCCAAAGAAAGTGGTCTGCCACTTCAGTGGAGAAACGTATGCAGATGAGGAACGCTGGGACATTGACAGCTGCACACACTGCTACTGCCTGCAGGGTCAGACTCTCTGCTCCACTGTCAGCTGCCCACCTCTGCCTTGTGCTGAACCCATCAATGTGGAGGGAAGCTGCTGTCCCATGTGTCCAGGTAAAGTGATGTGACAACCCAGTTTATTGCGATGCTGGTTTCCTAGGGCCGATACTAAGTTTTTTTAATTGGGTTTTAAATGTCAGTCCATGTTTGAACACTATCACAAAGGCAACAGACTTTTAGACTTCAGGAAAATTAATATTCTTAACAGATAGGCACATTGTGCAAAAACAGAGTTTGAATTTCACTTATTCTGAGAACTGTGAACTGAAAAATTACTTACTTTCCCCTGTTTTGTCCTTTCACAAGGCTACAGAAATACATTAATGAAGTGGGAAAATTAATATCCTTACATCTCTGCAGATTATGTCACAGTGATTAACATTTCTGTCTTTTCTGAGTCTCTTGGTTACTTTTCAAATATCACATTGCTTTATTTATCACTTTAACTTGGCTTAAAAACAATGTGACATTTTCTTAACTATGGGCAAATGGGCATAAAAATTGCAACTGGTTTTTAATGTGAGTCCTGATATACTTCTGCAGAAGTTTGCTCACCTTATTTAGTCAGCCAGTAACTACTTCTGACAGGACAACTGGGGAGATTCAGCAGTATCCCCTCTTGCAATTCTCCTGCTTTGAGGATTACACAAAAAAGCAAGGCAAGAGGATTACACAAAAAAGCAAGGCAAAGAAACCAGAAGAGACTGTTTACATATCATCTGGGAAGATGTAGCCTTCCCTTCATTCTTTGAGGGTTTTTTTTATTAAGTATCACAAAGGAGCAAGCCTGTAGTAAAAGCATGTATTCTGAAATGGTATTTTCAAAAGCAGGTTTGTCCACACAAGTGCTTCATCCTGTTCACATTATGATAATGGTAATGGCAACAGGCATGTGTCCCATATACAGTATGGAATAAGTTTTCAAGCAAAATCCCAGGCTAATGGTGAAAATTCTGAAACATATAAAAGAATTTAAAGGACAAAGCACTGCAGATGGGCAAGTATATTTCCTGAATTCAGAGCAGCACTGAGAAGTTAAGCAGCCTGTAACTTGTGAAACACATTTATCTCATTTCACAGAGATGTATGTACCTGAACCCACTAACATCCCCATTGAGAAGACAAATCATCGAGGAGATGTTGAACTAGAAGTACCAAACTGGCCGACACCGAGTGAAAATGATATAATCCACATTCACAGAGGTCAGATCTGATATAAACTGGGATAATCTAGGACTGTGTTTATTCCCCATGTTTTAATGCATCTACTTTTTCTATTCAGGTAGCATCTGTATAATTCTTTGAAGAGGTGGTTATCTGAGAATATTATTCAGTGCATAATTCTTACACGCATTTTGCTTTGAGTAAAGATGAGTCAGTCAATTAAATTATATACATTTATACATTTTGGTCTCATTATCACTCTATGTTTTGCATAGAAGAAACATCTGTGTTGGTATGATGGAGTTTACAAAATTAAGAATATGACAAAATGATGAATCAGAAGTGATTCTGCAGTGTCTTTTCTGATTCAAAAACTAGAAAGTAGGCCATTGGACTTGATAGATCTTAATTTGATCCATTTGACATTCTCATGAATAGATAAGCAAAGATGGAAAAACTTGTACCACAGCTCAACATATATCATAGCCAAACGTCAGACCTCAGACAAAAAGCCACCTCAGGTATAGTGACACACAGCTAATAAAGTTATTTAAGGATGTAAATGCATCTTTTATTTAAAACGGCACTGTCATATTATTCTAGCGTATAGGAAACACTCTGTGTCACAGTCTTTGTTAGCCTTTTCAAATTTAAGGACAACCTAAATTATGTATTTTTTTTTATCTAAGGATGTTGGTTTTTTTAAATCTGAGGATGATCTCATAGCATACTATTGTTTGGAGAAAGGATGCATGAAATGTAACTGCTTTGCAAAGTTCTAATCTTATGCTTTTATAATTACACCATTTTCATTTCTCAGGCATTGGTAGCTGGCTTACAACTATCCTGCCTGGGGATTATAAACACACTACAAACAGTGTGGGAATTTTGTATGTCATTGAAAGTTACCATTCTTTGCAATTACACACAAAACGTGCTACAGTCTAGTAGACTGCCAGCAGTCTGCTTTCACAGGCTGAGCGCTGCAAGTATTGTAATACACTCTCAACAGATGAGAGAGCGAACACATCGTACTTGTCCTACCAGTTTTTAAAAGTCAAAAAAGAAGACATTACTTTCATCCTAAGATTTCCAAGTTCTCCTCAGCCTGGAAACACAGTCTGATTTTTTTTTCACAAGTGGGAATTTAGTTGTGATCAGATAAGATCATGCAAACACAACTGAGTTAAGAGGTTATTGTCAGACTTGGTCGTTACTGTGCTTTAGATTTCTTCTATCTCCTCTCTTTTTGATGGCCTTTTCTTGACTAATATAGTCCCTCTACAAGACACTAGCTTTCGGTTGTTCTAATTTATGTAAATAAGGTGACATTGCAAGAGAGAAAGTCCAAATTCATATGAGTGACAAGTTGTATGACTGAGGCTTCTATAATTACATTCTCCCCTACAGCCAAGGCCCATTTATAATTACTTACAAATGCTCCCATTTGCCCTGCAGACATGAACCATCTCCAGGGAGAATACCGGAGTGGCAGTGGGCCACACCCCAGCGCAGATGCATCCATCAGCTCTGTTGCCTTGGTGACAATCCCGATCATGATAGCGCTGTTACTGATCATCATCCTCCTGCTCATCAACCAGAAAAAGCAGTGGATTCCAGTGTCCTGCTACAAAGCTCCAACAAAGGTGGCGTGTCTATTTCCAGGCTTTCCCATTTTTAGGAAACCAGGAACAAAACATTGTGGAAAATGCTAAGCAATAAAGAGGCTGTTAAAAGTCTGGGGGAAAAGCTGCTGCATGTCTGGGGCAACCAGGTTAAGCCTTTGTATGGTGTTAAATTAACAGAAAACAGTTAAACCAGCCCAGCTGGGATATGAGAATACCAGAGCTCCTTTCAGAAGATGAAAAATGCTGACTCTGAAGACAGTGTTGGTCTGTTACTATGTCTGGCATAAGCCAACTTTACCAAAAGTCCAAACTCTTTCGTTGCCAGTTCGATTTTGTTTTGTGCTTATGGACTTGAACCAAAAGGACTTTTTAAATTATGTGTGGAATACAAAAATTGTATGATTTACTTAATATTTCCTTTCTGTTTTAACAGCCTTCTTGCCTAAACAATCAACTGGTATATGTGGACTGCCAGAAAGGTACCATGGTCCAGGTGGACAGTTCTCAGAGGATGCTAAGAATTGCAGACCCAGATTCAAGATACAGTGGATTTTACAGCATGCAGAAACAGAACAACCTACAGGCAGATAATTTCTATCAAACAGTTTGAAGAATCGCACCCTTACCAAGGATTTAAGAAAGAGAGAGAGAGAAAGAGAGGCAGTCTGCTATTAAAATAAAACTAGAATTGTGCACTTGCTTAGTGGATTGTATTGGATTTGTGACTACATGTACAGCTCTAAGACCTTTCTGGGATGAGCTCTGACTCCTGCAATGTGCCAGAAAAAGCATTCCCACTTTTCCTTGAGATAACTGACCAAGTGTTTTCTTAGAACCAAAGTTTTAAAACTTGTTAAGATGTATTTGCTTGTAACATAGCTATAGAGGTTTTTTGGGAGGGGGAATCAGGGGCTAGAGGTAGGCAATGAGGGAAAAGGAAGCTTCAGAGAAGAAAAGCTGGTCATGCTTGGCTGGAGAAAAAATATCCTGCCGAGCAGCAGGATAGTGGTTTTCCTTGTTGCTCTGAAATTACATCTGTTGCAGCAAAAGCCTAACCCCAGGTGAAAAAAAAATATGAAAAGGTCTGATTATTTTTTTCCAGCTGTTGCTACAGTAATATACTCCTAGAACAGAATTTGTCGCATCACAGGTGTGGTGTAGCTGCAAATATTTTTCTATATGATGAGAAGCTGCAGTAGTTAATGAAATAGCAAGGAAAAGATTATAGCAGAAAATAAAGGGTGGGTTTATTAAGGATGTATAAAATTATACATTGTGCTGCTTTTTGTTTTTATTTTTGTTTTCTTCAAAGCTGATTGGCTAGATTAGCCAGACTTCAGCAGAGTTAGCAAATGACTGAGGCCTAAGTAATTCCTGATATGAGCACTGGATTTTTTGACAGCAGTATTGAAGGGAGGAAGGAAGAAACGAAAGAAGGAAGGAAGGAAAAGTCAAGAACACCATGCAGTTCCAGGGGCTTTTGTTTGTTTGTTTTGTCTGTTGTGGTTTTGTTTTGTTATTTTAAATCAATCTTTGGTTGTTCATACAGGAGAAGGAAAAATATTTTTGTTGGACAAAGCTCTTGCATACAAGAGAGTAAAAAAGAGACTGTTTTAAGGTTGTTGTTTTTTTCCTGTTGATGTTCTTATTTACTGGTATGCAGATTTAGAACCTACTTCCATGCTAGGAAGCTGCTTAATTTTAATTGTATATTACTCAAGCACCTTTTTTGAAGCTCAGAAAAAAAAGGAGATCATGCTTCTTTAAACTTTAGCATTATAGGAATATTTATGTAAATATAATTATGCTAAAAACAACAAAAAGTATTTGTATGTTTGTGTATATATATGTATATACAAATGCATGTAGGTATACATATGTATATATACGTGCATGTGTATATACACTATACATATATATACTGTATATATAAAACACTATGTATACAGTATATATTTTTTCTATTTTTTTTCTTGTTGAATGTATTTTTATCTGAGAGAGATTTTACCCAGAGCAGAAACAGATAACAGGCATTCCATATCAATGCTTAATTGCTTGTGAGTTTAAGAAAGACAAGAAAAGAGCATCTCATTCTACCTACAGTTTGATTTGATTTGATTTGGATTTGATTTGATTTGAAAGTGTTTGTGTGTGTGTGTGCGTGTGTGCACTCTTGTGTTGGCGTGTGTTCAGTTCGTGCACGATTATAGCAGTAAGCGTTGCTCTTGCTACTTGCTACATTTCAGGGTGTTTCTTATTTTTCTTTTCCTGCTTAGCCTTAAAAAGGCTTTTTAATGAATGCATTGGCTAGAGACACTGATGACAATATACATGCAGCACTAATCAACTCCATAAAATAACACAATCAGCTCCTGGATTTTGGTTGGGTTTTTTTTTTCTTTCTTTTTTTTTTTTCAAACAATTGTTTGAAACAACTACTGGAATATTGTCCGCATTAAGCTGGAAGTTTGTTGTAGCTTGCCTCATTTATAACTCTGACTGTATAATACAATGTTAACTTTCCAAACAGGTCTTGGCACTTTTATACTAATTACCCATTTGTGCATTGCCTTTTTTCTTTTACAAATGCTTGTCATAAGAGACACAGATACCCAGTATGCTTAATGTGAAAAGAAAATGTATTTTTTGTAAAGGAACTCTCAAGTATTGTTGTAAATACTTGGTCAGAGATTGCTGAACTTTAAAACTGAAAAAAAAAACCTAATTTATTATTATAATGACCTAATTTATTAATCTGAAGATTAACAATTTTTTTGTTTTAGAATATCAAAAAGGTGTTCTAGCTGTTTGCATCAAAGAAAAAAATAGGTGTATCATTAAGGGTCAACATTTTTTCTGCTTATATAACTTCAGTTTCCAACCACCAATAAGAAAAAATGTAGTCTCCCCAGTGTTTTGTACTCAATCTGATAATGAAACAGAAATGTTTCTGTCCAATAACTACAGAGATTTTGTCAAGACAAAACATCCATTCCTTGCATAAGAGTAAGCAGTCTTTATCCAGAAATTGTAAATGCTTGCTTTTGTTTTACAATCAAGGCCATATTCTGAAACTATTAGCAGGATATAGGACATGGTGTAAAATGTTTTTATTATTATTATTTTATTATTATTATTTTAAAGATATGATTTATCCTATGTGCTGTATCCATTACACTCTTTTACTTTGGTTCCTGTTGTGCTCTTGTAAGAAAAATGCAGATATAATTTTCTGAAAAATAGATGCATATGTGGCACTCGGAGTGCACTGCGGTTCAGCAGATTGCTTGTTTACTTTTTTAACTGTAAGGCGGTTTCTTGTAATTTGGCTCTTGGCAGCACAATAAAAAATTTTAAACCTGTTGATGCATCTTTTCTTAAATGTTCATATTTATTACTTCTGTACACTGCTCCTTGAGACGTTAGTTTATAGTTTGATATTATGGTGAGTAGGAATTCATATTATTGTCATGCTGACCTGAGATCAGAACAGTTCAGCATGCACTGTGCAGAAAGAAGAGTTTGCAGGTACAGAAAGTTCTGCATGTTACACTAAAGAATTTTCACATTAGAGAGCTTTGTGGAATTCCAAATAGTTCCAGCATAATAAAGATGAATCAAATGCAAAGTTAGGCCTTTGCCCTGCCATGGATTTTATGTGGCCTAGTCTTACCTGTCAGAAAACCATGATTAACCATACAAGATTCTAATGCAAGGTCCTACAAAAAGTGTATATAATCAGAATTTGCACTTCATGGACTTCCTGAGCCACAGATCATCTATTCATCTATTAGCCTATAATGGTCTTTTTCTTCTAGTAATTTGTAAGTTAATGAACTTGATGTCCAAGTTCTGGTATGTAAGATCCTGAGGCAAGGTGGTTTTCAGCTTAACTACTCGCTCTGGGAAAAACCGCTTTTTCTTTGAACCTACCCTCCTAATGGTTTCATTTAATATCCCTGACACTGCATTCAAAGCAGCAGTAGATCAGTATTTATATGTCACCCATCCATATCTTGTTTTCATTTTTCCTTGAAAAGACCAAGATATGATTCTTTGGCAGCAGTTCCATACCTTATGGCCAACCTTGCCATTCCTTGTACTTCCATGTACATCCTTTAAAGATGAAGGGTAAGGGGACTGAAAATGTCCACATTGCTTACATGTGGTACTCCCAGGATCTAGCATGGTGTTTATTGTTTGGATTGCTACTGACCGCTGAGTCAGTGTTCTTGCAGAGCCAGCTGCAGTAATACAGAATGCCCAGTAGTTGTTGCAAAGCCCATAATTGACTTTAATTAGGATAGATCAGTATTTATGTGCATCCCTTTACATTTCCATATGCTGAATTTTCTCTCCCTCGCTAGTTACTTGTTCCAGCATTATTGCTCCTTCCCAAGACTAAGGCTATGGAAGACTTATGTCTTCAAGAAGAGCATCTTCAAACGCTGCAAGCATCTTGGGTTTTCATCAGAATGAAACAGAAAACATCATTGCACCAATGTATAAAACAGTGGTGCATCCGCATTAGAACTCTCAAAAGTACTCCTGGCCTTCTCTGCCTTACGATGTCTGAAAGGATCATATTTGAATGCCTATTTACACTAGGGTTTGTCAGCTTGTCGTAATCCTGAGTAGGATAGGATGCAAATCCTTTAAATTACCTCAGTGGCACTCACATGCTTAACAGGGAACGCATTTTCCACTTGCGGTGTTGCCCAACATCAAGTAGGAAGTACAAGAAGGAACTTAAAGGAGGCTCAAACCGAATCAGGAAGTTAAGCAGAGAAAATTCCTGGTACGCACTTTAGGATATCAAAAGTTTATGTCAGCTCAAAAAGAAATACAAGATAAAAAAAGCCCATCCTAACCTAGTGCACGTAAGGGCACAATACAATGCCAGCGAAGGATGGGCACGGGAGTGACAGTGCTGGTAAGAACAAATATCTCCAAAGCTTAGATTCTTGCGCACTCGGTGACTGAATGGAGGCATAAACGATAGTAAAAAATCAGGTTAAAACGAAATTACTTCAAATACTCCTACCATGGCAGAGGCGCTGGAACTGGATGATCTTTAAAGGTCTCTTCCAACCCAAACCATCCTACGCCTCCCCCTCCTGCCCAACGAGGCGGCCCTACTCGGCGCGGGGCTGTGAGTCACTACGGACACCGCTGTGTGCGGCTTCTGCGGGCACTGCCACAACCGAGCCCGGCCCGGCTCTCCGGGCGCTGTCACAGCTGGGGTTGGCCCAGGCCGGCTCTCCGGGCGCTGTCACAGGCAGGGCTGGCCCGACCCGGCTCTCCGGGCGCTGTCACAGGCAGGGCTGGCCCNGCGCGCCGCCGGGAGCGCGCAGCGCCGGGAGCGCGCAGCGCCGCGTCCCCAGCTGCTGCGGCGGCGGCTATGGCGGCGGCGGCGGCCTCGCAGCGAGACCCGGGGGATTGGCAGGACTTCTCGGGATTCCAGCCTTCCGCGGGGAGCGGCTCCGAGACCGCCCGCGACAAGGGCGGCTGGGGCGGTGGGGATTTAGGGGCGAAGCTGTCCCTCTGCTTCGAGCCCCCGCAGGCCCGGGCTGGCGGCGGCGGCGAGAGCCGCGTTCCGCTGCGGCCGCTCACGGAGCAGAGCGCGCTGCAGGACGACGAGTGAGTGCGGGCCGGGGGGCGCGGAGAGGGAACGGAGGGGAGGTCAGGTCCGGGCGGGCCTGAGGGGACAGCGCGGCCCGCCAGCCCTGCCCTGCGAGAGCGCTGCTCCTGGGCCTTGCCGAGCCCAGCTATGGGCTGCGGGAGCGGAGCTTTTCCCCGCCCCCGGGGCTGCAGCTGGGAGCCGCCGGGCCTCGGCAAGAGGGCACGTTCGGCCTCCGCCGCGCGGGTTTGACATGGAGCCCTCCGGCTTTATCCACCCTGGCTGCCAGGGAAGCGTGAGCATCCTAGAGCTTCTTACCCCGCCGAGGTAGCGAGAAGTACTTGTTCTGAAGTGCAGTGACCGGGGTTAGTATTTGTTTAGCTTCTTGCAAAGTGCCCACTGTCTCAGTGCTTGAAATTAAACTTGGAAAGTGCAGAAAGTGGGAGAAGAACAAAATCGCAGCTGCAACTGCGATAGTTGTTTGGGGTTTTTTCCCCTGAGCAATAGAGCCTTTCTGATCCATGCTGCTGTACAGTTTTTAACATTAATTTACTAGTATTTCTATTTCTTATTTTATAGTAAATTTAGTTAGCTTATCGTCATTAAAAATACTGCAGCCTTACTTTAAGGTAAGTAAATTGTATGTCTTGTTCTAAGAGAAAAATAATAAAAAGCCTGTTAGCAAAACACTAGATCTGTGGTGTAAACAGTGAGGTAAGTTCCGAGTACCATGAATCAAGTTGAGCAATGATGAGGTTTTGTCTGCCCTTCTGTGTCTGCCTCGGCCTTTCCTCTGACCTCCTCTGAGCCTTAGCTAGGCAACCATTCCAAACATCCACTCACAGCATAGCGCCTGGAGGCAGGGCTTGACTGGGGACTTGAGGAAGCAGCCTGCTTACAGGGCTGCTATGGTTAAAGTCTGAGCTGCCAGCGTAGGTCTGCATGTGCAAGCCTCAGATCTGCATAGGCAAGCCTCCAGGACAGCCAGAGAGGATGTACGCTCTAGAAACAGTAAAGACTGACCAAGGACAAGAGTGGTGGGCTGAGCTCTGCAAGAGTATTTCTGGAAAAAAAAATTCTTCCAAAATTTTAGTCTGATCTGTGCATTTTCATTATTCTGTGGTAAATGAAAAGGAAAAAAAAGATTTGGCTCAGAATTTGCTACTCAGCCTCTGCTAAACAATATTAGGAGTGGAATTTATAGCTCAGCTCAAATTTCATTGAAGAAAAAGCTCATCCACCCCCAGAAAAGATTTTGAGTATAGTTATATAATTAGTATGGAAGCTGTATCTTCATTTATTGTTTTGTTTCACTGCTGTGCATACACTGTTGTTTAAAAAGGGAATTATGTTTATCAAAAAAATTATGTTTATCAAAAAATGTTTTCTCTTAGCTTTAAAACACTAAAAATATTGTCAGTAACATGCAGATGAATATATAGGGAGGAAAATGTAGTTACTGATAGAGCTATCATTAGGAATATGTTTATTGCTGATCAGTTGCTGCTTGTTTTGAGGTCTGCATTTTTGTTCCTTTATTCCTCTCTCCAGGATTTGGAATGCTTTGACTGATAATTATGGTAACGTGATGCCAGTTGACTGGAAATCTTCCCACACCAGAGCTTTGCACTTGCCGACACTGAATCTTTCAGAAAAAGGGGTAAGTTCTGATCAGCAGAAGTACCCTCTTTGGATCTTTGGTATTCAACAGGGAAATAACACTGTTTGCATTTGTATAAAAGAATGTTGTTATTAAGTGGCTGAAAATATTTTTAGTACTTGCCATTATACATGAGAGCTTTTTAAAAATCAAAGAACCATTGATGTATGTTTACATCTCCTTGGGTTGGAATAATTCGGGGTTAGTTTTAGATGACTTCATTAGAGCCAGATCATGACAGAAAAAAATGTGAAATGAGAAAGTTTTTCACATAAAATCTTTCTGCTGTATGATTCATGTTGAACACTGGTCTGGGTAAGGGAGGAAAAGAAGCAGGAGTACTCTGATTTAGTAAATACAGTGAGGACTTTTTTAAGTTCGTCTCATGCCACAGTCACATGGCTTCTTTTACAGGAAAGGTGGCCCAGGAGATACTGAAGTGCAAGAGTTTGTTTTGTTTTCCTTATTTAATACTTAGAGTAGTTCTCTGGGGAGGTAACAGGGAATTAAGACCTTCAGAGAGGTTTATAGGAAGGGTTGTCCTCTGATGATCTTAAAAGTGGATTAAAACACTTCAGGAAGAAAAGCTTGGAGGAATTCCCATCTCCCAGGTTTTCTACGGAAACAAGTGGCTTATCTTTTAAACATAGTGAAATTCAGTTATGTTGTAAAAATATCTGGGTGTGTAACCTGAGAATCAGGTAATGCTTTGACTTCTGCCATCCGTTAGGTGGATGCTTTTTAATGTGACAGGAGCAAAGATTGTTCTGAAGAGGATACTTTGGGGTTCGGTAGAGGAAGGTGCAAATTTGGAACTCACTTTCTTGATTTGAGTCTCATGGTTATCCCTTCAATTTGACTTCTGTTTCTTCTAATTTTTATTGAATTCTTGTTCAGATTTTAGAAGTGGTTTTAGGGTAATTAAATCCTTACATTTTAAGTAAAAATACAATCCCCTCATGCTGTGAACTTGTGTCACGGAAAAATGGATGGGAAGACTAATGGATTTCTTGCTAAGGAACTAAGTATAATATATTAAAAAATATTTCATATAGTTTTTTAAGTTATTTGCAGGGAGTTATGAAGAAAATACATTAAAAAGTCTGAAGTGGTGTTGCTGGATTAGAAAGAATCTTAGGTATGCTGCCAGTAGAGAGAAAACGAGTTTATGGATTAAATGTATCTCAAGTTTTTCCAGCTTTCACTCCACATGGTATGCCTTCTGATGTGTAAAGACTGTGGGGAGCGTTTGACATACTTTCCTTCTGCTTCTTTGTGTTCAGCAGTACTGCTGGATATGTGACAGCACATATGGACCAGCTAGTATCTTGTTTTAACTTCCTTACAATGAAAACTAACAGCTAAGCAACACTTCCCTGATGCGTTTGAAACTAATAATGTGCTACCGAAATTGTGCTGAAAGTATTTCTCCTCCTTAGGGAGAAATAGGGAAAAATGTAAAGTCAATAAGGCTGATTTGCCTGATCTCAGTTGCTTCACGTGACAGGTCTCTGCACACTTCTGTATGTCTCTGACAGTGAAAGAAGTAGCTGGGTGGAAGTGGTGTGCACAGTGGTACGAGGAGTGGGATTATGCAATTCCTTGTTTGCTTTGTTTTCACTAGATTACTTTTAAATAAGTCATTCCCTAGTAGCAGGATGACAGAAGGAGGCATGGAATGTGGCTTGGTGGGAAGCCAGGTGTTCCTTTTAGTCCATATTACAGCTGATGCCATTTTTGGTGGTTTATTCATCTGTATTATCAAAACATATTCTGAAAGTCTCTCAGAATGTTTCTGGAGATGTCAGGAGGGAAGGCAGATCTTCTAGATAAACTTGTTATCCTGGCTTATTATCCCATCATTGTTGTTATAATCCTATATGAAAAAATATTTGAGGAGTGCAGACATTTAAAAGTTGTCAAATTGGGGTCTATCTGTGTAGTAGGTGAAGAGAGAATCATGGTGGAGCTTTGTCACTGCACATTTATTGGAATTCAGATTCTGGGAAAAAGTGGACGTGTGACTTCATTCTGAGGGCTGAAGAAGTGCAAATTGTATGTTTTTCCCCACAGATGAGCTATCTGGGGATATCGGTTGCAGGTTCAAAATTAATCTGAAAACTATTAAAGTTTCTGAAGAAACTGATAAAATTGGAGGAATTATAAGAAAAACTGAAAACTGATACTGTGAGACCAAGGACTTTGTACAGCCGGTCATGATGCTTGTAAATTAGCCCAAAGATCAGTTAAAGCATTTGAGCTCAAATGTCAGAGGCTGGGGGTTGCAGCTTTGGAGGGCTTTTCTAGGTTGCAGTCTAGTAATAGACAGAGTACAGAAACAAGTTTTAAATAAGCCAGGATATGTCACTGTGTGAGAGTAAAATAGGCCTGACTTATTAAGGAGGGGACTTAAATCTTTTACTGTATGTATATCTTTGGTTTTAAAGGATGGGTATCATTTGGTGGTATATATATGGGAACAGTGTTACTTCTCTTTCTTTTTGAAAAGACCCTGAGATATTTAACAGTACATTTTTTTAAATAATCTGGGGTGATACCAGTGTTCTGATAACACCGTTCAATATCAACTCTTCTCAGTTTTTTTCCATGTCTTTTATTATGTGACAAAGTAAAACCACGAAAGTACTTAAAGAGGTTTGTGTAACATTAGATGTTATAGGCAAGTTTTTCACCCCACACAGATATTTGTCAATCCTCAGTTAAGATTTAAGTATTTACGTTGGATTGACAACCTCCCATGTAGATATCTGCATATCAGTGTGTATATAGTCTTTATATACTGACATTATTTAAAGACATTGAAGATTGATAGCTATTTTAACTTTGTCCAGTTGCAGTTTTGATTTCATTTTCCAGTCTATTTGACAGAAAGAATTATTGATTCCATTATTATCGGCCAAAATTCACTTTCATTCTTAAAATTCAATATTAGTTCCCCTTTTGTTTTTTGTACATGTACATGCATTTTATACACTTACATTAGGGGTGTATATATATTTGTATAAATACACCTTTTCATGCTTTTTAGGTAAATGACAACTTGAATCTTGACCTGTCAGATGATGAAGAGCTGAGAGAACAGTTGGATATGCATTCTATCATTGTTTCCTGCATCAATGAAGAGCCACTCTTCACAGCAGAGCAGGTAAAGTGTTCAGCAAAGACAATGTTGTCAGTGTAGAATGTTCTTTTAGTCTGTTACTTTTTTTTGTTGTTGTTCTTGCTCTTCACTGTAGCTAAGCTTCTTGGTTGTTCTTTGTTTAGGGTTTTAAGAATGTGTGAGATTTTATTACGTCATTCAGGTTTGAAAAGTGTTTCAATACTTCAGGTGAGGTTGAAAGTCCAGGGTCTTTGAAATCTTTCTGTATTTCTTACCATGAATTAACCAGGAATGCTACTAAATTAAATATTTGTGTTAAAAAGCAAAAATATTTTCAGAATCTTAGTGGTATGCTAGACTTTGTGGTTTTCCAGCATGACTGTGTGGCAGTTCATAGCTTGTTGTTGTTAGCAAGAGCGCTTTGAAGTTTTTGCCCAACATGAGAGCAGATCAGTGTTTCTGCTACTAAGCTTTCAAATTACTTGGTATCTAAAGGTGTCACATGCATGGGTTTACTTCAATTACCTGGAAAATTGCTCTTCTGAGTAAGGTTAGTGAGTCAGATCTATTAAGATCCTGCAATAATCTGTTTTGTTGTTGCTTAAGTGGTTGCCTGTGAACTCTGATGAACGTGGTTATTATAGTATGGGAGACAGGATTGCTTGAACTGCCTTGGCTCTTTTTTACTGTGAGTTGGATCTCAGTCTTTAAACTTCTAAGAGTTGATGTGTTACTTAGTCAGATGTCTAGGTAATAATTTAGCCTGTAGAAGTGTGTTCATTTATGATATGTAAGGTAAGCTGTCTATGCACAGAATTTCTGTTATCATACTTAATGTCTGGCTCAGGTCTTATGCCCAGGGATGCAAGTCAGCTTCAGGAAATGGTGGATCTGTTCATAAAACTTCTCATGAGCACAGTAGATTTTCAGGCTGTTCAGAGGGGCTTTTTGGATTTTTAGAGGTTTTTTTGAGAGGTTTTCTTTGGTTTGTTTGTTTGTTTTCGTTCTGTTGGTTTTTTGTTGGAGGAGGGGGTGGTGTTTGTTTTACATAGAGAAGTGTGGTGAAATGGGGAGTGGGGGAGGTGATTGATTTTTGTTGTTGTGTCTTCCTTCAACTGAATACTCAGGAAAGATACTCCAGCTCACTCTTTAATTTAGTTCTCTTAAACAGAATCATGGGTACCTTCATATAGAAATAACCCTATAGTTTCAACACACTGCTTGTTATGCCATCACCAATTTACTGTTACAAAGTGTGATTATTCTCAGAGAGCAAGGATGGGGAGGAAGTGTCAGTATGATTTTATTGAGCCTCTTCCATCCAGTCTTGGTGCTAGTTTCATCCAGCCTTGCTTCAGGTTGCAGGCTGTTACTCTTTATGCAGGAGGGTTTTCATAAAGGTTTTCATTTTCCAAAGGTGATTGAAGAAATAGAGGAAATGATGCAGGAATCGCCTGATCCAGAAGATGATGAAACGCCCACCCAGTCAGATCGGCTCTCTATACTTTCCCAGGAAATTCAGACACTCAAGAGATCCAGTACAAACAACAGCTATGAAGAGAGTAAGTGATATTTATTTAGTATTTTTGGTCTTATGCTAATTGAAGACAGTTTAAAGGGTAAGTTTGCCATGTGTTTGATTCATAGCAAGTCCTTCTTACGAAATACCTGCATTTGAAAATGTTCCCAAAATGTCCTGAAAAAATAGCCTAGATTTAGAACATAAATAGAGGACTTACCTTTGTCAGCTTTCATACGACTAAGAACAAAAATAAAACTTAACAGAATTTCAATTTAAGACAAATACTCTGAAGGTTGTTACAGTGGAATGAGATTCCTTCATGGGTGAAGTGATAAGTTGGTCATTTTTTATTAAACTTTGTTATTTTCTGTAAAGTGAGACACTTTCTTGATGCCAGTATACTATTTAGGATCAGCTAAAGTTCTTGAAAGCTATCCAATAAGTAAAGCTTTACCATAGCTTTGGTACAGTTTCAGTCATTGCAACATATCTTGATAGACAGTAACACAAAAATAAGGCAACCATTTCTTTTTTCTGCCATGAGGACCATGCAGATTTTTCGGTCCTCCCCTTCCATTCCTCTTCAGAAAGCTTAAAAATATTCTTTGTATCTTCTACTCAAATGGAATCATCTGTGCTTCCCTATACAAAAGCAAAGGAGAAATTACATGAATAATTTAATTGTAGTAGGTTGAATTGTACAAAAAAAAAAAACCTGTGACTAATCAGTTTCATGATGGAAAATTTTGTTTAATCTGTGCATTTGTCAGCTTAAATTCTAGAAGGTAGTAGGGTCACAAAGAATATTTGATAGATGGTCTTTCTACTGTGGTCCCTCAAAAAGTTTGGTGCTTTCTTTCCTGTAGTCTGTGTCAACAATACAAACTCTGTAGAAGATTCAGAAAACTGGCCGACCTCTTGTGACATGACTTATAGTTTCTGCTACATTTCAGATTTATGGAAGAGATTCCAACCATGAAAATGGTCTCTTAACTGTCTCAACACATAAATTTCAAGAATGTGAAAGCAAAATGTATTGTGTTCAGCAGGGCTTCCTGCTTTTCTGACAGTTCCATATGTCTTTAGGTTTGGAGCTAATCAAGCTTGCTTGGTATTTCATATCATATTTATTTTGCTTTGCCTCAGGAGTCCATCTGTTGCATCTTTATGGTTTAAAGGTCAGTCCCAACTAAATAATGCCTTGAGTTACTTTGGCAGATAATTTAACTTTGCTTCACCAGTTTCTCAGAATCTGCTTTCATGTCTTTCAGGTCATTGTTTTATTAAAAGCTCTTGCTACCTATTTTTAGTGTGTGAAGGTGCTTCAGAATTGGTCTGCATCTCTCTGAAATTTTTGCAGGTTTTTCCTAGAAACTGGCTGGCTTTTATAGGATAGATCAGAGATGTTCATTCATTTAGAATTCAGAGCAGGAAATCACTTGTATTTACTTTTTTCTTGAGTAGGAAAAGACACATATTATGGCAGTCCAAAAATAAAGCTCTCATTACACAAGTGAGTTCTTCAGCCTACTATATAAGTGTCAGTCCATGTAGTCTTCTGTATTTGAATTCCTTGGTCTTCACTCAGCTGCATTAGCTGAGTATTTCCTTTGTAGCCCTTCGAAGACTTTGATAATGGCAACTGATCTGTCATCAGTCAGGACTGCAGTTGGGTAACCTGCACCTGTGTTTTTGGAACAATTGTTTCTTAGGCTGTGAAGCTGGTTCATAAGTGTTGGGAATCACAGGTGCTCTCACTCAGTAGTGTTGCAGTGTTTGAACAGAGTTTAAGGCCTAAGGTATCTTGAAAAACTGTGGCTCCTTGACGGAGAATTGTCTTAACAGGTTTCATTGCCTTCTCTTTAGTTAAGTAAGTGACAAGGAGCTTTCTCCAGTCAATTTTCCCTACTGTAATTTAAGACAAAAAAATTCACATTTCACTTACTACCTTTGATGCTTCCAAGAGCTACACTTTTTTGTAGTTTGTGGCCTTATTTGTACTTTTTAACATTTGTGTGTGGCTGCTTTCCCTTACAGGAATTCTCATAGACATGGTATTTACTAGACTAATTCAATGAAACTAAATAATTGCAAGCATCTATGCAATGTCCTTCAACAGATTGTACCCGTCAGTGTAATCAGGACTAGCTGTTTCTCAAGTGCCACATAACATTATGTTCTTTGACACAGCAATTGCTGGGACTTAACAGCTTCCTAGGTGTGTCAGACTTGAACTGGAACAGAAAGCAGTCCTCAAAGATGTGCTCACTTTTAACCCAAGCAAGCCTCAGAACATTTTCTTGGTTGTGATTGCAGTCTCTGTAACACATCACCCAATAGTTCAGAAAATATGAAGGCCTTTTACTTTAAACAGTGAGTGCAGAGGAAAGTAATAGTTAGTAGTTGTGCAGAAGTTTAGCACTTACTTCAGTTTCCAGCATAAATGACCAGCACACTCTTCATATTTGCAGATTATCTCAGATTTCTCAGAAGTAAGAAGAAAGTTTAACCATCTTTTTGTTGCTAACCTTGTCACTTCTGGGATGTGTTTATTCCTTTAGGAATATTGTTTTGTTCTATGTGGTTTTAGAACTGAATTTTTTGTTTTGAGGGATTTCAGAATACTTTTTAAATGTAATTCCCACAAGTTTTCTTGTGCTTAAAATCTTGACATTCTACTTTTTATATGAACTATTTGCAGGAGTAAAAAGATTGTCTGTTGCTGAATTAAATGAACTGCTAGAAGAAATTGAGACTGCTATTAAGGATTATTCTGAGGAACTGGTACAGCAGTTGGCTCTACGAGATGAGCTGGAGTTTGAGAAGGAAGTGAAAAACAGCTTCATTTCTGTCCTCATCGAAGTACAAAACAAACAGCGAGAACACAAAGAAACAGCAAAGAAGAAAAAGAAGCTGAAAAATGGTAGTCCTCAGAATGGCAAACAAGAAAGAGGTCATATGCCTGGAACAGTAAGAAAAATTTTATAAGTCTTTATACATTTAAATTTTTTGGTTGTTGTTTTTTTCCTTATGGGAATTAGTAGTCCTAGATTATATCAAGATACCTGGTACTCCTGCTTCCATGCATTCATTCACAAACAAAGCTTAAGCTCTTCCTATTGAGAATTTTTTTTCACAGGGTCATATGTTTTACTCTTCATATTCAGAAAAGATTTTTTTAACTGCTTGCAAATAAGCCTGGAACTGGCATAGATTTCTTGCAGAAAATACTGTCTTTGGATGTACTGCTCTGTGTTCTATTGTCATCAGGCAAGTTCATTTATCTGTTTGGTTTCAGTGTGTGAATTTTACTATATGTTAGTCTTGCGGGAAATTCAGTACTATTGTTGCTTTAGTTGCACAGATATTTATTGACATGCTGGTTTTTAGGTAGGAAAAAAGTGAGTGTCTTACCCTGGATCTCCTAACCTATGGCAGAGTTACTACATTCAACAAGAGACAGAGAGGCCAAAATGTAGTGCATGTATACAGGGAGGAGATAATTTGTTTTATTCTTTACAGAACAAAGCAAAAAAAGGAAAAATGTCTTTCAAGTAGAGTTGAATAAGAGGAGTCTGAGCACAAAAGAAATTAGGTTATTAGTTTGTCAATACAATTTTTCTTTCTTATCTGTCTAGTATAATGTAAAATTACTTAAGTGAGATATTAGTGTTTAAATTTCTTAGTGTCTCTTACAAGATGCAGAAAATGTGGTTTTGTAAATCTTGGCTGAGTCCCAGAAAGAATGCTTCAGTTCGACATCAGAAGGTTTTGGAGTTTGCTTTTCAAATGTGAGAAATAAACATTTATAATTAAATAATTATACTTCAGAATTTATTTCTAAACTTACAAGCATAAGATACCTGTGATATAACCCAAATAGGGTTCTGATCTCATCTCTCAAATGAGAGATGTTTGTGTGCGTAGCTAAGTTTTAGTGGAACTTTAAGAAATTGTATGTCTGGAAAACCATACAAAATTGTCATCCCTTTACAAGAACACAGTCAGTAGTTCCTTTTTGCTTCTCAGTCATGGAAAACTAAAAAGGGGTATTCTACCTAGAAAGAAAAATAATTACTTTGTTTTGAAACTTGAGTCAAGTGATTGATAAACTGTTCTGGTTAGCGTAAAGTTTAGAAACTTGAATGGTGCTTTCAAGTATAACTTACATGGTCCAGGTATAAGACATTCTCGTATTTGGTCGCTTCAAGACACAGATGTGTCAGGTTGCTTTCTAAGAGGGATTGAACAGACTAGCTAACACGTGAGACTGTAGCTGCATGTGTGTGATTCCTTTGAAAATAGATTTCACTGTCACCAAGGACAGATTTGAAAGCACTCTCCCAGAAAGAGATGCAAGGTCCAAGGTTCCTTTCTTCAACACCCTTTTTTTCCTTTTAAGTGCTGAAAATGTGCATACAGATAGTATGTTCTAGTAGCTTTGTGAAGACTGAGTTTCTGTTAGTAAATAATGTATTAATTGGTCATTTTGTTAACTATAATGAAGTCTCATTTAAATACAAAGATTGAAAGTAGAGTTAAATTTTCATACTCTTAAGAAAATGAATTCTCCTGTAGATACTATAACTGAATGTAAAAAAAATAATAGATATTTTAATTTTTTTTGTCCTTGATACAGTCTTTGGGTAAGTCAGTTTTATGGACTTCTAAACTTTTACTTCTCTCACAAGGGGAAACTGGGGAGCAGTTAAAAATAGTCAGGGCTTGAAGATACCAGTTCCTTTAAGTAGGATATCTTAAAAGAGTTAAGATGGCTTTGGCAAAATTTATGTCTTTACTCACCTTGTGTGCTTTAAAAAGTAAATGAATACTGTATTCCAGCACATTTTATTCCCCTCACATAAATAAATACATTCAGATAAACATGCTGAGGTGTGTTTATCATATTGCCCTGTGTCAGCAGCTTGGCTGTTTCTTCTTTTTATGTTCTTGTCACTTGCTGATTTTATGTTGCATGCTAAAAATCAAAACTTCTGATTTTGATTTTTTTCTTACTTCTCCAGCAAGCACAAAGGATTACAAATTACAAGGAAAATGTGTAGTTGGGTTACATACTGCTTTTTCTTTACTTGGATTCCATGTAATGGAGCTTGAAATCAGTATGGGTTTGTTATTAACTAATTGTGGGTTTGTTATTAACTAATTGTTATTAACTAATTGTGTATATTTTATCACAGTACAGAAAATGGGGAATACTAATTGTTCCTTCAATTGTGGGAAAGGAAGCATGAAAGCATAAAAAGTTTTGAAGAGGTGGAGCTGAAAATGACTACCTCTGAACAGTGTTTCTAGTATGTGCTTAAAATCTGAAAAATTCATGTCAATAGTGTCTCTAAACATACATTGTTCAAACACAATGTTAGAGGAGATTTTACTGGGAGCTGAACTTTGAAAAATGCTATTTTTTTACACTTCTAAATGAAACAGCCATAAAAGGCAAGTCTTGATTATCGGGTCTGCCGTGCAAAGATTTTGTTTGAATAAATTTTGGTGTAGAAGTACTGCTTAACTGCCATTATAAGGTTTGCTTTTTAATTAAAAAAATTAAATGGATGAGTGAAGAAATAGAAATGTGCTGAAATACATCTTGGAGCTTGTCTTTGCCATTTGTCTTTCATAGTCTTGATAAATGCTGATTAATAGTCTTCTGAACTTTTCTCTGTCCCTTTTTTTCTTTCTGCTGTGTTTTCACTACTTGTAGCGCTTCAGCATGGAGGGGATCTCAAATGTCATACAGAATGGCTTCCGCCACACGTTTGGAAACTCAAGTGGAGAGAAACAGGTGCTGGGCTATCTTCTCCCTTTTTTTCTTATTCTTTGCCTGCACTTTCAGTAGGAGCTGAGATCTTGAAAACTGGCAGTAGTTGAAGATAAATGCTGAGACAAAAAAAACCGGGATAAAATGCTGGAATCTCTGCTCCTTCCCTACCTCAGGATTCTGATCAGCCTACAGTCTCTTTCTCTCCTCAACAGCTCAAGAGATTCAAGACTTGATACCCTGATGCACTGAGCTAATAACCCGTATTTCTTACCCCAGACTAAAAGTCTGTTTTAGCATAATGCATGCTTCAGAAATGTTGCATGTCTGTAAAAATCTAATAACCAGTCAAAGAATGTTTATCAGGTTAGATGCAGTGTTTCACCCTTCAGCATTAGAAACGTGCATAATGAAAAAAGGTTTTGTTTTCTTTTTTCTTCAAATGTGCAGAGCTGATACATCTAAAAACAGAGTAGCACCTGGATAGGCCGTATTGTCTTTTGCCTTTGAAAAACTGCATGATTTTAAAAGCAGCGAAATGTGTGCAATGCAGATTACCAATATAAACTACACGAGCTGTAGGCAAGTTTGTGGTCTTCGCTGACTATTTAAATATTGAAATGTAAAGCAGGGAGCCAGCTTCAATGGGCATCATGTAGATGTTGTGTGTCCCTTGGAAGAGAGATTCTTATGCCTTATTTCAAAGTAATAACTTGCCTGCTGTTTCAGATCTTTAGTATGTATTTTATTAACTGTATTCTGAATTTTAGTGATCACCTAATGCTTATGCTGTTGTTTAGTCTTCTGGCACACTTCACAAAATATTGGTATTTCACATTATTTAATGTATACCCACTATTTTAGTTAATGCAGTTCTGTCAGAGGAGTCCATTAGAGTTTGGGTTTTTTTTCCTCTGGTGAGAAGTCCATTGAGGCAATAAATCGGCTGGTAGTTTAGAAGTCAAGGCTGATTAGGCTTTTGTCTGGAAGATGAGTGTTGTATCCTGCGGAGAAGTTTGGGAGGTGAAACAATTCCTCTCAAGTCATTCTGCAATCATGAGGCTAGAAATCAAAGACTTGCCCACTTTCTCAGGCAAGGTATATGTGTGAGATTTTATGAATACATTGATCCAGCTATTTGTTTGTCCTCAGCTGTAGGGATCTTGACCACATGCACGGAGCTTACCTAACAAGAGTTTTTATCACTCTGCGTTACCACAGTACTAGTAAAGCTGTACCTGTGTGCTGGGTTTTTTTTCTTTGCTATCTTTACCAAAAATTACAGCTTTTTTTACCTGTATCTTTAGCTATTTTAAATATCATATATCTTCTTAAAGTGAGCTTATTTAGCTATGCCACTGCATCATATTTTTGGTTAAAAGACTTTCACTGCCTCCTGTGTAGACATAAGTAACATAATCATATGTTAAAAATAACACTGATTGAATCACTTTTGCAGTCATTTTTTGAGTTAATTTACTAATGTTATTCTTCATGTTGATCATACTTTTCTCCTGATTTTTCTATGTCCTTATGGTTATGGGGTTTTTTTTCTCTTTTCTTTATCCTAAAGCAAATCATGGAATTAACATGAACTTAAAATGAAATATAGGGTATAAAGGTAGAAAAGATACCAGCTCTGTTCTGATTTATTCCTGGAAATCCATTTTTCTATGGCATTTGTTTTCTGTTTGGGAGGTTTTTGTCTGGTTAGGGTTTTTTGTCACATTACCAAACCCTGGCCCTGCTTTTGAAATACTGGTGTAATCTTGTTATTGCAACAAGTTGCAAAATTAAACAAGTATCAAATATTCAGTTTCTTAATGCTCCTCTCACAATATTAATTTGAGTGGGTTTTTTCAGGGTCATTAGAAACTCACATTCAGGTGTTTTCTGCTAGCAGCGAAGAGTTAGTTAGAAATCTGGAATTGTGGTAAAAAAAATTGCAAGGACAGACAATTTTTCGTGTACCTTGGAAACCAGAAGTTCCTACACATAAGGTTACAACATAAAAGTTTATGACAGGTTTGTACAGTTACTTCAGAACTCTTTTCCATTTTTTAATTATATTTACCACCTTCTACTACCATCTGATAGGGGGTACTTTCCTTTTTGAAATCTTAGTCGTTTTTTCTGTTCATGTGTTTGAGGCATAAGTGAAAATTACTTAAGAGATTTTCAACATGTAAAGAGAAACTGCCAGTGGAAACTCCCTGTTCCTATTTGATTATGCAGGCAAAAAAAAAAAGACATTGAAATGTTGGTAGCTCTTTCTGTGATCATATTTCTGGAAGAAAATTCAAGACAGTCATCTTCATTTTGGTTTTCAGGCGTAGCAAGCACTTTTCATAGGTGATGAAAAAATGCAGTGGGAATTGCTGCTTTATCATGTCATCAAATCTGCTTCAAAAATTTAGAGGTCACAGCAGATGTAACACTTGGTCATGTCTGTAAGTTACACTTCAGTCACTCCTTCATTCTTTTCGTAATATCTTATCCTTCACACAGCAATTCAGGAAATGAGTTTTTATAGTGCTGTTACAGAGACTGATTGTTACAGCTGCAAAGTTGATGAGACGAAGGAAAGCAATTCTGTAAACTCTTAAGAAATTCCTTTTTTTGTTTTTAATTGCTACTTATAGGAAAAGTGGAAGGTGAAGTTTACAGAAGAAGGGAAACAGGGTTAGTTGATATTTGGTGCAGTAAAATATCCTAGTATTTTATTGTCCAGGTAAAGGATAGAATGCCACTTAGTTCTGAAGGCTGGAAAAGACAGCCAGAAATCTGATTTCTGTGTTAGTAGATCCACTTTCATCTCTGCCATTGGCAGATTCAGCAGCCTTTTATCTTGCTATCGATTCTGGTAATTTTATTAAGAGCACAGTTCTCTGGTGATACTTGTTGGTTACATCTCCTGGAAAAGAAACTGAAAGTTGATTGTTTCCTAAGAAACATTGCATACTTTCCTCTGCTGTGCTGAGTGAGAAAATGCCAAAAGAAAAAGGAGGGAGAAAAGCACCCCATGTTTGTAGAGGGTCTTGGGGAGGTGTCAGTACCACATGTACAATTGGTTCCCTTAAGTGCCACTGAACTGAGTGTATTTGGCTTTTAGGCAGATGATGTGGTTGGGTGTGAGGTGCGTGATCCTGCTGCAAACACGGCAGTGGTTGTAGCTGCGGGTGGCAACCCTCAGTCTCTTTCTTCAAGTGCAGCTCTCCACCAGAGGCTGAGTTACTCTTGACTCTCACTGAAGGGCTGTTACCAGGAGAGGAGGAGACCTTGTACCTTGTTTGTAACCTGTTACCTGCTTGCTGCCTGGAGAACTACGTAGATGTCGAGCTGAATGAGACATTGAGGGCTACTTTGCCTACTGCCTCGTGGCTGTTAACCCAGAATAAAGTTCCTGTTTAATTCTTAAAAATTGACTTGAGGAAAATTTTGGGAAGATTTTCCATTGGGGAAAATTTTAGCCGTTTTAGTACTTCTGAAGTTCTGACCTCTTCAAGGAGAATATGCATTCATATAGGCTGCAAAGTAAGATGTTGCCTAAAATGCATGCAGTAAAAGACCAACAGGGTTACATCAAGAATTTGAAAATTAATCTAAGTTGCACTGCAGGTATGAAAATCTTGAAAGATTTAAGAAATTTGGGTGTGTTTTTTTTTTTTTAAAGCAGTCAAGAATTAAAGATTTCAGTAAATAGAATTAAAAGAGTTGGTTTGAAACAATCTGTTAGCACACTCAACTGTTAAAACTGATAATTTAAATCAAATTCCAAAATCTGGGGTATTATGTTTCATTAGGCTTGCCTTGTTCTTTTTGTTTGGAAGTGTATAGCAGCAGAAGGTGAAAGCCATCTGTTTTCATTTTCACCTGACTGTGGGGCAGCATAATTTTCTTTGCAGAGAAGACAGTTAGCTGCATGACTTCTGGTGGCCACATAATTTGGAAAAAAAAAAAAAAAGGTTGGTTTCTGTGATAAAGCTCTAAGATAGCAAAGGTAGAATCTTAATCTATTCTGAAAGATTATTATTTATGGCTAGCAACTTCGATTGATACAATTTTTACAAAACAAAATGCAAGCAACAAAGTTTCATGAAAGGACTATCAAGTAACTGTTTTTCATTTGACAGTACTTGACAACCGTCATTCCTTACGAGAAGAAAAATGGACCCCCATCTGTTGAAGATCTTCAAACATTAACCAAAAGTAAGCATATGAAATTCCACTGATCCTTTCCTCAGTTTTGTATTTCCAGTTGCTCAAAGCCAGTGAATCCATCCAGTTCTCTCTTCCCCCTTACCCTATGGCATGTATGTTAAGATGCACGATTTTAACCATACATTTTGGCCAGCTTGGGTTCTGAGCCTTCATGGTAGGTTTGTTTCCTAGCTGTTCTCTGAAACCCTGAAGGCCAGAAACTTGCATGTATCGGTAAGTAAATGTTCTCACATTTTGATGTTGGCTGTAAATCATGCAATTTGGTCTCATAGTGCCTTATACATCCTTGTTTGTTTACATTTGCTGTGCTTTATTGAGGTTATTGTCATGACTTTGACAAAATGGAGTGGATGTCAAGATACTTAGGACTAGTTCCATTATGATTGCACTTGACTGCCTTTAAAA
Organism: Falcunculus frontatus; assembly: GCA_013398115.1. NCBI lineage: Eukaryota > Metazoa > Chordata > Aves > Passeriformes > Falcunculus > Falcunculus frontatus. The sequence goes on along the minus strand of VZRV01005920.1, from coordinate 2,698,490 downwards.
TAGCCTGTTTCGCTCTGTGGTTTTCGAGGGGGGGGGTTGTTCTTAATAAATTTTGATAATTAGGAATTCCAAACCAAACAGAGTTTTGTCAATGCTTTGAATTCCCCAATCTTCACACCTTTTTTAGCCAAGATCCTCAAAATTATTTTAAGTTATAAGTCCTCTAGTTGTTTGATTTTATTGGGATTTTTTAATTCTAATTTGCAAGAAATCAAATTTGTATTTTTAAAAAAATTAGTTAAGGTGATTTAATACAACAGAGCATCTCTAGGAGTCAATAACATCTCCTTCATTTGATGTTTATAGGAACAGTTTGAAAATAGATGGTAGAATGCATTTGATTAGATCTCAGTGGAGAATCTCACTATGTCTTAAGGTGATTTTCAGCAACAGTTCTGTGATTCCACAGGTTGGCTGAGGGGTGGTAAATTGGTTGGCGCATTGGTTGTTTCCTGGAAAGAAAAAATAAATATTATGTAAATTCTAGAGTAAATGAAATGTTTAAGTAGGAATTAAAGTTCCCTTTATTTTTCTACAGTAGGCAGCCTTAGGTGTTAATTCATAGTTACTTTGTGACAAAAGATTGCTCATTTTATGTTTATTATTGCGAAGAAATTTTTTCCTCTTGCTGTATTTAAATTTCACTTGACACTATTAAGCATGGGTAAAAGCCTCTTAGAAACGTTTTGTTTGATGGTTTATTAACAAAATGTCTGACACAATTGCATTGTAAAGAGTATTAACAGTATTGATTTCTGTGGGCTGGTTGGAACTTGACCCTGTGACTCAGTTGCAGACTTGTGACTCACTGTCTCTGCTGTTGCTAAGGCAGACAGGGAAGCAGGTGTTTAGGGTTGTTCAGTTGGTTTTTCTTTCAAAGCTGTGATGTACTCCGTAGTTATGAACACTAATGTCTTACTTCAACATAAAAGTTGAAATAAAACACTTGTTATAATTTGAGTTTAGAGTCTTGTATGAGGCATTTGGAGTTTATTAAATATTGCTTTTCAGTATAATTTTGTATTTTTGATTCTTTCAGTCATGTCCGGAGCGCTTTATAAAGAATAGTCATTGTTTTCCTTTACATAGTGACGGACAGGCTTATATGCATCCAGTCAAGCTTGTCCATGTGTTTTCCTTCTTCAGAAATAGGAGAGATGGACAAGATCTACTCATATATGTCACAAAAATGGCATTTTTGCATTATTCTAAGTTAATGCCAAATTCAGTCATGTATTCAAGCTTTTTCTAAGCTACAGCAGATAACATTCACCGTTTCAGGGAGGAAAATAAGCACCACTGATATTTCCATAGAATCGTTCACAGCACCGTTCCATTATTTGAGGTAGCGATCAAAGATATTGAGAAATGCAGCATACTTTTCTGGCCTGAGATTTCCAGCCCATCAATATTTGTTAGCATACTTTAGTTTTGGATGTTGTGACTTTCTTTAGGTGAGGATTTTTTATAGGGAAGAGGAGCTTCTTGTTGTCGTTGCTGTTGTTAACAACTGATGGCATTTTATTGTAATAGTTAACTACATGAAATGGGACTCTTGCATCCATGAACTGTGGAGCTAAGTGAGAATTACACAAGTGAAAGGTGGAGGGGTTGTGATGTGTTTCATTGTATCTTCTCATATTTCAGTTAAGAGATTTCTTACATCTGGTAGTAATATCTCTCTGAGTACTTGGAACTGCTCCATGGTATTTCTTTTAAGTGTTGTGTTTAATTTATGACTAAATATCTGATTTATTTTTTTCATACTTTAGTCCTTCATGCCATGAAAGAGGATAGCGAGAAAGTGCCAAGCTTGTTAACAGACTATATTTTAAAGGGTGAGTATGCCTCTTAGCAGGGATTTTATTTGATTCTAAATCAACTTAATGTCCGTATAAGGTGTATTTGAAAAGAGTGATCCTATAGTATTCATGAATTATGTTGCCTTTCAATCAAACACAGCTCTCATTTATGTTCTGTTTTGTTCAAGCTTTCTGAGTGTACAGTTCATAAATAAAACATGTTTATTTTGTTTGTGGTAGTAAAATATAGCAAACTGCTGAATGGCGTCAGCAAGAGCAAAGAAGTCTGACTTATGAAGTGAAATGGTTATAGTTAAAATCTTCCATTGTACAGTTTTCTTAGTACTGGAACTCAAACTGTCCTTGATAATAATTCATTTGCTATGCAGAGTGCTTACAGCTTCATTTCAAGTTTTATATTCTGATCAATAGTAAAAAGTATTTATTTTACCTATTATACCTTCTTCAGATTTTCTTTTAAAAGTTTTTGTATGATTCATTTATTTTCCAGTCTTACGCATTGATTGTGTTAATAGAATGTCAGACATTGTAAAGCACCATTTACTTTAACTTTAAGGAGTTGTTCAGCTAGTGTCCATGTTGTTAAATTATTTTTAAATGTTTTTTGTCTAACTTCATTTTTGCCTAGATCTTGCTAATGCTTATGTTCTTAATTCTTGGTATATGATACAATTTTCTTAAGTGTTTAAAGTTTAGCAAATGTGTCAAACTCCCAAGATCTGAACAAAGAGCTGTACAGAAGGATGATGGATGCCTTTTTGTTTGCCACCAAAATGTTTATAATATTCTGCTTTTCATATGCTGCAAAAGTTTTTCTCTTCTTTTGCTATCATGCGTTACCAGTCCCATCTTTTTTTTCAAATATACTATCATTTGACTTGACTCACTCCATATGATTTTTAAAGGGTTTTGTATTTCTTGCACAAACTTACAGTCACTCTCATAATCTCATCTCACAGACATTTGAAAGTACTTTCAGGTTTAAATTATGGATGACATATAGTGTGCTGTCACTTCAGAAAACCTGAAAAAAGCCATTTAGTATTCTGGAAGCTCCAACAGACTTCCTGTTGAAAGCAATCCGTTTCTAAGTTTTGTGTAGTGTTGAAGAACTGCCATATACAATAAGAATGCAGAAATCCTTTCAGTTGATACCTTTGATTTTTCTATTGTTACTCTTTCTAAAAATTCTTCCTAAATTAGACAGATGTGTTTGCTTGTGAGCCATGTAGGATCATGGTCAAGGTATTTTTAGTGGTGATGGCACTAAACTGTAGGTTTGTGAAGCAGAACCTTGGACCCAAGAAGATGAACTATTGTCAGTAATTAAAACTATTTGCTCTTCGTATTACTTCTGGTAGTGAGTGCTGGATTTAAAAGTGCTCTTCACAGTGTCTGCTCTTATTTATAGATGTAGCTATCCAGAAGAACTTTCAGATTACTGGGAGGTTGAGAAAAAACTGGCAGCTTAGGGAAATGGAGAAATATTCTTTATATGCAAAGAAGGCTTATAAAAGCAGATTACCTGAACATATGAGAGGGTGATCTAGGGAGCTTCAACTGAAGTTCCTTCCTGCCTCTTCCATGCTTGTTACTTAAAAATCACCAGGGATGTTCTACCAGTTAGATGCAACAATTACAAAAATACCATATATTGAGTGTCTTGGATCAAACAGGTCATTATATGCAAACACTGCTGGTCTTTAAATTGTGAAACACAAATTGTGGGAACATGAAGAGTAACCACTCACATCACTCATAGTGAAAGGAAAAGGCAATTTCCCCTCAGCTACCACTTCCTTAGTGAAAAGAACCAAGCCTTTCTTCATCCTCTGTGGGTTTGTGTGCCCTGTGGCAGGCAGTTGTGAGCACAGAGCTAGTGAGCGCAGAATTCTACTCTTCCTTTCGGTATAGCCTTAGCTAAACTTTATATGCTATGTTGACATTATGTTAAATATTTGTCACTCAGCTAACAGTGTTACCATATAATGTAGATTTATTCTGTGGTGCAGGCAAAGTCTTCCAGTTGTTTCTGAAGTTGTAACCTATTGCTCTTTTTCTGCCACTAAAACTTCTGGCCTGAAACTCCAGCAAGGCACAAAATACTCCCGCCTGTCTATTGTCTGGACATTATTTTTAAAGCTTGTTAAAAGGAGATTGGTTGAATTCTTTACAACCACTTAGATCAACTTTCAGCTGAGCTTTCATACCTGAAATTCTAACCTGTTTCTTAAATTCCAAAATAAAAGGAGTGACCTACGTTTTGAGGATTCTTCTCCCTTCACTGTAAAGATTAAAAATGTCTTGGCAAGGTTAAGATTTAGGGTTTGAATTTGTTTTCTGAAAGAAGTTCTGGGCCCAGTGATAATAATCCATATGATATCGTGGTAATTGTATTCATTTTACACTGAATGGATTTTATTGCTTTTTCTTAAACTTTAACCAAGAAATGAAATTTTGAAATGTGTGAAGTACGTCACCAAAGGTACTTGGTTCTGTTAAAATCCATTAAGTACATGTTCCTTTGAGGATCATTTTTTTCCAATCTTTTGACAAAAAAAAGCAGACAGTAAATTACAGGTGACATTAGGAAATGTGTAGCTTTATGGGAAATCCAGTTTGGCACCTGACTGCGCAGGTAAAACCTTTTGTCAGATTTTATATTCTGTTTTGCAGAGTAGAAAACGAAACTTACAAGCAAGCTCTTAATTATTTTTTTAAAGCAGCACTGTCTTGCTATTCTGTGGTATGTAAAAAACTAGAATGTGCAGTCTTATGTGGGTGTTATGGCTGTCCACAGAATGATTAATAGACTTGCCCAGATATGGGTGGGCACTGTTGAAAAGTTACTTAAATTGTTCAGAAGCAAGAACTGAAGAAAAAATGTCAGGAAAAAGATGATTGCCAAAGTACAATGTAAAGGACCAAATAAAAGAAGAATGCTGTAAACATGGAAAGGTAAATGGAACCATAAGATTGCGCATAAGTGTTGATGTAACAAGAAATCTTACCGCATTACTGGTGTTCTGAGGATAGTGAAATAAGTTTTTATTTTCTCTGAATTCCAGCATGTTTTATAGAATTCACTATCTTGAGTAACTTGAACTAAATGCCAAAATAATTTTGAAATTTGGATCATGTAGGAAGACACACACAGACCCCTCTGTGTGTGTTGTCTAATACTCACTGTCTTCATTTAATAATGATTGAGTTAAGTTGTTTGGACAAGAGCTGGAACTTGAAGGACAGTTCTGCAGCCAGATCTGCTGCTGACCTTGTGTGTTACCATGGATCGTTCTTGCACTTTATTTTTCATAACCAGCTAGTCCTTCTGAAATGCTGGAAGTAGAAATCCTCAAAACATGGTGTGTGCAAATCCAGTGTAATAAAGAAATTAAAAAGAACAGCTCAGTGCATTTCATGTTAGGGGAAAAAAACCACCACTATATGCATTTCTCAATAGGATTATGAGTTTTGAAATTATTTCTGGTGCTTGCTTTCTTTAAAACATCTTCTTTCCCCAATTTGTACTGCCCCCTTGTGTCCCCCAAAATGTTAAAAATATCATCATTTTCCTTGTCATGCTTAAGTCCCTCTTTCCAGGGGTCATTTAGCTCTCCCCTGGATCTTTTCTGTAAGGAATATCTCCTCTAAGGTACGTATCCCAAAGCCAGACTAAGTACATACCCTGTGAAGAGTCTGGTACAGTGTAGCAGCTTACCTTTTGTTCATGTTGCTTTTACTGCAGCCAAAATTATTTTCAAGGGGATATTTTTCCTTTTTTGAGGTTCTGTTTGTTTTTACTTTTCAGTGAACATTTCTATCCTGAACTTAACAATAATGAAAGGGAATTTGTGATTTGCTTTGCAAGTGAACTGTAGTTCTTCTTCCACTAGCATATAATTTATATTATATTTTATAGTTTTAAATAGATGGTGGTGACATGAAATTGATCAGCATTTACAATTGTGCATATTTTTTTCTGAATGTATTTTAATGTATCATTATTGTTATTATATTTTATCACTAGGAGTCATGAAGGAGAAACTGGGATTTGAAAAAGGGTAGGGAAATGAATTTACTGACAGGGAAAGAAATACCAAACCAAGACTGAAATTCTTTATCTTAGCAAGCACACTTCTGGACTGAAGCTGGCAGCTTAGTAAGGTCACAGTATTTAAAAAATGCTGTTTGTGCTCATCTTTCTATTGACCTTTTTTGATGGTTGAACAAATACAATGTGCTTTGAAAATACTGTGCTTATGTCCATTGAAAGACCTAAATAAACCAAGTTTCTTGTGCATGAGTTAGGCTGTAAAGCAGATGGAGGTATTTGTGTCACACCTTGTAGCTGTGTTGGTTTTAGGTGTTTAGGTACCATATCCTTTAATGAAAGTTGCTTGCATGGACAATGCACACTGAATTTTTACTTTCTTTTTAAAGAAGCTTTCAGTCTTTCTTGTTGCATGTATAATGTAATGACTTTCTGCATTATGATTAATTTGCCAAGTACAGTAATGCAAGTAGTGTTTTTTATATCTCATAAGAATTAGTATTTATATTTATAGTATTATATATATTATATATAGTGTAGTTGCATCTGTAATCTTTGCAGCATGCAAGTTTAGGTTACTTTCTGAAGAAAATCCCTCTGTGCAGTTGTTTGTCTCTTTAATCTCACAAATAATAATTGCCAATTTCAACCCCACCAGGCAGAAACAAGTATTGTGGGAGTAACAGAAATTCTGTAGGGAATAGCATCTAGGTAGCAGAAGGACTGAAACTGCTGTTTGTATTGAGCTGATGGCTGTTGCCCTGAAAAGCCAACATCTGCTTGGGTCTGATATATTCACCTACTTGAATGCACATACAAGGGCTCCTGTCTCTTTGGGGGCATGAGAACATGGGGAGGGCCTGCTGGGATGGAGTTCACAGCAGGTTTAAAGTAGAAGCTGAGGACAGCATTGTGGGAAGGGGAATTATCTTGTTTTATTGCTATATGAGTAGTGAAGAATGTCTGACAAAATCTGCTGGAAGCAAGAGTTCCTTAATTTAGCTACTTCCAGAACAAATCAGTGATATATATGAAATGTTAACCAGTGTATACCCAGAATTAAGGTATTAGGGTAGGGTGTCCGGTATCACATCTAGACGCATTATTTCAAGATTATTACTTTTTTACTTCCAGTTTTTACAAAATGTAAAGTTTTAGCTTCATGTACAAGGATAATTTTTACATAAATACTATATAAAATGTATAAGTATGTACTTACAGCTGAAATTATTGCCTTTGAAATCAGATGTGTTATTACAGTAAACTGTTATAAGATGCATTTACTGCTAAGCTTGTGTTCTTTTCCAATTGTCCTCAAACAGTAATTGTGACAAAAATAGAGTGCTAAAAATAATATGCCATACATTACTAGTTAGTAAAATGCATGAAATGTCTAGTATTGTTTTCTTCTTTCTTCTGAATGTAGATGTCGTGAAAGCAGAATAATTGTCTGTCTTTCACCTTGGTATTTCATACCTGACCTTTCAAGTAAAAACTTAAAATATTTTTTTGTTTGTTTTAATGAAGCAAGAATTTGCATCTTCTTCTATTTTTAAATTATGCAAGTATTTCAGATAATGAGAACATTTATTTTCTTGCCTTTGAAATTTTTGTTTAATTGTTACACCTGACTTCTTTATTTGCTTTTGTGTTGTGCTAGCATTGGTTTGAAAGCTGGATTGCTCTGAGGTTTGTGTCTTACACTGAAACAGGAATGAGAAACACGTGAAGGACATGTCTTATCTTCCCACTGTGTGATTCTAGTACACGCACCAGAATTAGAAAGTAGTTAGAATCTCAAATTGTCAGTGCATATTTTTAAAATATAACTGCATGCGTCACCTGTTATTTAATGTTCTGTTTTCTGATATAACACTTTAAAAAGCACTATTTAAGACATGACCTTTAGTTAACTCATTTCTGGATAATATTAGTTAAAGATAGTGGGTTGTGTCGCTTCATTACCTTTTGAGAGAGACTGAAAACTTAATTGCCAGTTTCAGTTGATTACTAGATTTTACTGTGTTGCTAATAGGGTAGAATCCAACATTTAAATATTTTAGTATATACATTACATTTTTGTGCAGACTAACTTCACTGATATTTATCTATGTGTATTTGTGGTTTTTTTGCAGTTCTGTGTCCTACATGAAGAGGGCTGCCTTTCAGAATTAGCCATGCTCCTTTCTGTGATGAGAAGCTTTCCTTGGATATATATAACTCATACTATTTTTTCATTTGGCACTATACCTAAAGCAGTATTCATTTATCTCCTCTGTGTTTGTGGATTTTCAGATCCTACAGTAAGTCGTCTGGGCATGACAACTCATCCAGTTTAACTTAATAGTGCAATGAACTGGAGCAGGGAACAAATATTGTACAGTTTTACTTGCATTGTTCTGACTTTTTAAAGTCTATTTTTACATTGTATAGCATGTAGTAAATCCTCCTGCACATTTTGTTGTTGGAAGGAAAAGTAAACTTTGAATAGTGTAAATAAAATAAGCCTCATTTTAAGGTATCAGTATTTAAAAGCATCCTTACTTCCTAAACAAAGACGAAAAAATGATCTTAGTCAGACTTGGAATTTAAGTGAGTTCTCCAGGACACTCCAGAAAGGTGATTGTGAAAGTCAGCAATCAGCACTGCTTTGTAAATGGTAACTTTGAACTATACAAGATTTGTTCATAGATGAACAAATCCAGATTTCTTGGTTTGACATAAGTAATTGTGCGTTATTTGTTCTTGGTATTAACACAAACATCTGACTAAATATTTCATGTTTGCTTTTATTTTAATTATTAATGTTTATGTGGCTTAGATATTCTCCCATATTGCTGCTATTTTACTGGTTTTAAAAAGTGTTTAATCTTAATGAAAATGCTTCAATAGATAAACATTTTAAAAGGCAGTATCTTTTTAAAAACACATGTACAGTTTGACAAACTTGTACCTGGCTTCCACGTTAGTATTATATTGAGATGTTTGGTTTTGTGTGTCTCTGAATTTTATTACAAATCTCTCTTATAAATTGTATGCACTGTCTCCTCTCTGATGATGTACCTGCATTCAAACAGATGAGAATGTATTTTACAAATCCTGTAAAAGAAACGTACCCCATAATCTCAACTTTAAATACTTGTCGCAAGTAATTGTGCCAGTCTAAAAGATGAGATTGAAATGTAAGGAGTACTAATGAAAGAAAAAAACAGAACCAAAAAACCCCGCCTTTTTCTAGGTTGAATTCCTATTGATTCTTCATCCATATGTACATACTGAATATCTGAAGGCATTGGAATATAATGTTCTAAAAATGTGGTTTTTTCAGTTTTTTCCATCTAAAGTCTTCAGGGGTTTTGTTAGTTAAAGAGAAATTTGATCCTGAATACTTTGCATCATCCTTAATGTTCAACTTTATCATCATCCCTAAATACCATTTTGATCAGTAAAACAACATGGTTTGAAAATAGTTCTCATAATGCATTTTTTTTGTTCTAAAGGCCTCAATATTTTTGTCTTTTGTGCCTTTTTCGGCTTAAAATTCTTTTTCTCTTCCCTCTCCCCCACTTGACCACCAATGGATACTTGCCAGCCTGCTCAGGAATAAATAGATCCTTTGCATAAGTGTGTCATGTGTGAAGAAGTTTCTTTGTTGCTTTATTTTAATTCATTTGTGGTTTCTCTAAAGAGAAGGCTGCCATTTATTTCTGTAGCTGGTGTGTTATACATTCATTATGGCATGCTTTTTGTATAGAAATTCTTGATGTTGACTGTTGATGCCTGGAAATGGGCAAAGGGGATGACCCTGCTTTATTTTTAAAAAGATGCACATGTGAAACCCACCGTGTCTCTGTGTGAGATTATTCAGAGGTGCTTCAATCTCCTGATGAGGCTTGAAGTGACAAGATGGAACAAAATAAACAACAATTAAGAGAAGAATAAAAAAAAAAAAGGACAACAACAAAAAAACTTCTGTCAAAGTTTGTGTTACTTGTAACAAATCCTGTATGACTTAAAGTCACAAACTACTAAAAGTAAAGAAACTGGAAATAAAGACCAGAAACAGCTTTAGTGAGCTAAGCATCTGCTTGGGAATTTCATGCCTCTCATCAGACTAAACAAGATTTCGTTATGAAAAGTACATGTTTACCTTGTATGCATAAACAACAGCTGCCAAATGTGGCAAGTATTATATGTATACCTATATATGTACATTTAAAAAAACCAGATCTCAAAACATTTGAATAAAAAGAACCATGCAAATCTGCTTTTCTGAGTTCTATGTACTTTGTATTCTCTACTATGCGTCCTTTTTTTCCAGATCCATTATTGAATCTTGCATTCTTTCAGGGAGATGGATTTCATTCTTCTTTTTAGTTTTAGCATGTGACAGTTGTAAATGGCCACCCAGAAACAGCTGACAGATACCTTAGCAGAGATTTCATGAAAATCCGTTCTATTTTTGTTACGAAGAGTCCTGGAAGTGAAGTTGCCCTAAAGTCATTGAATTTTAAGGTACTCAATTTATTTGTATCACTTACTTTACTTGTTTGTTTGTTTGTTTTTATCTAACCCTTTTTCTGTGTTTCTCTTTTGTTTGAAGTTTATTTGCTTAATGGGTAGAGTAAAATTTTGAGTCAGGGACTGTCCGGACAGGATGTCAGAGGTAGTCAAGAGTCCTAAAATTATGTGGTTTTGGTTAAGGGGAGAAACTTGAAAACAACATCAGTTCTGTTCTGGTGCTGGATAATGATGTAGCTGGACTCTCAGCTGGTGTAGGAAATTGGTGATAAAGAACATCTGCTGTTGACTGTGCCAGGTAATTGTAGCCTTTAAGGTGGATTAGTACCGTAGCTGTTCACATCATTGTTGCTTCCAGAGTGGATTACCTTGGGTTCTTTATGCATGCTTGTCACTTGGAAACTGTAGCTAGACCAGAAATGGCACCCTGCGTGCTTGGCAACATTGTTGATAATCAAGTGTGTATCTGCACAGCACCTTTCACAGCAGCTGCCTCCTCATTTCCAAAAGGACAATTTATGGTCTGGGTTTCAACTCGTGAAGCTGTAGATGGTGCAGAGCCTGTGCAGCAGGAAGCCTGCTTCTCCAGCTCTGACAGCCACAGGCAGTGGGCAGCAGCAGCCTCACTGGCAAAGCTTTCTAGTGGAGTGCTCCTGGCTCTGATGGATCCAAACCAGAACCTATTGACTCTTCATGTTATTCTGCAGTGTATCTTTGTTTTGGGCAATGGTGGAACTACTATCTGATTCAGATATTAATCCTGATTTTTAAAACTCATGAACCTCCCAAGTTATAAAGACACTCCAAAAAAGTGTCATCCAGTAAAACAGGAAATCTCAAAACAAAATGGATCTTGAGTAACTTTTTGTGAATTTAGTGTTCTGCTTTTCTTGTGGGCACAGCAGTGTTTATTTTAACCCTAAACAGAAACACTCTGATTGTGATACAGGCAATCTACCTGTTGTAATGCAAAGACAGTACAATTTATTTTCAAGGTATCTGCAATTTTGCAGATAGCAGTGTGCTTGGAGCATTTAATGGGGCCCATCTAATGATGGAGAAGTGCTAGTTACCTTCCTTGCAAAGTTTCTGACACCTGAGAAACCTGAAGGACTGTGTTTAAGTGGTCTGTCCTAGCTGATGAAATGAGATGTCTTGATCCTTTGCCCACAGTCTTTTGACCAGGACATAGCTCAGGAATTCTGGCTGTTTTGTTTGAATGTCTTGATCAGCGATGGCTGTCTGGATTAGCTGATCACTGTTCTGTCCTAACAATAATTCTGTCCTAACAATAATGAAATTGTATGAACTGAGAGATCTAGTTACTGAACTTTGTTGCTGCATTTTTTTTTCCTTTTTTTCCTTTATAATGTAGAAAAATTGGATACTGGGGTCATCCTAGAGCACATTACACAGGATTGTGTCCAGACAGTTCTGGAATATCTCCAGTCGGGGAGACTCCACAACCTCTCTAGTCAATCTCTTCCAGTGCTCAGTCACCTGCCCATTAAAGAAGTTCTTCCTCATGTTCAGGTGGAACTTCCTGTACATCAGTTTCTGCCCGTTGCCTCCTGTCCTATTGTTTGGCCCCCCTGAGCAGAGCCTGGAAACATCTTCCTGGCACCTCCCTTTAGACACTCACAGACATTGATGAGGTCCCCTCTCAGTGCCTCTTCTTGAGGCTGAACAGGCCCAGCTCCCTCAGCCTTTCCTCATAACAGAGATGCTCCAGTGCCTCAATCATCTCTGTCACCCTCCACTGGAGCTGCTCCAGGAGCTCCATGTCTCTCTTGTCCTGAGGAGCCCAGAACTGGACACAGCACTCCAGATGTGCCTCACCAGGGCTGAGTAGAGGGGCAGGATCACCTCCCTTGACCTGCTGGCAATGTTCTTCCTAATGCACCCCAGTATTCCATTGGACTTCTTGGCCACAAGGACACACTGCTGGCTCATGGATGCTTGTTGTCCACCAGGATCCCCAGGTCCTTCTCCACAGAGCTGCTTTCCAGCAGGTCAGCCCCAGCCTGTGCTGGTGCCTGGGGTTATTCCTCTCCCACTGCAGAACCCTGCACTTCCCTTGGCTGGATTTCAGGCAGTTCTTCCCTGCCCATCTCTCCAGCCTGTCGAGGTCCCTCTGAAGGGCTGCACAGCCCTCTGGGGCATTGGCCACTCCTCCCAGCTTTGTGTCATCAGTGAACTTGCTGAGGAGGCATCTGCTCCTTCAGCCAGGTCACTGATGAACAAGTTAAACAGTGCTGGACCCACTACTGTCAGTCTGCAAGTTCTCACGTGTGTATCCGGGTGCCTGGGTCTCACAGCCATGTTATAGAAAACTTTCTCCCACCAAAGACTAGAACTGGGGACAAGATGTGAGAAACAGAATCTCAGAAAGTAACAATCAAGTGGTCATTCACTGGTACATTTATGTCACACACCTCCCCAAACACACAACCTTAGACTCAGTGTTAGGAACGGTGCTACTGTATTGAGTTTGGATACAGCCTTAGCAGAGAACTCAACTTATTCGAGCCATCTGATGGCTTTTCCGACTGAGGACACCAGCACAGTTGGTGTCAGAAACAGGGATATCCTTTTACTTATGTCCATTCTGGAACCGGCAGTGTGAAATGGTGAGGGTTAGAACTGGGCTAGGGTTAGCATCCTTTGTGGAATTAGACCACTGCATGCTGCAATACCTCTCAAAGTAAAAAGGTGGCATGAGCCCATTCTCACCTGGTCCTTATTTTCTGCTTCGGAGAGTAATTTGTAGTGGAATCGCTGTAATGGCTCATGGCTTTCTAAGATCTGAATATTGCAGGTTACAGACGACTGGCTTTCCTTCTGTGGCATTTAAGAATAATGCAGGTTAGTAGGAGTTCTTTCTAAAACGACACCCTTAAAGGACTGTTTTCTCTCAGGCAAGTGTCAGTCTGAAATGCATGAGCCTGCCACAGGATGGCAGCAATCCATCACCACTGAAGCATCCCTCTGGTCGAGTGTAGCATCGAAAGATGAAGCCCAAAGATAAGCTATTCACAAGCGATCACGTTGTGAAGGTGGTATGACAAGCACAGGAAAGCCTTTGTGTACACTTACTCGTTATTAATTAAAGCCATGGTTTACAACGTTTGTTATGATGTGATAATTTGCTTAGCTACAAGCACTGGCCCTGGGGATGAGCTCTGAATTCTTTCTCATATACCAGTTGGTATGGGAGTTCATTCTGTGGAGGGTTAAATACTGAGGGTAAGCAATCTCTTTTTAATGCACCCCAGTGACTACATATTTCCTACCAAAATCTGAGGGGTTTTCACCTTTAGGCCTGTGTTTCCACTTTCTAAGGCCATCTAAACAATACATCGCTACAGTGTGATGCCCATCTGCAATATACCTTCTGTTTCCCTGGAATTCAGGGCTGTTTGAAGATATTCAGTGCCTGGAGCCAGTCATTACTATTTTCATGTGTATGTACAACTACTTACAGCGAGTTTGCTGTCGTCTCTTCAGAGACAAAAAATTAATTTTAACATCCAGGCCTCTGTAAGTCAGTTGTAGTGGTCCCTGGTTGGTTCTGTGGTCAGTGACCTGCCCCAGTATGGACTGGTAAAAGTAAGGCTTTGTGAAAGCTGAGGGTGTTTTATAGCTGTTACTGTGTAAAGGATCTTGTGAAACTAAATTATTCTTTGAAGGACTTCATGAAAGCTGAGCCTTTCTGTTAGATAATAGAGTTTTAAACATCAGAAAGTGCAGGGGCAAAGCAGGATTTGTGGCCAGCAAGTTCTCTGCCCTGGCAGACAATGAGTCATGAGGCCTCCAGCCAGGGATCTGCATCTCTCTGTCCAGCACCATAGGAGTGCAAGGCCAGTCTCTCTCACCCCCAGGCCCAGTGATGACTGCAAACATGAGCCGTGCTAATCCTAATGGTGCTTCTGCAGAGGTGTCTCAGCTGCTCACAGAACCAGAGGTACCCTGTGCCTAGAGAGTATTACAGACTAGAAACTCCCCCAGCAGGGCATAAAGCCAGGGATGAGCCAGTCAGCATGGTGGCTGATGTGAAAGGGGTGTGAGGAGGGCAAGTGACAGAGAGAAAGCCCTGGACTTCAGGGCAGCAGACTTGGGCTCCTTGAGGCAGCTTGAGATGGGGTGCTCAGATTTGCCATGACAGAGGTAGCAAAGTAAAAGTGTAAGGTGCAGGCAAATCTTAGCTTCACAGTGAGGAAAAAGACAGTGCTGTAAATGCTGACTGTCTTGCTAAAGTAATAATCTCATATAATTCAGTACAGAGACCCCACTGCCAGAGAAGGCATGGGACTTCCTGGCTGCTTCTGCTAGTCCACATAGCAATGCATCAATTGCTGTTCCAGAGCAATCCAGCAAAAATATGCTTGGTTTTGTCCATTCATTTCCCTGCACAGATGATGGAAAGTGCCATGAGTCTTTGCCCAGCTGTTTGATGTCATGTCCCTTTGGAGTCTGAGAAGTCATTTTCAGGGATTTGAAGGAAAATATCCTGAGACAGTATAATACTGGGATGACACATTTTTATATCACCAGAGTCAATAATCTGAGGCTGTGCCAGGAATAGTACTGAGAGAGGAAAGACTTGTGCTCCTCTTTCTGCAGGACCCTTTTTCCCATAATGTGGGAGACACACTCCTTCCAGTGTTGGCTGCATGTAATGGGAGTAGATTGGGGCACAGCTACATCTACAGTGAGAGAGATCATACTCTTTGGTGATGGGTGTGAGGGTGCTTAGAGTCAGAAAACAAAAGAACATGTGGAAAGCCCTGAGGGAGGTAGAAAAGGCACAGCTGAGGTTTACCATCGTTGAAAGTGATGGTCATGGTCAGACCAGAGGTGGGATCAAGGATCTGTTTAACAAAGCTTACCTCCTTATCCCTGAGATTCTAGCAGGTATGCATAAGGAGAGAGAACAACCGAGCTATTGGCAAGATCTGTATGATCTCACATGGCACAGAGATTCAGGTTAGAGATTTAAAGATTTAGAAGAATAATTCTGAATTAGGTGTGTTCAGTCACAGCTCTCCACTTGTTTTTCCTGCAGTGCCAGTGCAGGCTCCTGAGCTGTGTACTTCATCATGAGGATGGAATCAAGAAGCATCTGAAAGGTGATTTGCTTCTGCTATTCACACAGGTCAGAAGGTTTTTGTTCTTGACTAGTAGATGATTGCAGTCTTTGTGTTCATCCATTCTCAGTCTTCTGCTGGCATCAGTTTTCATTCCCAGAAATCCCCAACAGGGTGGAAAATCTAGCATTTCTGCAGAGAACCATCTTGGCTGCCATGCTGTGAATTACTTCCCTGGGTGTTTTGCTGTGGGGAAAGAAGGAACCTCATAGAGAATGGAGACACAACCCTCCGTCTATGACCAGTAGCTATTGTTTTTTGGGGTTGCCTCTGTCAGTTGAAATTACACAGACGTCTTCCAGTCTGACTTTATTTTGCTCCAAGTGGAAGTGAATGTTCAGTAGTAGTACTGAACTATGTATGGATAGCCACAGTATGGATAGCTCTACCAACTCATCTTTCCAGTCAGGATGTTAGAGAATCAATTCTGGTAGCCTTTTAAAGAAAACTCTCAATAGCCTAGAGTTTTACAATTCTCCTCAAGAGATACCATGTAATTGAAAGCATTATGAGAAAGCAAATATCTCTGACCTAGTATCAGAAAATAACCTTAAAACTCACTACAGGTGCAAACAAGGCTCAGATCACTCACCTGATATGTGGCCAAGCCCTGAGACTCACAAGGACTTTTGGGTTTGCCTTTTTTCCTTTGTGAAAAGCCTTGGCACCCTAACGGTGCAAGATGCCATTCAAATTTTATTCTTTATTTTTCCAGTTTACATTGGTAAAGTGACCTGAGAACTGAGAGTGTTTTGAAAGCTCACTTCCTGTGTGTCTGTGAACAGTGATGGTCTCTGTTTTCCCTCAGCAGACACAGCCGTGGCTGACCTGCTCAAAGGATTACGAGCAGAAGTGGGCAGTATGATGAAGTGGCCAACTCCTTGGCCATGTCAAGCTGCAGTTTGGATGTAACTCCTCACCTCTTCTGACCTTGCTTGGTAACATGTGCTCTTGCCCAAGTAAGCAGCCCATTTATTTATACAGCAGGCAAACAGCTCTGTGAAGCTGATACTGCTTCTTTTGAAGTGCTGAAGAACTTTGCCATTCATTTACAAGATCAGAGAGACTGTAATTTTCAGGCAAGCCGATCTGAAATCCCTATTGGAGTTGTTTGTTCCTCTTTCTTCTCTAAGAAGTCATCTGCTTCCATCCCTTCCCTAAATTCGTCTCATAACAGAGTCCCTGCAAAGAGCACTGATGTTTTGAAACTTTCCAAGGAAAGAAGAGGCAGGGTTTTCTCTTCTGTAGGTCTTATGTTGTGCTGAGTCTTTTCCTCATGTAGAAATGCTGCATTCATTCACATGGAAAAGCTGTTTGTAGCTCCATATGGTTCTTCAGTGGAAGTTACTGGTATCTATTACCTTTTTTGTCAAAATTTTGATTTGAAGTTGCAGTGTCAATACCATTTTGTTAAGGAGATCAACTTAGAAATGGGAAATACTTGGAAGTTTACCAAAAAACAAAATAAAATTTTTTGTCTTTATGTATGTCTTGCATCAGTGTTTCCCACAAAGAAGGCTGACATCTCTAGCCTTTCTGTGTACCACCTTAGCCTCCTGGGGACGGCTGAGGTGATGGTATCTCTGTCTTCTGTAAGACTGTTGATCCCAACCTTGGGGTAAAGACACAGGGAGATAACCACTACTGCCCTCTTTTAATGTCCTTTTAAGGAAGAGGCTAGGAAACTTTATTAGTAATTCTCACTTGGCATTATTATAGACTGAGAAAGCTTTACCTGAAACCTGTTTTAATCCCTACATCTGAAACTACTTCTCTATTGCAGGTGGTTGGGACTATCACATTGCTTCAAATTTGCAGGGAGGAGCAGGCTGATCGAGTGATGGCACGCCTGCTTTTTCTTTAGGAAATGCTGCTGGAAAGCAGTCGGCTTCAAATAAACCCAGCGAATGGAGAGAATCTGCATTCTGGTATTGTACAGGTCCTGGGTTTTGGATGGGAAAGAAAATAAATGAGCACTCGAGCTCCATTAAATCCTTTTAGAAGGGACTGTAAAGGGAATCAGCCTTTCTCTACACAAAAGCCCAGGAAGAGAGAGTGGGTTGGGCAGTAGTGGTGAGGGGAGAGATGGCTGAAGTGCTGCGACACAGGCATCTGCCTGTGCCTTTGTCGTTCCAGCACCCCCATTCTTTGTGTGACTGCACACAGGCTTTATCCATCTTCCAGGTGGAACCTGGGGCTCTTGCACTGGGAGTTCAAGAAGCACGAGCTGTTCTTCACAGGTGCTGGGGCAGAAGCACGGCTGGTGCTGGGGCTCAGGTGTTAGAAAGAAATGGAGCAGCAGTGCTGCCTCTCCTACTCTGCCCCGAGGTGCCCTGTTTCGAAATCATCAGCTG
Organism: Falcunculus frontatus; assembly: GCA_013398115.1. NCBI lineage: Eukaryota > Metazoa > Chordata > Aves > Passeriformes > Falcunculus > Falcunculus frontatus. Next base: position 2,680,591 of record VZRV01005920.1, on the reverse strand, counting down.
ATTGTGTTTCACCTACAGGGTAACCTATAATGTATCTATCATGTTTCCAAAATATTCTTAGGGAATCCAAAGCCCTGAAGACAGAGCTTTCTGGTATTACGAAATATACGGTGTGAAATTTTTCACTTTCTTTCACCTGTGTTTTTTGCAAATGAGCATGAGTTTTGTCTTTAGTAAATAAAAGCTTAATGGAGTCAGAGTTTCTTCTGTAAAATCCCACTGTTTGTATGGATGTGCAGCTCCTTCCTCTCTAATACAGGGAGTATGTACAATTTGGTTGTAAAATATTGTCTATACACAGTTTATTGGCAGAAATCTGTCTGCTAAAAAATGCCGAATTAAATTCTGAGCCAGAATGGAGTCCCTTCACACAGCACTTGTATTCTGTGGCATAATGATGCTTCTGTTAAAACTGTTCATGTGAGGAAATAAGGTCTGTGATAAAACTCATGGGTTTTACCACATGCACCAGATACCTGGGATTTATGCAGAATTCCTTTGGTAGTCACACAAAGAGCCAGTAGGTACCTAGTGGCAATCCAAACCTCAGTTTGCTTTTCTAGAAATTGCACTCCTGACTTCTTCCCCAAGTTTGGAAGAAAAACTGAAGTGGTTTGTCCAAAAATAATGGTCCCACTAACTTTCCAGAGTGTGAATGTTAGTCTTACAATCACATATCCTGTTCAACAAGGGAACAAGGGACTTTTACCATTGTGTAACTATAAATACATTTTGGTCTTTTTCATATATTTTTGATGTATGAAAAAGTACCAGCCTGAAGTAAACTAAATCATATAAGGGGAAGGAAGTTTCTGTTTTCCTCTTTCTTGGGAGCTCAGACATAAAGACTTGTGAGTACTGATATTTTACTGTATGAATCCATACAGCCCAGTGTATGAGAAGATATAAAAGGGTAATATTTGATGTTGAGCAACAATACATAGGAAGTAAGAAAAAGTGTCTTGTTGTCCGTAAAACTTTATAATAGTCTTGAATTGATTGTGTATCATCATATAGCTCGCAGGTGATTCTCTGAATACTTGTACTGTTTCAAGTGACCTCCTAGTAGATTAGATGCTTTCCAAGCTCTAATCTTGTTTGTGTGAATGATAGTATTGATATTCTGGAAATGTTCATTATCCCTGTGAGATGTGCAGGAGCATGAACTACGTATCAGAAGAAAAACATTTTTCCTTTTCAGCATCCTGGGAGGATGCATTCTTTCTGATTTTCAACAGAAACTTACAGGAAGTCTATAAAGGCTAAGAGAAACCAGAAGAAACCAGCATGTCTAGGACTGCTCTGATGCAGCAGTTTCCTAGACTGGTCATGGTTATGAGCCACTCCTTTTATCCACTCCCACACCTGCTGGAATGCAAATATTAAACATTTCATAGGAGTCTGTGTGATATAGTTTATAATAGCAACTGGCACCTGGAAACATTTAATTGGATTCAACTGACAGGAGAATAACAGCAGGTTAAGATTATTTATATTTTCGGTGATTTCCTCCTCCTGTGGTGTATTCTCTTAATCCAGGATTAGATTCTAATTGTGGTTAAGTCCTTGGAAAGCTCATCTCTTTGAATGGAAGTTTTAGGAAGTCAACATACCTGAGGTTTGAACAGAAAGTTTCAGGGCATGAACCTTACTACCCCGTAAATTCTGGATGTTTTGTGCAAGGCAAACACAAGTAAGGGTAATGAAGAGAGAAACCTCACAGGCTCTGTTCTTAGACATGGTGGGAAAGGCAAGGCAATGAAAGCACAGTGCCCTTGGTTTTGCTCTATTTGATGCTGCCTGCACACAATCTCATATGAACACATTAAGATAAAAGTCTGTGTTGTTTTGCTAGTTTGGAATTTGGAGCTGAGAATTCTCAGCATCATCAAAAGTGATCAAACAACATCATCCAAAAGGAAAGTACACTTTTTCAAAGCAGTCAGAATCAACCTGTGCAGAATTTGATACAGGACAAGAACAGATGGAGTTCAGCAGGAGGCTTGCATTGTTCTATAATTTTATATGATGAACAGAACTTTGCTCAAGCCAATGCAGCTCTGTCCAGCCACTGCCTGATCTGTGTAACCTGTAGGCCCACAAATGCAGTTATTTCCATTGCTGGTTATATGCCACAGGCTATATATGGCCACTGAAATACTAAGGCACATCAGGCTTGCTTTGCCTCAAATTCCCTTAGCCTGCCTGGAACTTCATTTTAGCTGGCTTAGCTGTGACAGCTGTTTATTTTGTCAGGTGACTATTTCCTGATTTGATCACGGGATATAACCACAATTTTTATACAGACAAGAATAGTGAGTAGTTTTTTTGTGTAGAGTGAAATATTTATTCCATCACCTTAATATTGCAATGTAAAAGAAAAAAGGCCTGGCCTGGCAATCGAGGGCTGCCTGTGGCAACCCAGGATGCAAGGGAGAGGAGTGCAGACATGAAGAGGATAAGAGAAGAGGGCATGGAAATGTCAATTGAGAGCTGTGGACAGCTCAGCAGAAAACAATTAAATGTAAACCTTGAAAACAGGCAAAACTGGCTTATAGGTGGCAGAGGGAACAGATAAGAAGTATACAACACATGTAAGATATTTTTCATACAGGTCATTCAGACATAATGTGGAGTTGCAGACATAAAATAAAAAGAACAAGTTGTAAAGTAAGAAAGAAAATGTACCAGAAGGAGCCCCGAGTAGATTTTAGAAAGATAAGGAAGAAATCAGCAGTTTCAACATCATGCTGCTTAGGCACTGCCATCGCGTTCCTTCCGGAAAAAAAAAATAGGAATATGATGTTCCCTGTAACCATTTCCTCCCCTGACTGAAGTCAACTGTCTGAAGACTCAAGAGAAAGTGTGGAAGGGTGAGTATAACACCAGGGAGAATTGTAGGTGGTAGGTAGTATGTGTTGTGTTGGATAGTTATTGAGAATTTTTCCCATGTTAGCGTTCTTTATTTATTTTCTTTTTTCATAAATGAAATACATTTTTAAATGCTTTTTGCTTCCCTTTTTCTTCCCCTGTGTAATTCCCTAATTTGCTGAATTTGCAATAGCTTGCTTAGTCTCTAGAATGCAACTTTAAGTTTCTCCTGACATTAAAGCCCTGCTGATACATGAAATGCTGGGGGTTTTGTTCTGCCTTTTCTTCAGAGAGCGATTTCTTCACTTGAGTCAAAGTGACAGGTCATTCAGTGCACCTGCCTTTTTTAGTGTACTTAGAGTTTAGTAAGCAGAAAAATCCCAATACATTCTGCCTTTTTGAACCAACGCCTAAGAAATTAAGGATCAGTTTTCATGTTTCAAAACTTGTACCATTTTGAGATTGCAGGCATATGATATGATGCAAGCCCATATTTGGGGAAAATGGATGCCCTGGCTGAGCTCCCCTCAGAACTGGAGCAGTGAAGCACTGCTGCAACACTGAGAGTAAAAGCACCCCAGTGACAGAACACCAGCCAGCCATTCTTTTGAAGCAGGTTTGTTTAAACCTGCTGCTGTAATGAGCTCACCAAGGATGACTGGAAGGCTTTTAAAGCCAAAAAGCCAAGTTTTACTGTAGCAGGAGCTACAGTAATATTCTTCTAATAAAAAAAAGTTAGTGCAACTCTTGAAGACGGGGTAGAAATGAAAGAGCTCAAATCTTGTATTCCTTTGTGCCACAGAGAGGCTCTTGCCTTTCAGCCACTCTATCAGTGTTGCCAAGAGTGCCCCCCTTCTTCTTAGGAAACTCCCTATCGTCTCAGAAGCAGGACTTCCCACGCTTCACTGAGATCTCTCACAAACTGATTCAGCCGACCAAAAGGTTTTAATTTCCTTTATCGTCACCTAACCTACTCAGTGTAAGTTCAGCTCAGAGCAGGGAGGTTGAATAATACAAAGCCTCAGCCACCTAATCTGCACAAAGTAGTTTCCATTCTCTTCAATCATCTTTCAACGTAAAAGTAGCAGATATCTGAAGCAGCAAGATAGCCTGTCTTCATATTAGCATCAATCTAAACCGTGTTCCTTGAGAAATAGTTAATTTCAAACTGTATATTGCAGTGAGAAGCACTGACCAAGCATTATTTTCTGTCAGGTAGTTTTCTAGATCTGTCCAAGCTACAGAACACAATTCCTCAGAGAAACATTAGAATTCAGGATTGATGAGAACAAGAATAATGTATGAAGCTGTATAGGCTAAAGGCCATTGAAATCATGGCAGAAGTATGGATTTTACAATATATTCATTATATGATGTAACCATTTTCTTAACCGAGTTTGGCAAATAACCAGACAGAGGAGAAGAAATGTGGTTTAGATATTTAACTAGAGAATGCATAGAGTGCAATTGTTTTCAGGCTAAAATGTCACAGCAAGGGAACTCTCTAGCATTAAACAGGCATGTTTTGAAATATAAGTGGTCAAGCATTTTTCACATTATGATCACTCTTCAGTTTAAGTATTTCAGATGTGGTTTTGTGCTACAAAATTGAACATCGGCAACAAAAGAGCAGATTCAGATCCGGTTCTTACAGGTAAGCTATTCCAAATGGCTTGCAGCAGGCACAGTCATTCTCATTTGTCCATCAACACGTTTTAAGCATTACTGATCTAATCTCAGGATTTTTTTCCTTTTCATTCAATGTGTGTTAGAAAAGGATCTGTGCAAATACTTTCAACAAGTGTATTTTATTGGAACCAGGGAAAAAAAGGGTGATCTGAATTTGGAAATATCTTCTATCACTGATATAAAATGCATCTTCTGGCTACCTCAATGAAGTCCATAGGCATAACTCATCATTGCACAATTGTTCATTGCAAGACTAAGTGATGTCTTGTTGGATATTCATTTTGTAGTGAATATTCTAATTAAAAATGTGAAGCAAAAATGAAAATAATTTATCAAAAAGAACCTATGTAGAGATGTTCCTACTAATACACCATTGGATATGCCTTGAAATCCCTCAATTATATTTCTATAAAATCTCAGAAAATTTTATGCGTTACAGAGACAAAACTGTATTTTTATTCCACACGACCAATTTTCTATCTGCTTATGGTTTATTTTAAACCATCCCTTCTGAATGGTTTTCCTTTTGCCTCCTCCTCCAATGGTCCTTTCCTTTAACCCGGGTATGACGGGTATTGTGCAAAAATAGCGCTGTGAGAACTTACACCAGCTTTCTGACAAAACCATCCCTTTGGCAACTGCCCAAATCTCCGTGCTCCTCAGGGAAAACAGGTGCTTGTTAGAAACATTTATCATATGTTTTCTGTCACACACAAATTTTAATTTTTAGAGTTTTTCTCTATTGGAAACAGTACACTGGATTCTAATGTAGCTAGACTAAGTATCACAGGCCGGTGAGTGCTGCTGTGATACTTACCTTTCTGTACTGGTATATATGTCACTTTGAAAACATTTAGAGAGGCAAATAGGGAGGATTAAGAGGCTGTTGCACATTTTAGCAGCCCAAATAGGAAGTACTGCTGGCTTGTATCTGCTCTAAATTGGCTTTGCCTGCTACCTCAGAGACCCCTGATTGGTTTGGTATGTTCGTAAAATGGGCTTTATTGCCCTGTTGCGTCCTAATCTGGTCATTTCATCGCTTGCTTTAGTCAGGTGTCCTGAGGTATCAGTGGTTTCAGGGGGTTTCGTCACTCATTAACCTTCCGGGAGCAGCTGCCCCAAACCCTCAGGTGCAGCCCCAAGCGGGGATTTCAGGGAGGCCATGGGATGCAGCTGGCAGGGGCTGAGTAGGACTGACTCCAGCCTGATGGGGCCGGCTGTGTGATCCCCCCGAAGGTGTGTGGGGCGCAGATTGCAGCAGGACTGAAATGTCCGTGTGGCTGCTCCCAGCAGGGCTCGCTGCTCTGTCCCCAGGTGTGTCCGGAGCTGTGCACTCTCTTCCCGGCTTGGCCAGGGCTCGGGAGCCGCCGCAGCTCTGCCCCTGCCCAGGTGGGTGCCGTGGCCCTGCTGTACCCTCAGGCAGCTCACCGTGGGGAAGGCGCGGCTGAGCCTGGGGCGAGCAGAGGAGGGGCCGCAGTGGCCCAAGGCGCGTTTGCTCTTTTTGTGTCCCTTCTGCGGACCCAGCCTGCGGTTCCTACAGATTTACAAAAAGGGTGCTTTAGGTCCTTTCATATCCAAGTCCATTTTTTCCCATGCCTTCCCGCAGTCACAGCTATGTCACAGAGTAATTTCTCTGTACCGCCGCAGCATTTTAGTTTTCTTGTCCTTTTATAGAACGACCCATAGCATATGCTCCTCTAATCCTTTCAAAGCACTTTGTGAAGATAGTGAAGGCACTCGGGGATAATCTCTGTGAAGCCACTAAATTGGTCACCACTGAAGCACTGAGAGACATGAAGCTAGGCTCCAGTAATCTGCAGAGGGAGCCTTTCTCCTGCAGACCCACCAAACAAACCACAGCAGTTTGCCAAGCCTCTGTTCTTCACTGGAGGATGCCATCAGAGGGAGGAAGGAGAAAACTGCAAGCAGGCCAAGGTAGTAATCATTCAGTGTAATGTGTGAAGACCGGGGTGGGGGGAAAACAATCATCAAAAAGGATGCTTAATAATGGAGAGCACTTTACTCAGACTTATCTTTTCCCCTTGAATACCAAAAAAGTCTTTTTTTCCTCCTCTTTCTTTCTTCTCACTATTATTACAAGGGATAAGGCTTGGCAGAAGACTTTGTCATTGAAATGTAAAGTTGATACGTCCATGGAGCTGTGGTATTTCTGTGAAGCCAGAAGAAATTCACAGCTGGGAAAAATCAAAATTCAGGTTCATGCTATCAAGGCAAATAATATAATTTGCCTTTTATTGTGGCAAAAAGGAAATAATTGTCATGGTTACTTATTACCATTTAAAGTGCTTGTGCCTGATGAGGTCACATTTATGTAAATCATAACGTTTCCTTGCATGAAAAACACTCTCTGTTGGTTGTCCCTCTCCCTATTTAATCAAAGTAGAGAGCACTAGCACTAGTGTGACAACAGATGCCAAACTCAGACTTGGAAGTCCAGGCCTGTGTCAAATGCCATGGAAAAACTTCTTATGCACAAAGGGAAGTGGTCAGCAAGTGTGCTCTGTCACCTCAGCACTGCCGGTGGTGTAGCAGATCAGTAACACCCTATGCTTGCCATGCAGGTGGGTTCCTGCAAGGTGGGAAACACCGTTCCAGGACACCAGCTCCTGGCTGCACAGCAGGAGAGACCTGCCCAGCGTGAGATGTGCCTCATTGCTGGGAAAACTCTTGGGGAGCTATTCTCTTTCCACTCACTAAGCTGAGCAATCCTACCCCGAGGCCTTGGATTTGTCCCACAAATGGGCTATTGGGTGGCTGTTTAATTTCCAGCGAAAGAGTAGAGGGAGCATGGACCAGGTTTCTGCCCAATGTAAAGCGTTATCCTTTTGTACATCTTTCGGTAATTGATAAAATGCACTCCAATGAAGACACGAGCATTCATGGACAGAGATTTTGTGGTGGATTCTCTTCCGAGGACCTCTTCTCTGACCCAAGTTTCTTGTCCTGAAAGTAGGTGACATTGCTGTGCTTTGTTGTGGGCCTTCTTGAGCATTTGTGAATGTCTCTGGGCACTGCCTTCAGCAAGAACTCTCCCTACCCTCCATCTGAACAGTGATCTGATCCACTCACAGGTGGATAATTAGCTAGAAAAGGCTGCTGCAGCTCATTGCTGACAATGTGTGATTGTGCACATGTTCCCTGTGAAAGCTGATGCACGTCCGGGGCTTTGCTGGGGGCCCACGGTACTTAAATGGCTGCAGAGAGCAGCCCCACAGCAGAGAAAAGGCCACGTGTGCTGGGCATGCCAGCCAGCCCTTTGAGGGATGTGTGCATGGTCAAGAGATGTATGAAGTTAGGGTGGGATGAGAACATTGGGGCCAACCTGGAACTGTTTCAGAAGCAGAGCAATGAAGGCCTTTGGCCTCAAGAGCACTGCTAGGGTCATTTTTAATCACTGAGCTGGTAAGTCCTGGTCACTCCATCACAGTCTGCCAAGCAGTGAGCTTTAGGAGGCTTGTCAGGGTTCAACTCCAGCTGTCTATTGATAGATCTCTCAAAGAGTCAGAAGGTGGGCTGTGGCAAGTGGCTGGGAAAATCAGGCCACTCGGGTAAATCAGGTCACTGCAGAAATGTGTTCTGTAGGAGCTGCCAGACCCATCCTGCTGACTTTAGGTCAGAAAAAGAGAGAGGAGCAGTCCAGTGCCTGGTACAACAGTGAGATGGCTGGGAACAAGTCAGACCTGTGACCCTTGCAAGGCACTTCGCTGAACCACGTATGGGTCACTGTCCAGGAAGGCAAGAGGCTTCTCTCTTTCATCACGATATGTCTGTGTCTCCCTCTTCATGGTAAAGGATTGCTCTGCCCTTTAGTTCTTGCCACATCGCCATTATATCCCTCTCGTGTGGCGACACTTCCATAACAAGCACAGGGAAAGCTTGACAGGAGCAGTCAGTCTGCCCCAGGAAGGACAAAGCCTGTGGACAGAAGATTTACAGTGAGGTGCTGTGCTGCCTTCAGCTGGGTGCCACCACTGGGCCCAGTTTGCTGCCCAGGGTGAGAAGGGACAAGCCAGTGCAAGACAGGCATGGGGAGTTCAGTGCAGTGACAACGTGTTGCTCACCAGAAAAGTTTTGCTGCTCCAGATGAATTAATTCTGACTCAAATTTTTAGTTATGACTACAATCATTGATACCTCAGAAAAAAATACAAATACTCCTGGCTGACTCAAGTCTCATGCACTTCAACAAGACAAGGTCTAATTTTTCAGCAGTACAGGAAAAATCCCACATAGTACTTGGAGCTTATGCCAAGATTGGAGGGTGCCTAGCAGTCTAAAAATATGATCCAAAGTACTTGCATTTTTTTCAACCTGTGCTGGAAATTACCTTCCCTTCTTTTTAAATTAACAACTAACCTGCTGGTAAAGTAACTTCATAGATTATTTTTTGTGCTGTGTTAAAGTCACATTCTCAGGGGGTGACACTTCCCTGGTTTTTTTCACTGTATCTTTTTTTTTTTTTTAATTTGTGTGAGATTTTTCCTGAATTTCATTTGAACTGAAATTCCACTCATCTTTAGTGAAGAAAAAAAGATAAAAGTACAGCTATTTAAGCAACATATCTGTGGTGTGGGTGTGCCTGTGAGCCTGTAGGTTATGTGGTATTACCTTATTTTAAAGGAAGTTTTATTTTGCCGTATACACACTCTTCATTAAAGACTTTTGCACATAGCAGTAATGAGGATACAAGGAAATCTGCTGTCTTCTGCTGGCCACAGGTTCACAGGCTGTATTAATAGGTAGGATTAGTGAAGAAGAATAGGTCAGAAGGCTGCAAAGCTCCTGTCCCTTGAGATTTCCTTCTTTAGATCATTAGTCTTATTGAGAGCTCCCTTGAATACAGCTAGCAGAAACTGAGGAAAAGTCTGGAACCATTTTATTTACCAGGACATACTGGGGAAGGGCGATTTCTGGGTCATAAGCTCCACTGAAAATGTCTGTCCAGTTTTCTGCACAGGCACCCTGGAGGAACAACAACGTCAGTTTTCTGACCAGAGAAGCAGCTGTAACAGAGCAAGGAGAGACTATCATAGGTTTCTACCTGTTGGCTTTGGGTATGTATTTGGCTTGGATGTGAAAGGAAGTTCTTAAATAGATGTTGTTATCAAGTTCAAAGTGACTCATTTGGATTATATCCCTAATGGAACAGGATGGTAGAAAATGTAACTTGTTTTTTCAGCAATTGCAAGATCAGAGAGGTACAGCTTGCTTTTTTTAAAAAGAGATTTATAATCAATGAAGAAACCTTGAGGAAAAAAAATAGTCAAGCCTGTAAACTTTCAAGTAATGTTCATTAAGCTTAATACGTAGGAAGATAAAAAAAGTACATTATCAGAAGTACATGATAATTCTGTGTCTTCTTGAGTTTTAGTAGTACTGAATAAATGTTCTCTGATTTTCCGAGTTGTGGCTGTTGACTGTCAGTTGGCATCCTACCTGCAGAGACACAAAATATGGTTTTGTGGTTCTTAACTTTGTTTGTGTTGTTCCTGTTTTAAATGTTGGATGCACATAGAAATTGACTTCTTCAAACAGGATCTATGAAAGATCTAGGTACTGGAACCTTATCCCGTGTTAGCAGTCACAATACCTAGTGTTTCTTTTAGTTCTGCTGGAAGACAGCTATTGTCAGTGTATAACAGGGATTTGAAAATGGCACTCAGTATGAATGCACTCTGATACCACTGTTACTTTGTTTTGTTTGTTTAAATATTATCTATTTTGGGCAGACTTATTGTTTAATGCAAGGAAACTTTATGAAATTTCAAAGAGTGCAAGCATGCTAAGTAATAAAAAATTTCCACCATAGAACCTCACAGGAAAATTGAAGAAAATTTAACTTTTATTAAATCTGTTATTCTCAACAGCATGTTCAAAAAGGTTTCTGTTTTTAAATGATTGGCAAAACAGATTTTTTCTTATTCTGAGCTTATTACATATTTCAATTAACTTATTAGCCCTCAGCTTACACTTGACAAAGGTCTGTGGAAGTTAATATGTAAAATGCTAAGTATTTTAATGTGTTTACCTGAGTCTTTCTTATTTTTATCTATAGGAACTAGGGAAAGTTGTGCTTAGAACAAAACCAGAGATTCTAGTAGAAATACATATGGCTTCTATCTTAGGAGAGTTGATTAAGAGAGTGGCTGTAAGGTAAATCAGAGGTATTCCGCTTTATCCCCAATCTGTTCACATCGGCGTATCCCCTCATGAATGGCTGGGAAATGTCTGCACCATCAGCTAAAGAATTAATCAGTTGCACTTAAGACCAGAAAGAAGATCTTGGGTCAGCAAGGCCAGTCCCCTGCTGAGACAATGTATAATCTCATTTACACAGCTATCATGCTCCTTCACAGAACTGGCTAGGGGTTCTTTTGGTGTTGCTATCACTCTTCCAATTGAAAGCATGCTCCTGATTTTGTTTCTCTATTGGGTAGGAGCCTTCACCTAAGTTTTTAGCAAAAGAGATTACAACAACTTTATACACTTTTTGGTCACTCTTTTTAATTGAAATATTTTTTTTTGCCTGCAAGTAACATCCTACGGCCAATCTATTTTCCTGAAGGAACAACAATACCATGAGGTCAACCTCTGTATTCCTATATTAAGCAATTGAGGGAATTTTATTTTCTTCATTGGTTGATTAGGGGGCAGGGGGTAATTATAATTTATTTATCTCCTGTCATAATATCTTTTCCCCTGTCATTCCAGCAGCCTTATAGCCAGGACTGAATACAGCATCCAAGCAAGGTCTTGCCATCACTATTCACATTCATATTTATGTTCTACCAACTCTACCAATCCCTCCCAGTGTTGCCTCTGCATCACACTGGTAGTTCAAACTTCTTCCACCAATCATCCAACTGAGATGTTCTCCTCTGCTGCTTCCTGATAGTGACCTCACATCTTCTAGCAAATATCTAGGTGCCTGAGCCTTTAGGTTCTTGGGGTTTGATTTCTCCAGATCCTTCAGCCAAGCTTACAAGTGCTTTGCATGTCATAGCTGCTGTTCTTGAAACTTGCCTCCAGATTCAAAACTCAAGTTGCGTTTCTCGCAGGGTATGTACAAGCAGCAGCAGCAATACTCCAAGTTAAGTGAAGTGTAGATCTAGTTGAAATTGATGGATGTAGTATACCTTTTGGAAATGAGAACTTTTGAAAAAACCTGTTAGTCGTACAAAAATCAGAAAAGTGCCAACTTCTTTTCTCCTCAAAGGTCTACTGTTGCACTTCTGCATGCACCAGCTGCAGCAATTTATAGTTATTAGTTTTATGTACACCAATAACTTGTTCTGTCCAGGGAGCTGTGATGTGGCAGAACAAAAACTCTGTCATACAGACACCCTCTTGCCCTTCTGGCAGAGAAAAAAGGCCAGTCCATGCAGTAGATTCCTTTACCTCTGTTGCTTTAGAGGTCTGGCAAGACAATCTACATTTGTAGGAGTCTACAGAAACTTCCTTACACAAAGGCCCAAAGATGTTAATATTTGATACTCTTGGGTTTTTGATGCCTTGGAAAATGGCTTCAGTAATTACACTTCTGTAGTTATTAAGTGTTTTCTTCTCTTTTGAATCTAAGTGTGGCAGTGCAGCTTCTTGCAAATTCTGATGTACTTTTCCAAAACCAGAGAGACATATATGGTTGGTGTTAGCCTTTATCCGAAAGATGGGGTTTCTCTGAATCTCCTCACATTCAGAGGATAAAGTCCTAAAAACCTAACTATCTTTGTCCAAGTCTTCCCAGAGTTGCACATCTTGACAGAGGAAATGTATATCCCAGAACCATGATCTAACACCTTTTGCTGAGATAAGGCCTTTGTGTGTCCCCCTTCTGGAAATTCTCACAGGTCCCAGGTAGCACAGTTGTCATTTGTGAGACAGGGCACTCGTGTGTGTTGTACATGGTACAGCAGCCAGGCAGTTTTGGATCCAGCTGAGGGGTCCTCAGCACCCTGCATGGCAGCCTGAGTGCTGTGGTGTCGCACGCTCACATCACGAGCAAACCAGCATGAAGTGCGCGGTGCATTTTGCAAATGCTGATGGATGTTGAGATCACTGCAGTGCTTCTTGACACCCAAGTCACTGTTCCATCGTTTCCCTTGCTAATGCTTTGGCCAGGGGACCAGCAAAGTTGGGAGAAAGTGCAATGCCCATCCGACAGCAGTGATCCATTCTTAGAGGGACTATCTCCAAGTGACAGCAACGGCTGTGTTACCCTGCGCTAGGTCAACTGCGTCAGCATCCTCTCTCTGAAGGCAGCACTCTGTTCCCATCCTTCCCTTCAATGACCTCAGAACTGTCTCTAACAGACAAGTGAAAGCTTGTCCTGCTGCTAGGATTACATCTGACCCCTTTTTGCCTATGCCCTAAGTGGTGTGGTACTGTGGAAAATCTTTGTACAGTTTAAGTTACAAGGTGCAACTTAAAAGAACTGCCCACTGCTGCTGGCTGCTAGACATGGGGGAAAAATACAAAGCTTTTTTTTCTTCATAATTATCAACTGGAATTCTTAAGTCTTTTTTTTTTTCTACATTTATACACAATTTTTTCTCTGTTTGTTTCCCCTAGTTTCACGTTTAAGTGGGGCTGTTAGAGTAAATACAAAGCATAAAAGGAAATTTTAAGTCAGTAGGAGAGAGTACTTGTTAGAGAACAAATTCTGACTTTTTGTGATGCCTTCTATCAGAAAGGCATGCTGAGAGCATTACCAATCCCATCAGAAAACTGGAACAGACCACAGGATCCAAACATGCCTTTAAAAGGCACACGTTTCTGAATGGTAACAGTAAACTGTTACTTGACAAGTGACAGAATGACTGTTATTTTGAGATTTTGTTTGACAGATAAATCTGAGAAGGTGGGAAAGGAAACAAGCTATTCACAGAACATTCATCCACAAAATGATTGCATTTATTGAACAAATAATCTCTCCATGCTTTGTCAAGTCTAAAACAAGATGACGCTTCTCCTTCCTGCCAGAACTGGCAATACGCCCTGGACAGGATATTGTGTGTGTATAATTAGCAGTGAAGACTGGAAACAGAGCAGGGTCACTTCACAGTTGCAATAGTTAATGACAGATTTGTAAATTCTCTGGATTTTATCACTGTTTTAATTAAAGTTTTCTAGGCGGAAAATCTTTTGCAGCAAACCTCTTCTGATAGGCATTTATGCTTGTGTATATGTAGTTGTGTAAGTAACTGATTTTATTCATGCCTGATCTATATTAAGATGCTCAATCCAATTTCTGTCCTAGAGAAAGGTTATTTGCTGAGGGAAGAGCCTAGTTTGTCTTGTGACACTGAGCCTCACCTTTTGCTCTCATTTCTTGAATTCTTCCACTTAAGACTTCATATATATTTTAAACTCCGTATGGCTGAGTTGTAGCACCCATTTTTCTATTTCAGTCTTGCCAGGTTTTACAACTAAAGGCTGTACAACAAGTTCTAATAAGAGCAAGTCTGAGTAGAAAGCATAATAACCTATTTTGGATGGGCACAGGTGAAGTCATCAATTGGAAATGTGGATGACCAGCTCAGAGCTATCAATTCGTTTGTGCCTAATTTAGTTCTCCAGAAACGATGTTAACAATGAAACTCCATGCAGCCTCAGGTGCTTATTGCTTGTTCAAAGACCATCTCAGGTACATGAGAGAAAAATAGGGCATATTTGAATGCACAGGCTTGAGTGATTTGACAGAAATCTTTGTAAAATTATAATGTACCTTTTTGATATTCTTAAACAATCTCAAGTGTTCTCAGTTGCTTTCAGCAGAGAATTTTGCAGCCTCCTTAGTCACTCCTTCTGGCTGCTTTTCTGGTGCTTTCTTCACATGGGCTGGTGGGCATCACACTGACATAGGAGTTTGTGAATAGAGTTTCAGTTCCTGACTTTCACCAGCTTGCTTGGCAGCCCTTCCGTACCTCCCCAAGAAATCATGGATAACAGCACCAACCTCCCTTGTTGAGTGCTTTTGACATCTGGGGATTAAAATGCTCTCTTAGAGAGTGTTATTCCAGGAGAAGGATTACTACTGAATTATATAGAGGCAATGGAACATTTTTAATATTGCTGTCCATCCTATTCCTCCTACCTCACAATGTTTGCAAAACTACTTCAGTGTTGGCATATTATCTGTGTATTTTGCCGGTTCAGAAGATCCAGCATCTCTCTGATGAACAGCTCATGTCAGACTGTGCTTATGGGAAAAATGTGGTGATCCCTCTCTGAACTTTACGCTGGGAGGGAGTGCTTGGTTTCTACCTAGCTGCTATTTTTTCTCTCTCTCACCACATTTTGACCTCAGTTTAAATCTGTCTTTTTTCACCAGGATTACCATAGTATGCTGGGTTTGGGTTTTGTGGCTGGTTTTGGGGTTTTTTCCGCTTACTCTTATGAATGAATGTTAGTGGCAGCTTGCAAAAGATGGAACAAGTTCCCCCAGCTGTTTGTTTTCTATCTTCTCTTTTATTGAGATGACACCTGGTAACATGGAGGCACTTCAAAGTTCAGAGGTTTCTTTCTGGGCTCCTGATCTACCTCTGATGTCCCCTGAGGCACACACCACCTGCCATGCAGCTGAGGAGATCTCTGTCTACAATGAGAGTGTCAGAGCTATTGCTGTGCTTGCATTGCATTTTCAACCTTCCTCCCTGTTATGCTGTCAGGGTTGGAGGGAGGAAGAGAGAGGGGTTGTTTGGTTTGAGGTGTTCTTTCAGTTGGGGTGATATTCTGTTTTGGGGTGGTTTGTTTGGGGTTTTTAAAGTCAGTCAGTCAGTACAGGCAGCAACCCAGACTAGCACGTGTGTCTGATGGCACAGAGATCCAGTGTCCCATAGTCACTACTCTAGTTGACAGCACTTTTATGTGGCCACTGATTTTGTGACTGCATTATTTACTAAGAATTTATTTTCTTCAGTTTTTCCTTTTTTTTAAATCAAAATTAGTGTGGTCTACTACCCAGACAGACCATTTTAGGGACTGGGTATGCCAGTGCAGGTTTTCCACTGCTTTGCTTAAAAGGATTGTGCCTACCAGCAGAAATCATACTCACTCCGTAACCTTATCCCCCTCAATGTTTCCCTCATCTCCAACCTCAGTTCGTGAATGTAGTTCCAAAAAATCATCACAACTACTGTGTCTCTCTCACCTCCATCTAAAATGTGCAATGTTGTTTTATGTGACGTTTTGCTCAGTTTCTTCCTTAAGACACTTTAACTGAAAACTCCCTTACGCTCAAGGCTAGGGGGAATTTGCTCTGTGTATTTCCAGGAAAGGCAGGTGTCTGACACTGTGAGGGTAGCCCTCCTATCCATTACACTGCATTGGCAAAATTTTGCTATTTACAAAGAAGGTGCCATTTTATTTTGTCTGCCATTTTAGCACTATGTCTTCATAGGAACAGGGAAAAACATTTCATACCTGCTGCCTTGATAACTCTCTTACCTTACACAGGGTAGAACCAACATACACAAACAACACAGCTGCCGTGTTTGCATTGCAGGCTATCCTCATTCACTCCCAAAGCCTTCTTCCCCCAGTGCCCTGCTCTGCCTATTTATAATACCTAGACTCGAACAAAAGTCAGAAAATCCCTCAGTTAAAGTGAATGCAGTTGTTCAAAACATGACTTGATTAAGAAACATTGTCACCTAGTGGCCAGAGCAAGATATATTTATTACTGCTGATCTTATAACAAGGTATATATAGAAGGTACGTGTGTATCTCAGTGTATCATTGCACCAGTGACTATTTCTGGTCAATACCATATGCTGACATTTCAGCTCTTCCCAGTTCAAATGCTCTTCAGTAAACCATGTGCATTTACTAACAAGCCGGAGCAGCAGCAGCTTGGCAATGCTGCAAAGAGAAACTATTAAAAGGGAATTGCTCCACAGAAGAAGCCGTTCACGGTGCCACACAGAGACTGTCCTATCAACCACCTCCCTCCCACTCCGAAGTACTCAGAGCACCTCACCGGGGTGTACCTGCCCAGTCTCTTTCTTTACAGAACAAGTGCCTTCCTCTTTGGCATTTCAGCTCCTGATACTCCCATATGGCCTGGAGACTGAGAGGCAATTTCCTCCCTTCCCTTCCTAGCCCTGGCAGCCTGGCAGTGAAGCACTAGATTCTTGACATAAGAAGCGGTGCTTCCTGAAGGAAGGCAGCTGCCCTCTTGCTACAACATTAAACCTGTCAGCCATCTTTCATCTCACAGACTCCTTTGAATATCCAGAAATGCTGTGCAGTGCCATCACATCACAACCCTCTTTACGGCGTATGTTCATCTCTTGCTGGGTCGATATACAGCAGCCTTACTCTGGAGTATCTGCTGCTTGTGCCTGGGTACAGGGCTGTGGGTCAGCTCTTTTCTCCCTCACCTGGTAATATTGTACCCTGGCAAAAGCCACCAGATGTTGCATTCTTTATCCTGTTGTAGGCAGCAGACACTCAAAAGAGGTCATGTCTTGCTCTGCTTCGCCAAGGTGAAGTGAGGCCACCAATGTCAAAACTGGCAGAGCTGGTTTGTGGGATAGTAGCAGGAGCCAGCAGGGAGCCAGGTGCTGCCTGACCTGCTGCTCAGCCCTCCACCCCCTTAACTGGCTAAGACATGTTTTCAGCACTGAACCTGACACTTATCATTCATCTCTACACGTCTACATAATTTCATAAAGTGGTATGCAAACTACCAGGGTCTTGCACTGATGGGCAGGGCAATCGCTGTGGACATTTGGAAACTCTAGGTCTCTCCAGCAGAGTAAGTGTCTGACTTTCACCAGCTTTACAGTAATTTCCCTTGTGTTTTCCTCACATACTTAGACACATACAAGTCAGGCATCTCTGTTCCTGGACAGTAAGAGAGAATGCAACTTTCTGTAAAAAAAAATAAAAAGATTTTAAAGTTCTCTTCCAAACATTCTCTTCATATGGATTATCATGTGCATTACTGAAAAATATTCCCATCTGGGACAGACTTTACTGCAAGGACATCCTAGACTGTTCTAAGAGAGGAAACCTAGTTGTATTAGCTGCACTTCTCTAGAGAGAACCGATAAAGCAGCTATCTGGCTAAGTGCATGAACTTTCTATATCCGTTATTGTATGTTAGGTACCTAAACAGCTGCAGATTTTGGCAGTTTGTAGTCTCTGCTTCACTCTACCAGTCTTTCTTCCTTCCTATTTTTCCCAGGTGTAACATTTCATGAGTTTCATCTATCCACTTAAGGAAAAGAAACTTTAGGGAAAAAATCCACTTTAGGCCCTTAAATGGTGCATCTTCAGTAGATGTAGCAGCAGCTCTTTGTGTTTGCTCCATTTTATTGCTGCACTCAATTACTCGCTTGCTCCTACTTCTGAAATCTACCCAGCTGCTCGAAAAGGTTTCATGCATAGTTTTCTAGCAGATAATCTGGTTTAATATGCTTCTAAATCTTAGAAGAGGTGTCTTACATTTGCACACTCAACAGCTTCTTTCTTTATTTGCTTTTTGATTTAATAGAATCATAGAATGGGCTGAGTTTGAAGGGACCTTAAAGATCATCTAGTTCCACGGATTTAATTTTTTTTCCAGGTTGGTTGTCTTGGTTTGGAAACAGCGTTGTGATTTTTGTCCTGTATAAACAAAGACATCTTCTGCAGCCTACCGACTACCTCACATTTAACTTGGCAGTGTCAGATGCCAGTATCTCTGTGTTTGGTTATTCGCGGGGCATCATTGAAATCTTCAATGTCTTCAGAGATGATGGATTCATTATCACATCAATATGGACTTGCCAGGTAAGACTGGATCATACTTAATCAGACAGAAGAGGTGCAGCTGTTTCTGTGGGTGGGCTGTATATAAATAACCAGACAGGACCCAAAGAAGGAAAGGAGGTAGTCACTAATATTTTTAAAGGACAGTGTTCTCTTTAGTTACACCTATAAATCTGTGCATTTGATCAATGCTTCATCAATTTTCAGTGGGGTTTTTCCTGTGTATTCACAACAGTTCTTACTAGATGGGGGTTTTTTACTTCGTGTCAGAGCTCACACTCGTGTTGGAAAGTCAAGGCATAGGCTGTGCTTGTCTTCAGCTCACCTGAAGCCAACCTGGTTGTTGCTTTAAGCCAAATGTTAAAGTGCCAATGTCGACTCCTGCTTGACAAGGTGCATAGAGCAAAGCCTCCACACAGCATTTGGGCATACCCATACTTTTTAGCATGCAACTTTTTGCACTATCTCAGTTGTCACTCTCCAATCACATTCCTAAACTCTTGGTTGATTCCTTGCCGGTGGCAGAATGAGTGATTTAACTTTATGACACAGTCACCTCTGATCTTGGAGGCAGCTTTTTGTTGGAGTGCTCAGAAAAAGTTATTATTGTTAATTCGGAAACATACCTGTGTGGACGGAATATAAATGCACCCCATGAACAGATAGGCACAAAGCTGGCTCCCTGGTGCTTTCAGCAACATCTGTGAGAAAGATTATACTCTGTTTCATCAGGGAATCAAAAATCTGAAAATGACAGGATAGCCTACGGCAAGGTGTAAGAAAGATCATGATGAAGGAAGAGCAAGAGAGAAATAATCCTCTTTTCTTGGAGGTTTGGTTTCTTGGGTGTTTTTAAAGAGGGAGTTGAGCTATTGTGCAACATAGATGAAAGAACGTTTACAGGTCATGTCCCCTCCCTTTCAATAAAAAGGTTCTGTTTATGCAGAGAGGAAGACTTCCTGTAGGAGACTCTGATTAAACTAGGAGCTGTTGCTTGATCTAAAAAATTATTTTATTGTTTAAAATGTATCTCTATAGTAATTTGGCAGAAAAGGATTTATCAAATTGAAGCTAATTATTTCCTCAGCAAAATTGCACTCTAATGACATCACCTACAGTTGCAATCTAAGGTCTGTTGAGCAGAAACTTTGAATTTTTTTATTAATAGAAAACTTTGAAGTCATCATATAAATAAACAAATACCTGAAAACTGTAAAATTCACACCCATACTCAGAATTAAACAGATGCATATTTTCCCCCTCTTTCAAGGAAGGTTGGAGCTATGAATGAGAAAGGAAAGTTAAAATCTGCATCTCCAGGTTCAGTTCTAGCTTCATTGCAGGTTTCTGGTGTAAGACAGGGTAAGCCATTCAGTGTGAAATCCTGACCCCAGATCAGTGGCATAACTTAATTCTTACAACTCACAAGGTTGAAAGAGGTAACATTAAATGACCTTTCTGCATCCTTACTCCAAGCTCTTTCAGAGCCCTGTCTGTACTGTGGCTCCTTTTTGGGGGGGCTGTAAAAAACAGCACACAGAGGAATTGGCAAGGCATGGCACACTGTGTCTCTGCATCTTGGTTTGCATGGGAACTTCTGCCAGCAGCCTTACAGATTTCTTTTGTGATATTTCTGTCTGTCCCTCTTTGGCTGACTTGGAGCCATTAAGTCTTGTTATGATGATCTGACTTTTTTTTAAGATTTAAAAATACTGGGATAGATGTGTGCTTGAACGTTCTGAGATGGAGGTGTGCTTAAGCTGGCTGTGCTTGAACTGCCTTTTCAAGGGGAGAAGTGGTCCATAACATTTTTAGGGTACCCAGATAGTTCGTTAGTCAGGGTGTGTTAAGTAATTGGGTTTGGATCTTCTTGTTTTAAACAGTATTCATTTGTAAAGTTTGGATACCAAGCAAAGTTTTAAGGTATAGGGATCCAAAGATTTTGTGCAGGACACTAATAATGCGTTGGCTTTTCTTAGCACTCTGATTTGCAGAACATTAAAGTTTCTGCTCTGATAACCCTCTGTAGGCTCTAGAAGGTAGCATTTACCACTCCAAATATGAATTTATACTGTTATTAATACTAATTTAAAATTAATGGTAATCTGGAAAAGTCAATTTGTACTTTGAATTAAGTTTGGATTTGTTGTGGTTTTTTGAATGGTCAAGACAGTTACGGCATGTTGAGAGAATATGATGTAGGATTCCTGTTTCCATCGAGATTTTCTTCTGTCTTGGGGAACCTCAAAAACATGTTTAAACCCTGACATCCGTCTTCTTGATTAATAAGCTTGACAAAAGAGAAGCCAGTGATGAAAAAGTAGGTTATGGAAATAGAGTGGCTGGATTTTAGCAAGAATATTGTGCAGAAATAGCAGGAAGCTCCTGTGCATGAAAAAATATGTGAAAATTTCCACGTGTGTGGACAGCCAGCACAAAGGTCATTCTAAAAATGTTTAATGTTGAACAGCAGTAGCATTTTGATTGCTTTAGTCTGAATTTGTAATCTTACTAGAAGGGGTTTCACATCCAGAACATGAGGAGTGAGAATCTCTGTGCCATGAAGGTAAAGCCCATGCTTTCTGTGAGGACCTGCTGAAGTCAGTGTCTCTTGCTCCCCTCATGCACTCAGGCTCCTCTGCAAGTAGCTGGGGTGGCACTTTGCATACATGAGCATGGCTCTTTCCTTAGCATGGCCCGTGTGTTTTCCCTTACTTGGTTTGTTTTGCTGAGTCCAGAGGATGGCCTTACTTGGCTTTCTGTCGTTGTCCGGTTCACTACACATTTGCTCCTATTGATCAGTCAGCTTCTGCTGTCAGGTATGCTTAGAGAAATTTTATTTTCCCAAGGTAGCCTGTCATTTCTGTTTATGAAGAAACTTCGTGAGCTCACCTCACTTAATCCACCTAACTATTTTGTTTTCCCCTGACTCGGGTCTCCTGTGCCCTCAGGTAACATTTTTCAACATTAAGGTTCACCATCCTTGGCTGCCCTGGTTGAAGGAAGTGGGGGAAAGACAGACAAACAGTACTTCTCTCAAAACAGCCTAGTCTTTGAATACTCTCTGTAACAAGAGATGTATCTCCAGGTACAAGGACCATCTCACTGCATACCCACTGGAAGCGACAGAGAGGAGTTGTTCTCCTCCTCTGGAAGAAACAGCACTCTTCTTTCCCATGCCACACATTATTTTTCGAGTCTGACAGGGCTCTTCTCTTGGGAATGAGGTTACATGGTATATCTGTATCCAGATGATGCTTCTGCTGAATGCTCTGTACAAATACAGCTTTCCAGTGGTGGCTTTTGGAATCTGCTTTCACTTCTCTTTTATACCTCTGATCCATCACTGTCTCTTATTCCTGATCTGGACAGAGGAAGGACAGTCAGTCTCTGGCACATTCATTTTTCAGACTCTCCCAATATGATCAGTAAGTAACCTGGTTCATATTGTAAATTTCAGGTCAGGGAATGTAACCCAGTGACCAAGAGCCATCTGTTCCACCACTGACCACATTCCTAGTGAAAAGGTACCTCAGAATATGCTTTTGTCCTTCCTGTATTTTTTTATTTGTATATTCTGCTGAATCGAAAGTTGCACTGAAACCTGTAAATAACACTGTGTGCAAATGTTCTAACATGTAAGAAGTAGAGAAATTCTCAGCAAGCAAATATGGCTTCTTCTAAACTTTGTTTATCGGATGACAGAAAGTTTTTCTTGTGTTTGTTAATCATGTGGCAAATATAACAAAAGATGCAGGCTTCAGGAGGCCTCTAAATACGGGGAAAGGATTATAACCTATCTGAACTCCATAGGTACATTGCAGTCACGTCTGAAAACAAGAATGGGCTATAGGGTGTCTTAGAATTTGAAATCCTTCATAATCCTGCTACTTCAGTTTAAACTTGTTTCCAGTAGTTCATTTTTTTCATTTTTTAGAATTATTTTTGGTCATGCAGTTTGGTTATTTAAACATTAATTTTATAAACACGTACAGGTTTCACTATGAGGATCAAGAATACTGACTGCTCTTACCACGTGCTCACTCCATTGGTATAAGCTTCTTTTAAAAAAATTCCTCATTTCTGACTGTATCTTACACATAAGATGTGTGCGGGCCGTGCACCCCAGAGCACAGCGTGGTTATCTCCATGTCACGGCTCCGTCATGGCCGTACCCCCTGTCCCTGACATGCTGACTGACGCTGTTACCGCAGATGCTCTCACCTTACCATCAGCCTAGGTACTCCCAGTCCATCTGGCCAGCCAGATGGTGCCAGAGCATCCCCAGCAGATTTGTCTCTGCACAGAAACAGCCTCAGGAGCAGCCATTTAAAGAAAAGTTCCTCTTTGAGGTACCAGTGAGAACCACAGTACCTTGTCTGACAGGATCCAACCCCCACTGACTCTGTCCCTGCATCCTGCCCTCTCCACCCCAAGGGCCAGGCTTCAAGGACCTGCCTTCAACCTCACAAAGCTGCTTCGTGTTGTGCAGAATAATAAAGACACGGAGGGGAGCAGAAGAGAGAGAGAAATTACTGTTTCATCCTGTGGCTGGGTTTACTACAAAGCAGGGAGGAAACCTGGTTTTGAATCCTGCAGTGCTTCCATGCTTCACACAGCGCTTCTTTATTCCAGTCTGGCCCATCCTGGACAGAAGCACACTGCAATGTGGTGATCAGCAGTAAGCCCCACAACACACACAGGTATTGTCCTACTCTGTTAGCCCCAATACACTCACACTCAATTTGCCTGATAGCACCAGTTCTGTGGCGTATGTGCATCCTGAAAGGGCATGGTGTGACCAGTAAATCAAAAATTATCTGGAAGCACCAGACTTAGTGTGTATGCACTGAGGATATGTGGCCCACAGACATCTGGGTTTTTTTACGCTTTAGCAGACTTTCCAGATTGTGGTGGTGCAGCTGATGAAGTTGCCGTTTGAAATCCCAGATAAATAAGGATATCTAAGAAAAGCTAAATTAGATGTGTGATATCTCTGCTTTAAGAATGCTGCTGTTGGACAAGGAGGGTTCCCCTCCCTCCAATGGATGTCTGGCAGTAATGTAAGGAGCCTCTTTCAGTCTCTAGCCCCAGTATTTGTTTGCTTTAGGAATAGCTGGGGGTCCCCTCATGATGAATAGTCTTGGATCTGTGTTCCTAGGCACTGAATGTGCGTCTGAGCACCTTTGAATGGAGAAAAGTAAATCCAGCTCTCTTACACACTCCATGGGGGTAAAGGGAGAATGGGTCAGTAATCCTTCTGCTTTTTACAGTGACACTGCTTAATTTTTGAAAGGCCTTGCACAGTTAAAGGAAGGATATGTCTGTGAATACCAAGGAATCACAATCTTTTGTGTTGAGAAGACATGAACAATCAAACAGAGGGTGAGGCATTTCTGTCACCTTGTTCTGTTGGCTTCTTTAGGAGCCTCATTTGCTCACCAGCTTTGCCACCTCCAATCTAGGAGCAGAGCTCAGACCCACAACCCTCCTTTCACCAGGCAAATGACCAAAGCCTGCAAAGCTGAGCACATTGGCCTTTACCACCTTTTGGAGATTCAACTGGAAGTTTCCAGTCACTGCCTCTTGCTAGCACCTAAAAAACTGCAGTATTTTCGGTGTTATTAAATATCTAGGGCTCTATCATGACATTTCTGAGAAGAAATAATGTCCACCTTTTGTAAAAATTAGAACTGAATGTCTGAAACACCTGAAAGAAAATTGCAGCATTAGGAAATGCTGAGAACAGTATGATGAAAACACATGGGCCCTTTTCAGAAGTTTTGAGGACAGGGCTTTTAACCTTGAATAAATTCTTTTGTATTTATTAATGGCATTTGCTTTCTCAGAACATGCATTTATCTCTTTTCCTCTACACAGATTGTAAAATATTGCTAAATCTTGTCTGAGGATGAAACAGAGGATTAACACTTTCTTCTTTTAACAAAATCTTCTGTAAATTGTCTGATAAATCAAAAACCCTAAAGGCATTTATGTTCTTATAAACAGAGTAAATTAGGAACACATTGATTTCTGTCCATTTAATATAACTCATAAAAACAACCAATTGTTTATTTAGCTAGACTATTGACTCTCTTGACTCAGTTTGTGATTTTATGTGTTTTATAAATACCAAGAAAGTGCTTACACATTGCTATAGGTGGAATGGTACTCCCTCACACGCTGGGGAGACAAGCGATCAGTCGTAGCTCCACAGTCCACGTGACTGGTAATAAAAGCAATGTCAGATGGGAAGGACCAAAATTAAACCTCACAAGTTTTCTTTTTAGTGCCTTCCCTGTACTGCAGCTGGGGAGATTACTGAGGGAAATGACAGCCACTACTGCCAAATGTCTATGCATTATTTGTCATACTTGTTCCAGCTTAACCGCCCATTCACATTGCTCCATCATCCATTCATCCTTTTCCTTCACCTTTTCTGAAACAAATTTATATCTCAATTATGAACACTAGAATGTATCCTCCTTCTTGTTTCCTTGCCTACCTGAGATTTGGATACTGAAATATAAAGTTGCAGACATACTAGTCTTCCCTATTCCTTTATTTCTGGCCTGCCTTCCTATAATCCAAAGATTGCACACATTGCAGTCAAAGAGGTAAAGGCAACTCATGTAGACATCTGTGAACTGAA
This sequence comes from Falcunculus frontatus, assembly GCA_013398115.1. Taxonomy (NCBI): domain Eukaryota; kingdom Metazoa; phylum Chordata; class Aves; order Passeriformes; genus Falcunculus; species Falcunculus frontatus. Next base: position 2,655,604 of record VZRV01005920.1, on the reverse strand, counting down.
TTTTAATGAGAAAAATACTTCATCTGCAGGGAAGCGGGGAAAGACTGCCTTTGCAGAATCATTAGCAATACAGAAGATCATTTCAATGTAACTAATGTGACTTCAGGGAAGTTCCGCCAGTTTTCATTAGTCATGAATTCTCCTTAATTTCCTCTAAATTATTATTTCTGCAGTCAATTGTGACTAATTAGGTAAGTTATATATTTGGTAGCGAAAAATTATGAATGCCCAAACTATCTGTTTCCTTGTTTAACAAGTCTGACGTAGTCCCTGCTGTGACACCCAAGCACTGTGTCAAACCACACACTGCTGCCTGGAATGGGCATTCGTTGCCTGAGAGTGCTCCTACAGAACCATGAATTCTCAAAGCCTAAGCTTTGATTCCTGCACTTGCTTTTCCTCCCAGAGGGCTTTGAAATACCCTTTTCTTATTTCTCTATGTGGAAAATAGTAGCTTTCCATATCCTTCTGTGCTGATGTCTAAGATATTAAATGCCTTCTTTCAAAAAACGCTGTCCATCACTCCTTCATCATTCAAGATCTTCTCACCATGGGGCTGAACAATTCATATTCTTCTGACTCCTGTCTGTGTGCCACATCCTCTCACTGGCTTTTAAGCAAAATTTCATCTGAAATTAAAATATCACTCTGATAACATTTGTAAATATCCTGTATAGTTCTACCTCACATTTACTCATCTTCTCTGTCACAAAAATATGTTCCATTATGTAAGTACACTGATAGTACGTAGGAAGCAAATCAGGTCCTGACCTAGATCCTGTGCTGAGTGAATCAATGACGAGATGACTCCTGCTTGCAATGGGCTGTATATGACATGACATCCAGAATTTCCACACCACTGTCCCTGCAGAAAAGGATGACATTGCATCTGGTGGGTTTCCAGATCGCCCTTTAAGGCCAGGAATAAACTGTATCTTTTATACTGCATTCCATGCTCTCCCTGGTCTATTAGGACTCCTTGGAAATGCTTGTGACTCTCCTGTTATTTTGGTACAGGATCCATAGGGGACAAGAGTATTAACCAAAGAGGAGATCTGCTAGTAGCCATGCAGCTTTTTCAAGTTTTCAGGAAAGTAGCACATTCTTGTCTTGAATACTTAAGGCCAAGCTGGTACCATCACTGATCTGCATTTTGCCTAGGAGCTTCATGAGCAGAAGTTCCACTGTAGGCATTAAGCCAGCAGTCAGAGACGACCTTGTATTAACCTGAGAGTGGCTAGGTAAGCATATTCCTTCTTGCTGGGAAGTGGCACAGACGACTGTACTTTGGAGAATGTGGAGGGTGACTTGTAGTCTCTGGGCTGTCCTGGCAAAGTCCATGAACAGTGGGACCTCTGATTCCCTCAAGGTGTGTAAGACTAGAGAAACATTTAGCATGATATTCTGAAACATCAAAGGAAATACATTGAAAACAAAAGCATGATTTCAATCTGATGTTCATGGATCTCAGTTATCCACATGCCACAAAGCCAAGCCTTGCCTTCTATGGTAATGTAGAGTTGAGACATGTGACTCTTCTGGTTTTTTATCTGTGTAATTTTTTGTTGGCATTAATGGCGATGCTAACAATAAACAAGTAGACTCTGAGTTATCATCACTAAAGTGGAGAGGAGTTTTGGCTCAGGCCCACTGAAAAGAATTTTACAGTGTAGCACAGGTGTTCCCAAAGGGCAACCCTAGATTTTCCTATCTAGTGCTTCTTAATTTCCCTCTACACTAATTCACAAAAAGACAATGGCAATTCAGCATTTAACCTGAAGATGGGAATCTTTCCATTGTGTCTGGATCATCTGGTGGTATGAACTACATGCTCCCCATTTATTCTTCATGGGAGGACACAAGAGGCATAAAACCTGCCATGATTCCGTGGCATCTGCCCAGAGCTAGAAAGCAGGTGTTCCCAAGCATTTGGACATGGGGTATTTGAAGTAAGAGTATAATCTGATGAAGCTGTGCAAGGAAATTCTGCAAGCAATTTCTATCTGTTTGTTAAAGGCCGTGCCCTTGGTGGGGTTGTTGCCTTCAAAGCCGTGCTCATTGATAGGGGCACGTATGACTAGGAGTAGAAATTGTGGCCTGAGAGGCTGCAAGTACAGCAGCCAAAGGTCAGCCCAAAGTAAGTATGCCTTGAGCCTCGCTTTATTAACCTGGCATATAAAACTGGGATCCCTGGTATTATTAAAGGCAAAACTTGACCTGCATATATTAATAGTGGCACTGAACATACATTGACTACACAGTGTAATTAGTATAATTACACATCTGGACACATAATAGTATAGTCTAAATACTGCATTCATATTTTTCTATCTTTAGAATGTATGCCATCCACAGAAAGATTTAATCACTTTGTGAATGCAAAATACTGAGTGTCTGATGCTCTCACTTAATGGTTTAAATTCTCTGATCCTGTAGCATATCAATTCTCCTTGTTTACTAATACGTGGAGTGGCATTTCTGTCAGAGGCCTCTAATGGCTTAGGTTAATGCCATCACCACTAGGAACAGCTACCCTTGAAACTTACTGAGACATTTTAAAAGGCAGAATGCAACCATAGCAGAACAATGTCTCATGAGCAAAAGATGGGAACTGTAGTAAATGATAAGTCTCTTTAACCTCCTGTATTGTAAGAAATCTTAAAGAAATTACCCAAGGGCTTTAGGAAAACTATGCATTGTGAGTTTTAATTAGTCTCCTGTGAAGACAAGTTTTGATTATGAACCTTGGTAGTTCTTCTAGAACCTCTATGACTAAAGAGTTACTGTAGTCCAGTTGACACATCATAGCATATTTGAGAGATGGGAGAATTATGATGTCATCAGACTCAAGGGGAATATTTTTGCATTTACTTCAAACTTTAAGAAATTGTTACATTTCAAATGAAGTTTTTTAATTTTAAAATATCTATTCAAAGGTATCTACAATTGCTTTTACAAATGTGTTTCTTGAAGACTGATTTAAGTGCTTTTCAATTCTTGATGTTGAAGGAGGTTTATTGACATTATCTATTTATATTATCTCAGAATAATCTGATCTGTATTAAAAAAAAATAGTAATTCTGAGAGAGCTTGTTGTGGCGACTTTAAGTCTATGCTGTGGGCAAATAACCCCTGTTCAAAGTTTATCCTTTTCTTTACATATTCATTATCTCATTTTCAATAGAAGAAAAATACGGGACGCTGTGGTTCTGAAGGGAAACAAATTGACTGTGGGAAATTGCAACAGATTTACCAATCGGCCAGAGGAGGGAGTGAGGCAGCCTTTGTGGCTGGTGAGATCAATGTTTTGGCCTAAAGTGAAATGTAATAGCTATTTTGGCAATCTGCTTTTGTGCAATTAAACCTTGATTAATCCAATAATAAGAACAATAGCTTATATTTTACTCTGCTTTAAATGAAGACAACCCTTATGAATCAGTAGGGATTCATAAGTATTAAAGGTAGTAAAAGGGGGGCACACCCAAGCTCACAGCTAAAAATTTCATAGTGCACTGGGGATTCCTAACTCTCCCTGTGTTGAAGTAAATGAATTTGCATGCCCTATGTAGTGTGGGTTGTAAATAGTGCTCCAAGAGCATTAGTGAGATTTAAAGTCAGGCACAAGTACAAAGCAGAAAAAACCTACAATTTTTTCTTCAGTTGTGTCTTAGCTTCCAGGCAGCATAAAGATAATGAGCACCTTCCATGAGTATCTATATAGCCAAGGGAGTAATGCTGGTAGAGCACTGAGAGAAAAGCTTTTAAAATTGCTAATCTAGTCCTGCTCCTTAATGGGTAAAAGGGAAAGCTGGTGTATTAAAATTACCATGCAATCAACTTTGTATTTATGTCAGAATTCATTATTGCCTGTTAACACTGCTGCTATTTGATCATAATTAATAATAGGAAGGACAGAATTGCATTACACAGAAATGGAGGAAATATTATGAATATGGAAGGAAGGAGCTGGCTGGGGGGTAGAATAAAAAGAAAACCAGAACTGTGTAAGGGGAAGAGCATCAATCTTCCAAAGTAATTAAACGTTATTTACTATTCTAGTATTTCCTTGGCTGTCATTCCATATATCTTTAAAGATGCAGAAAACTGAAGTTATCACATTTTTTTGTAACCTGCAAAAAAACCCCTTGATCTCTGTCTATAGAAATTGGAACTACGTTACAGCAGCTTTTCTGTTGTTACCTACTTTGGGTGCCAAGCAGTTGCCTTGCTACCTACAGTTAGGGTTGTCTGTTCAAGAGCAGAAAAAGTAGCAGAGATCTTTCTTCCAAATCCAGTAGGTATAAGTTTGAAGTAAGTTGGCCACATCTAGAGGAAGATCCCTTGTTTTCCTCTGAAGACATATGTCTAAGTGACACCCATATAAAAGTGTTGCAGCATCAACAAACTTGCTGGGAAATGGTTTATGCATAGCAGGGCTCAAAATCCACTTGCTGCCACTAAAAGCTTGGGACAAGAGTGATCTGAGTATCTTGCTCCCAAAGCAGCCTGTTGGATGGTCTCTCGTGGTTTAATGTTCCAGGTTCTGTGACTCCTGTACGGGCTGTTCTGCAGCTTGAGAGCCACCATTTACCTCCTTTATTCATTTCATCCGAGCTCTTGTCATCCTCAGAGCTCCCTCTGCTTCATGACATTTCCCACTGTCACCTGTTCTCACACTGAGCCTGTGCCCAGCATGGGGGTAGTGACTGCTGCCCTGGGAGGCTGCTGCCACTTAGCCACTCACAAACCATTTGGCCCTGGTAACATCTCTGGTGGTAGCCCCCACACCTGCAGAAGATCTGATGAAATGCTGTTATGAAATAGTATGAAAACAGGATGTGGTGCTGGCAATGGCTCAATCCTATGAACTATGTTGATTTAAATAAACCTGCACTTTATTAGCAAGGAACATTTAGGCTTTTCTTTCTTATGATGACAACTTCATCTTAAATATTAAAGGACAAGAGTGTATTTCTAGACCCACCTTCCTCACTTGTACGTGTACTCAAAGGCTGTTTGAACAAATCACTTGATATAATTGTCTCTCTTTGGTCTGACATCAGGGAAGGAGGGTGAGATAAAAATGGTCACATCCATTAGTGATCAAACAAACACAGATCTGTTTCAGAAAAACTCCCCTGCTTTCAACATAGGCCTATGATATACAGTGAGAAGCCTGTTCTGCTCTTCTAGTAGTCAGTCTCATAGCTCTTTAGACTTAATTTCAAAGAGTTTATTTGCATCCTTGTTGAAGTATTGCTTCCTTTCTAATCTAATAACTAATGCAATTCCTTAAGATTATGGCCATTATGTTTTCTGCACCTATGAAGCTCTGTTAGAGCAAATGGAGAAGTGGGAGCTGTTTGCACCAGTAAGGCTGATGAAACGCAGAGCATGTTTAGATATCCAGGTATTTCACCAACCGCCACAGCACACAGCAGGCCAAATTCAGCCAAGTGCAGCTTCTAAGAAGTAGCTGAGACATCCAAGAAAGTCTGCTTTAAACATGGTTGCATTTATACACCAAGCATGAGCTGATTGTAATCAGAGCACAGGTGGGTGTAGATTGTTGTAGTAGCAAACCTTGTATGCATTTAAAATGTGGTGGGTCTGTAACAGCTGGCAATAAGAAGTATCTAGACTCAATATGAGGGCATAGGCAGAAAGAAAAAACACCAGTGAAAGAAGTGATGAATCAGTCCTTTTTCTAACTCTTCACCCAATTTAATTTATACAATCTGCCAGGGTCTTAGCTTTAAGCCTGGATTAAAGCCCCAGATTCGGTGCTGGGATAAACTGAATTCCACAGGAGTTGTGCCCATTCATACAAAGAGAGAGTTTGTTTCTGTAGAATAATTATGTGCCTTTCCGCCGATAATTTCACTATTTTAATGCCAAGTTATGGTCCAGAGACACTTGCTTAATATTCTTGCTTCACTAGGTGTAAAACTGGCATCTCCAAGAGCTCCTCTGCTCTGCACAGTTTAATGTATCATTGCAAGAGTCCAAAAAAAAAAAGACTGCCATCAGCGTTTTGCCTGGATCATTTCCCAGCCATACAGTGTTCCCTAGCAGATGGCTGTATCCATGTCCGCTGCAGGCGACACAACTTCCTGGTTACACCCGGACGTGAAGCTCCCAGAGATGTGGCCATCCTGGGATGTGGCTGAGGCACTGATGTCAGTGGGAGCCACGGAGCTGCACAGCTCTGCCTGCATCACAGCAAGGGAATGAGGATCAGGGCTTCAGAAATAGCAGGCAACCAGGAGCACCAGACATTGAGACTCAATCTACTGGATCTGTTTAGGTTTTGGGGTCTTTTTTTAAAAAAGCCGAACTTTTCTCACTCAGCCAAGCCCATCACCTCTTACATTCTTCCCTCTTCGGCCTAAATTTCTTAGGATCAGTTTGCATATTTTTTCTGTATAAGCAGGGCAGCTGCATCCAGGGCATTTTTGCCTGTTCAGGGCTTTTCTTCTTTCCAGTTCAAAGTTTTTCTCCTTCATTTAGCAATTCATTTAAGGGAAGCATAGATGTAAGGGTGTGCTTGCTTGCTTATTGTATGTACATGACAGAGCACTTATATAATTTTTGAACATTTACTTGCTCACTGATCCTATAGAAGATAACTGCACCTGACATTTTGTGTTTCCCTTCTAGTTGGGTTTCTGGAAAAACTTTTGAGTTCATTAACATGAAAATGACAGGAGAAATTCCTGTGGTTCTTTTCCCCATCAACTCTCTACAGTAAAAGAACATCCCGTACTGCTTTGTTTTTCAGATTGATGGCTTCCTGACACTTCTGTTTGGCCTGGCTAGCATTAATACCCTTACAGTGATCAGTGTGACACGCTATATCAAGGGCTGCCATCCTGAGAGAGGTAAGGAATAAAGGCAAGTCCAATTCTGCCTTCACTGAACCTGGTGCAAATCTGTATTTCTCTCGGTCACTATTATCAGTCACTCAGGCTATATCACATATGAATTAAATGCATTGAAAACCAGAACATAATACAGTCAGTTACATTACAAACGTGTTTTCATAGAATCCTTCAGGGTTAATTCCAGTAAGAGCCAAATCATTACAAGTACACTTGGGTCACCATGGGTAAATTCATCGTGGTGCCAAAGACACCACAGGTCCTCCTGACACTCCGTATTCCTCAAAGTATGACTTACATTGCTCCTAAGTGATACATCGTTGTCTGGATCTCACAGAAACAAATTTGATCTCCTATGAGATGATGTTTGGGAAGTTTCAGGTCAGGGATCAGATCCTTCATTCAGAAGGCTGCCATACATACAGACATTTTCATTCTTCAGGGTGTTTTGCCAGGGTTTATGTATAGCAGGCATCATGATGCCTTTAGATGGCACTGGGAACATTCAGTCTGCAGGTTTTTTCTCCAGCTTTTGTAGCATTGCCATCCCCATGTGTCTCTCCAAACTCTCCTTGGACATTTTCATGCCATGTCAGATGAAAATTACTCCTACCATCCCCAGAACTGACCATGACCCAGCTCTGCCTGGACGGTCCCTGTCTCCCACATCTGCAAAGCATCATCACCACAGCTTCGTACCCACACTTTGTCCTTCTCCAGTGCTCTGTTGATCTGTAGCCTGAATATCTCAAACAACCCCTATTCATTACTCTCTCAGCTGCTACAAACACTTTACTCACCACTCTGTTTTTCTGAACTTTGTTTTTTATGAACCTTTGATTATGCCTCTGTGAGGACATATGTTTGTCCCACTGTACAAACCTGATCTGAAATCCTTTAAACATTTCCTGCCCTGGGAAGACGTCACCAGCAAGTCCATATAAACATGACATCAGTTTCGCTTTATGCCTCTTTATATCACCACACTCACCCCAGGCATTCTCTTTCACTGGATCAGTAGAAACTTCCTCACCTTTTATCCTGGGCCTCCTGCCTGCTCAAAATTTTGACTTCTACTGAGAGTCTTATGTAATCTCTCTTCTTTATACCTACACTTACCATAAATTATCCCTAGGCTTCTTTTCACCAATCTTTGGACAATGTAGGATCAATTTTCATGCTTTTGTTACAACTGGCTTGCAATGTCTTTTAGGCAGGAACCTATCAATGTCTGCAGGGAAAGTATGTGTAAGTGCACAGGATGCATCAGGAGAGTTTTTCTCTTTACTAGCACGAGGAGTATTTGCTGTGAAAAGAACTTCTGCAGGGAAGTAATTTTTCCCACAGAAAGTTCTTCTGCAGTTTGGTGTAATGATAGACTTGTTGAAGTTAACTTTCAGCAAAAACTGCTGCTGGAGCTGATAGAATTCGGCTGTGATATAATCCTACATCTTCTATTCATTGCATGTTAAGAAGTCATATTTAAAACCCACATTTCTCTTTTGCAAAGCTCTACCACATATCCATCTGATCGTGTGCATAATTTATGTTTGAATCTCAAGTAAATCTGAGAAACACCCAGTATAACTTTACAGAAATGTTGAGGAACGGAAATTGGTGGATGCATAAATATTTCCCACACAAATGAAGCAGTAACTACAGTGTATGGCAACAGCAGGACAGACTGAGTCTCCTGTATCAAGTGATTAATACAGTCTGGGCTATTTTGCCCCTTTTAACAAGAAAAAAAACTTGAAGTGACTAAGAAAATCCCCTGAATTTAGATTTATCTTGTTCATTTCTATGTAAAATAGAACTGTTTCCTGGATTTTACAAAATTGTGAAGCGTAAGTCTAACATAGAATTTGATAATTCCACAGTACTCAACAAACTCATTGTCTCCTGCTTAAAAACATTAATTTCCACTCTTCAATGGTAACATAAGCCTGACAGATGCTTTCAAAATCAAACTTTTCTTATGAATATGCATGTTTCTTTTTCTTTTTTTAATAGCTGTGTTTTACTTATTAGCTGCTGGTATAGGAGTGCATTTAGACTTCAGAGGTATGTTTGCCTTTCCAAGTACTATTTTCTGACCCAAGCATGCCATTGCAGGTCACTGCATCAGCAACAGCAGCATGTCGGTGTCTCTGGTTCTCATTTGGGTAGCAGCTTTCTTCTGGTCTGCAGCTCCATTGCTCGGCTGGGGCAGTTATACAGGTAACAGGTATCTTCCAGTTGTACATAACTGGCCCCTCTCCACTTAAGAAAGATACTTACCTCTCTCTCTTGCTCTTTGTGATAAACCAGACCGATTATCAGTGGAACTGAGAAAATCATTCATCGTGCGTGACGTAGACAGAGACTTTTGCCTGCTTTGGTATCAGCTATAAAGAGATTTTTTTGAGGATATCACAGGAAAGGCTTGGACCAAGTGCATATTGCCTATGAAAAAAAGAGAGGCCAGAAACACTTGGCATGGTTAAGCAGTGAGATAAAGGAAACTATCAAAAGACATTTTTCAAGAACTGTCAAGTTTAGGAAACCAGAAAAGAACACAAGTTCCAGCAAGTTAAACTTGAAACTATAATAAGACATGCCAGAAAGATTTGGCAAAAAAAATTGTCAAAAACATGAAAACTTACATAGCAAAGGAACTAAAAGATGTTGGAAAGTTTGTAAGTCCAAGAAAGAATCAGGGTGCAAGATAAGGCCATGTCAGAAAAGGAGGGGGATTTAAAATAGGAAAAAATTAGTATTGTGAACACTGCAGGAATTCAAGGGCTAAGGGATATTCCTAGACCAGAAAATTTCTTCATGGGGGAAAGATGGAGAAATTGCCTCAATTTAAGCCTCTACGAATTCAACAAAACAAGTATCTAGAAACAAATGGTAATGATACAGAAGTCCTAGCAATTGAAATCATGTGACTGACATTGTCCAGCAGTTACCTGCCTGGAACCTGTAGGCCTCTGCATTCTTTGAGAAGTCATGAAATCTATGGAGACTTACTGAAGCAGCCATGTGCGTATATTTTCTTATTTACTAAGTACATAGCTTTGAGGTGCCTCTGGGCCCTTGAAGTGTGGGTGTGAGAAAAGCAGCCATTCCTATGGTTGGTTAAATGTTCTATTCTTCACAAACCAAAATATTCCCAAGATATTAGGCTCAATGGACCTGTGGTTTGAAACAAATTCAAACTGTTTATTAGACTGTTTGACTTTTAGGTCATATTTTTGCACTCTGGACCTGTCATAAACTTTGGTGTTTCGGACTGGTAATTTTCTGTATATCTTCCAGTGATCTGTATTCTTTTTACATTAATCTACCAGCTCTTCATTTATAGAGAGACTTCTGATGTCTGGTTTTGGCCTTAAACTGGAGCCGGGGACTTTTTGGGCAACATTACTTTGTCAGGATATTCAAGTGCCTCCACGGACCCTGTTTGTACTTTGAATTCAATTCCTTGGCAGTGGTTTTCAAGCCTACTTCTAGGAGTGCCTTCCCCTACTGAGACTCACAGCAGTTTCAGGTTCCTGGGCTATCTGTCCCTAAACACACCTCCAGTGAGGGCACCCATGGAGATGTGGGAGGCCAGCAGTGGCAGGTCCAGCAGCAGGCACCAGCAGACCACAGCACATTACAGCTGGCTGCCTCGGACCTTTCACTTCTACACTATACCTTCAGGAGCCCCCAGAACCCCACTGATTCTTTGGGAAAGCCACTTGTTTTTTGTCCTTGCGGAGGGGGAAAACATAGCTCTGAATTCTGACTTGTGGAAGATCTGCAGGATTTTCTTTTCCTGTCATCTGGAGGTTGGTTTCATTTTTCAGGCAAAAGTTCTAAAAAGCAGAAACCTAGAATTAAGCCAGATTTTATGGTTACATTTTTGAATCTTGAGGTCTTCTGACGAAAAAGGCAAAGGAGAGAAAAATCTATTTCTATTCCAGAACATATTCAGACAGCAAAACTTTTTGGCTTTTGATGATAAAAATACCAAGCTCTTTTTGATGAGAATCATAAAAGAGATTTTAAGCTTTTGCTCATTTAATTCCTCCTGTTTAAATCTCCTTTCACCTGTGAGGAATTAAGGGAATTTTTTTCTTCAAAACTACCGCTGGATGTTAGGGAGAGATCTGCTGCTAAATCATGTCGTCTTCACCTGTAATATATCTTTGGGACCTGTTAATACTTGACTTACATAATTTTGATTCATGCTTCATTTATTTGTAATTCAATTTGTTGCCATAGCTGTCAGAAAAAAACCCAGCTTTTTCCACTTAAAAAGGAAAATACGCAATTCACAATCTACAGAAAACCCTCTGTTATAGAACTCAAGTTTTCTATCAGGATGTCTTTCCAAACATGCATGGGGATCTAAAGAAATCAACTGTTATTTATAAAAGTATTTGAGCCAGAGACTACACGTTATTCCCACTGCCTTTTCCTTAAGTACCTGATCAGCTAGTGTCTTGCTAGTGGTAGACCCTCCAATCTGCCTGACTTCATTTTTAAAAGTCTGCATCTCTGCGTTGCAGGACTGTGTGTTTCCCATTTATCAAAAGGTCTCATTTCTAAGTATTTATATGTCTTATCTTCTCATAATCTTTATCATTAGCTGTATCAATTTGGTCTCATGGCTCCCACTGCAGTAGAAGTTCCATTGCCTCAAGGAGCCTCAATATTTTTATTTCCTACTTAGTTATGTAAGTAGTGACTTTTTACATTCGGCATATTGTCTATGGAATTCCTTGTTACGCTGTTACAGTGCCCATCTTATGAAGTTACTATGTAGAGTGTTATGACAAATAAGAGTACGTACCACTCAAGGATATAAAACCTTTTTTTTTTTTTAAATAAAGTGCCACAATTTCCTATCCTGAAACAACAGTTTGTGCATTATGGATTTACACTGGCAATACAAACTTGACGGGATGGTAATACAAATTAAAATTGGTTACAGTCTAAGCTGGTCTTGAAAAATTGTTTGTGTAGGAAGTAATGTCATGTCTCATTAAATCAGGAAGATCAATCCATTCTGTAGTGCTCAACGGAAGAAAAATATAACATTTTAACTAATAATTTAATTGCTCAAAAGCAGATAAGTATTCTAAAAATGCTAACCAATATATTCTTGCTTTCCAGATCGTATGTATGGCACGTGTGAGATAGACTGGGCAAAAGCCAACTTCTCTACAATCTACAAGTCCTACATCATCTCCATTTTCATCTGCTGTTTTTTCCTACCTGTCACAGTCATGGTCTTCTCATATGTCTCGATTATCAATACTGTCAAACTAAGCCATGCATTGACAGGACTGGGTGATCCCACAGACAGACAGAGGAGAATAGAGAGGGATGTCACCAGGGTGAGTTTCGGTTTCATATCGGGTGGGATTCATCTCAATGAAATCTGTCATTCCAAAAATTGGTCTCAACTAGAACGGAAGAGAACAAAACCAATCAATTGCATTTCATTTCTTTATAACTCTAGTGACAGAGTACAAACTCAGTGAAGAATATGAGATTTGTTTAAAATTTCTACTGCATGTATTGGTTAATATTGGTGCTACAGCACATGTGAAAAATAATCTAAATATAATTGGAGTGGGTTATACAGCACAAACCCCAAAAACTTTGTTTGGCATATGCTCTTTTCTTTCAGAAGTTACATTACTTCTGAGCATACTCAGAAGTTAGAGTGGAGATTTCAATTTACTCACTGTTCGGTTAAGTCTACCCGAAACCTTCTGTATTCATATAAACATATGAGAATGTAGCTATTTTCATTCTGTTAGATGAGGCATTTCTCAACCACACCACCATGCCAAAATTCAATATATTGCTCCTTGGTCTGCCTGTCTGTATCAAAGCAAATCATTTGCTTGCCCATATTCTCCTGTAAGCCATACCCTCAGGGCAATCTGGACCTTTCCCTTCCAGCCAAGTGTTCAAGTTACTATTCCCAGTGTTTTGCTTCCCTGATGTAGTCTTCCAGAATAGATTTAAGACTCTTCTTCTGTCTTTCAGGTTTCTGTTGTCATTTGCACAGCCTTCATTATTGCGTGGTCACCATATGCTGTCATCTCTATATGGTCTGCCTATGGTCACCCCGTGCCCAACCTTACCAGCATCCTTGCCAGTTTGTTTGCTAAGTCTGCTAGCTTCTACAACCCCATTATCTACTTTGGAATGAGCTCCAAATTTCGAAGGGACATTTTCATCTTGTTCCATTGTGCCAAGGAAGTCAAGGACCCTGTGAAGCTCAAACGTTTCAAAAACCTCAAACCAAAGCAGCCACAGCCTTCTCAGAAAGAAGAGAAGTATGCAGCAGAAATGCGCCCTGCACCAAGCCCTGATTCCGGGGTGGGAAGCCCAACCAACACCCCACCACCAGCAAACAGAGAAGTGTATTTTGGTATTCTTGATACGCCATCCAATAACCCTGATATTGAATGTGATAGATTGTAAGTTTTGGGGCTGCTTAATGCACACACTTTGTGTTCAGGAAGACCCTCTACAGAGCAGCACTTGAGTAATTTACTAATTCCCTTTCCATCTGTTTCTTGCTGTAGCACTGATGGCTATACAACTCAAGCAAATCAGATGGTAAAGTGATATTTTCCCTCTATGTAGGTACAAAATGCTACAAAGAGCATTACAATGTGGGCAGCACACCCAGTGCCAGAAACACTTCATTTTCACATGCATGTAGGAAAAGAAAGATTGACTTCAGGAGAGAAGGCATTAGCTAGCAAAAATAACTAATATGTTGCTATCCAAATTTTATCAGTTCTGGACTACATTTCCAAATACATCTTTTGCTCTTTAACAGTCACAGCCATCGATGATTGTTTTAACTCAGTGGTGCTTCACAGCTGTGGCTGTAGGAGAAGACAGGCCCTGCTGAGATTGCTGTGGAACTGCTACAGCTGCAAAGGCTGCAAGGTGGTGGAAAAAGCCATGTTCTCCCTGCAGGGCACCCAGATGTACCCACCATAGGGCTTCCAGGCCCCACAGGGACCTCATGGGAGTGTGTCTGATCACAGGATCAGAGAATAGCTTGTGTTGGAAGGAACCTTATAGATCATCTAGTTTCAACCCTTCTACCATGGACCGGGACACCTTCCACTACACCAGGTTGCTCAAAGTCCCATCCAACCTGGCCCTGAATGCTTCCATGGATGAAGCACCCTCAGCTTCCCTGGGCAGCTTGTTGCAATGTCTCACCACACAGCAAAGAATTTCTTCCTAATATCTAATCTAAACCTACTATCTTTCAGTTTTTCTATCACTTGTAAAATGTCCCTCTCCATCTTTCTTGTAGGCTCCCTTTTGTACTGGAAGGCTGCTGTAAGGTTTCCCCAAAGCCTTCTCCAGACTAAACAGCCCTAGCTCTCAGCCTGTCTTCATAGATCGCCTTCATAGGTCATCTTCTGACAGCCTGTGCCTGACTCTGTGTGTGTCTGTGCAAGGACTAGGAGTTGTAATATATTGAAAATGCTAGCCTGGTATTTTCTATTCACTGTAGTCTGAGCAGTGGCTTCATACTTTTCCTCACTGGTTTGCAGAATTATTTCCACCTCCGCTGACCTTCCTGGCGAGCAGGGCCTGGCTCTAGCATTCTGGTTCAGGAAAGCTGGTCTTTGATTTTACTGATTGTCTCCAAACTGATTATTTTTCTACCTTTCTATCAAGGTGGAGCAAGAGATATAAAGGCAATGAAACCAAAACTGACACTTAGGTTTTAAGAGTACTGATGAGCTGTGGCATCAGAGCTGTTTACAAAATATAATCCAACACTTCACTGTTGATTCTAAAGAAAGTGTTGCTACCTGCCTATGGGTAAAAAGTGACTTTTAGGTAAACCCAACTAAGTAGCAACTAAGGATAGTGATTTAAATAACTATGCTGTAGGCTTAAATCAGTTGCCAGACTACCAGATATTACAGTTATATCACCAAGTTTATTTTACCGCATCAAAATAGAAGGTGTGTCTTCATAATTCCCCATCTTGAAAAGTAACTGCATACTTAAAGACTTCTTTTAAAATGTCTCTGTGTTAGCCATGGAAACTGAGGGTTCATTTAGTGCCAGTTGCAAGTTAAATAGGGGAGAAAGAAGAAAAAAAAAAACAAAACAGCAATACTCTTTCCTAACCTCTGCTATTTATGAATTTTTGAAATCTTACTGTCTGGGTGTGCTGAAATGTAGCTGTTTTGCAAAAATATGCTCTTCCCGATGTGTTTCTTGGGAAAGTTACAAAGAGAGCCCACCTCCATTTCCCCCATTACTCTATTTGTTTTGAGAAAATCACCTGTGTTTTGAAGTTAAAAACAAATAAACATTACAAGCAACACTGGGGAACTGTGCTTTCTTTCATGGCCACAGATCTGAACTACAAGAGTATTCATTTTTCTGGAAAATTTTGAGATATGGATGCTATTTCATTACCATAAATAATTAAAGGCAAATAAGTAAACATTTTTCTTCCAGATAAAAGTGCAAGCTGTAGCTGCAGAAATAGATGAAATTGTGTAGTGCAAAGTCCTGTAGCAGCTGGATGAAGCCAGGCTGGGTTAGCCAAAGCTAGCACACAGTTTCGAAAGCTTCTAAGTGTAACACGAAATCCACTTTAGTAACCATGATGGACTGAGGCTTCTCACTGCTGAAAGTGCTTGGGTTTTGCTCCACAAAGAGACAGCAGCACTGTGCAGCTCCACTGCATTCCCAGAGACACCCGCAGCCACAGGTGTGCCAGACACCTGCCCAGAGGCACTCTGCGACCATAGGTGCCAGCCTGACTTTTAATCCGTATTTCCGCTAATTTACAGATACCTAGAGAAAATTCCTGCCCTGCTGCATTGCAAAAATGCTGTTGATCTGCAGGATTCAGACTCTGACATGGAAAGACGTGAAAAAGACAAGGAGGCAGGCAGAGCACAAGGCCATTTCCAGGAGTGTCCTGAACTCCAGCTGAAATTTCTAATAGTTCATACACCATTGGGCACATACCGTGAGGTTAGACTGGGGGAAGAGGAGGGAGTATGAAAAAAGCCAGAATAAGAGCAGAGAAGAGGAAAAATGTAAGAGGGGGGAAACCAGATCAGCAGGGGAGCGAGAGGCCAGGAGTCAAAGGATGCATACCTGCTGAAAGACAACTAGAAACAGACAATACAGAAAAAGCCTTTACTGGACTGCTCAAGACCTCTCTCCTGCAAGACCAACAGCTCCAGTCCTTTCTGGATCCATGGTAATACCACAGGACTGCAAAGCTGTGGAGCAAAATAGCTGGTTTCACAGGTTTTACAAGATGTCTTTGCAGACACCAACCCGTGCTCCAGGTTCAGTAACAGCAGGAGCACATTTGTCACTGAAGTTACTCAGGTAGAAAAGCTTCCAGCCCTAAAGCATCAGTGCTCTGTAACTGCACCCACAACACCAGCAAGCGGCTAAAGGCAGAAAAAAGGTCTAGAATCCATTACTGGAGTGCGTGTAAGGGAACGTACATCGGCATTTTAAGTGTGGGAATCAACACAAATCCATATGTAAAACACTTTTCGTGTGTCTTGGATTTCCTCCCCTTGTCTGTGGTCTCTCATGTGCCCAGACAAGGCTGGCCCCTGCTGCTGCCTCCACAGATGGGCTCCTCAGCCTGCTGAGCCAATGCTGCCAGTCAGAAAGGAGCAAAGGTCTTGGTGGCTTGAGACAGGCAGCAAGGATTAAGTATGCTGAAGAGGGGTGTGGGGTTTCATGATTTTTATTTTGCAGGAATGAAGTACAAACAACATAGAGAGTCCCAGAGACAAATCACTTCTCCCCATAACCTTGCTGCTCCTCACAGCCTTGGATTTTCTTTTACTGTTGGTGATCTTTAGCAGCAGAGGTGTGAGAAGGCTATTGTCCTGAGTCATACTCTGGTGGCAAGGAGGCTTCTCTGGAAAATTGCAGGTTTGAATGCTCTCCACCTGAGGTGGTCTTACAAGGGAGGTCCTACTCACCTTGATGGACGAAGCAAAGAGCTAACTTCTTCCAGTGCTTTCTCTTTAGCAAGACTATATTTTGACATTTTTCTAATGCCAAAAGCCGATGGGTGTTCCAAAGGCAGGGCTAGATGTCATATCTCCATGACATAGGACATCCATCCTAGTGACGCCTCTTCCCATTTTGTGAAGGCACAGAGCAGGCAGTCCACATGGGCTGCATAACAGGACCTAGTTCTTCCACTGCCTCAGCCATGGACCTATTTCAATGTGTTTTGTATTGAATGGTTTAGTGCCAGCCTGCACAAATGAGATCTCATGCCTATTGCTAGTATCCAAATGGTCTCGTCATGAGGTAGGAGAACAATATTTAGATCTCTCTCCCTTTGGCATAGAAATTCTGGCCTGTAGGCTCCTTCTGTCTCTCTTGATCAGCCCTGGATTCTACTGTGAGATTTTGTAATTACTGGGGTTGTTTTCATGTATGGCACACCAAAACTATAGCACCATACGGCAGAAGGTAGTAGGGCAACAAATTCTACCATTTTTGAAGGATGCTGTCAGTGTTTTCCGGCTTGTTCCACCAGAATCTGAGACAGAGATCTTACCCTAGATGCAAGGAACCCACCCAAAAACTCCTTGCTAGCTGTTCATTATCCATTTCTGTAATCACAGCCTTTTTGACATTGCTAAAGCAACCTGGCAAAAACAATGTGCCTGAGCATAGTGAAGTCACCTTGAAAAATGCTTGAAGCCCTTAAGCCACCCTTTAAATTACGCCTTTAGCTACTCCACATATTAATTTCCCACCATTTCCCAACTGTTTTGATTAGCTATTGATTAGTATACTCAGCAGGTGAGTTCCTAATGGCCACATAATTCATGTGTATCAAAACCTCATCAGTTCTTACTTGATTGCTTCTTATTATCAATATTATTCATAATTACCAACATATCAGTATTATACCAAAATCACTGCAGTTATTAATCATGAAGTGCAGTTATTAATACTCACATGTACAACCTGGCCTTGCAAGTGGATTACCAACATCCCTGTCACTGACATAACCCTTTCACTGGGGCTGCAGAGTTCAAACAATTAAGTTAATTCAGGATTACTTCTATTCAATTTCCACATTTAAAAATAGCCTCCTCTGGACTGGGAAGAGGGAAAAAAAAATCATAATCCTTTGTTTATTTATGCCAAGAAAACCTTTTGGGCCCACCTTTCCCCTGCTAGCATTTTTGCCAAGCTGAAAACCCTTCAGGATGTTGGCACATTGAGATACACAACAGCATTTCTTAATAGCTTTGACATTTCTAATGCAAACATGAATAACTTGAGTGTGTAGTTGGAGGGAGTGGGATAGCCTACTCCAGTCCAGTCCCTGTTCTCAGTGCTGTTATGCATTTTTATTTAATGACTCATGTAAAAGTATTTCTTGTAGCAGAGACCAGAAAACAAGAAACCCTTCATCCCCCCCTGAAGACAGTGATTTCATTACCGTGTGAACCACTCAGGCTTGCATCCCCTTGCAGGCTCTCTCTTCACCCCATAAGTTCTTCATTCTTGGCTGCACAATCAGACTGACACAATCAGAGAGATCTAGAGTGTGCCCATCCAAACATGGACTATGGTTTAGCACTTTCCTCAGGAGAGATAGATGGAGGCAAAACCCCTTCCCAAGGGTAAGGTTCAACAAGAACATTTTTCTGCTGCTACCCTTGTGAATAGTTTCACCTCAGGCAATAACAAAAAGGATTGGTAACACTACCTTGGCTCTGTTTTCAAACCAGTCTGGCAAACCAGATTTTCCCGCAATGCTGTGTGTGTGCCTCTGCCTACCTCTCAAGTTGCTGAAAGCATGGAGTCTGAACCTTCTCAGTAAATCAACAAATGCAAAGGATTTTTGCAAGCACTTCAGGAACTCTGCAGACCAAAGTGAAGGTGCCTGCAGGGTAAAATGGCTCTGTGTTTAGTTTTGGTCTGAAGTGCCTAATTCCTGTCTGCAGCAAAGACTCCCTAATCCCTTCCCGCACTGATGATGAAGGAATATGAAAAGCTACAATCTTGTGCAATTGGGAAAAATACCTCTAAGGTCCTCAGGATCAGCATACATTCCTGCTTCCTGGGAGATGGCAATTAGGTGATTCCGGATGAAGCAGGCTAAAACCGAAAACATGGTCTTCTCCAGAAGAATGGAGTAAAGGTACTGCTGGATACTCATATCCACAGATTTTGCAAGAAGCTTCATGCCTAGAAGACTCTTAAAGAGCTTCATATACTTACACTGGGATTAAAAGAGGTAAATGAATTGTACTGACTGCAGGAGAGAGCAGAAGCTTGTCATCTGCACCTGTGTTTGCCTCTATAGCTTTGGGCACCCACATGTGTATTTAACACATACTTCCTAAAGTACTTTCTTTTCTGGGTTGGATTATTTTTGTATCACCATAAAAAGGAAGCAAGAGTGAAAACATCTTGATGTGCAGGAGAAGCACAAGAATAAATATAAGATTCAAAGACTGTCCAAATAGTACTACAGTAGGAACACAGAACAATAAGAAAATTACTAAATGGAATGTAATAAGCCCATTGCTAATAGAAAGAACAGGACCACACAGAATAATAAAAATAAAAAAAGAACTACCAGCTGTCTGTGCCAATAATCATCTTCTTTGATGCTCAGTGAATGAGAAAAGCCCTCTGGGGATAACAAATATACAGCATTTAATTATGTAATAGGATGTAACCTAGTGAAAGGAGAGTGGAAGGACTTACAAAAATCACTGCAAATAAATGCCCTCCCTCTGATATTTGACAGCCTTCAGTAGCCTTTGACACTGTACACCAGCCAGCCTGGCTGCTGGAAAGAACCACTGCTAGAGCAAAGCTGGGATGGTCCTGGAGGGCGCATGTGTGGCCAGAGGCAGATCTGCTGGATCGAGCACAAGGTCCCTGCAAGCCGCCCAAGCACAACGCACCTCTGTGTGTCACATCTGCCACAGTATTTGCAAAACAAAGGGTGAAGTCAAGAATAGTATCTGGCAGCACAAATGAGAGCATGAGCATCTCTTTGTGATGTGACCTGGCAAAGCCTTATCATGTGCCAAAGACAAATTTCTAATGGATTCATATCACATTTATGTCCATACAGCAAACTGGGAGAACTCAGGGCATGCTTTGCACCACTGGTAAACTGCTGTGTGAAATGAACAACAGTACCATCTCTGACAACGAGCTAGCCAATCATGAGAAAACATGTCACTTGTACAGGGATTTAAAGGGAATAGAAAATGGGCTTTAGCTCATCCTTGACTGATACCATGTTACCTGACAATCCAGCCCTCAGCTTCCTTTGCTGAAAGGCGGTTGAGTACATCAGCTGACACACATTATTGTGTGTCCTACCAGAAGAAATCATCCCAGGCAAATGACCAGTTCAAGAATTTGAAAGTTTAAGCTCTTAGCTCCAGAGATGAAACCCATATCTCCTCACAATTTGGAGGAGCTATTACCAAACCATTCCACATCCTTGGAGTCGTGGCAAGGGAAAATACTCACTTTGGAAAGCTGATACACCTTATACTTTGAAAGATGCTACACATTCTTCACAAGAAAGTCTTAAGTATTTTGACTTCTGAAGGAGATCAGAGCTTTTACAAGAGGTGAAGAACATGGACTTGGGATGTGTGGGAAAATGGGACTCTTAGTGGGCTGTGAGAAAAGACCTGGCTAGCACTAGGATAATTAGACCAGTATGTATGCTGATAAAGGAGTCAAAAATCTTGATATCAGATATTAGAACAGATAAGAAGAAGGCTCTATCAGCTCCTGGGCTGCAGCAGTGTTTAGCACACTTGAGTCTTTCTTAGGTTGGTTCAGATGTCCTGTTTGCTTATGCCGCACTCACTGTCTCTCAGTAATGGTGGGTGGTGCCCAACCACATCTCTATTGATTCACCACGACCTGAGGAGAAGCAGCATTGCAGTTCCCCATTTCCAGTCTAACAGAAATCCCATGTTTCAAGCTTCATGTTTTCAGCTTGTTCTATTGGCACATCCCATAATAACCCAGTATGCGTTATCTGCAGGTGCTTTGGTAATAGATGAGGAAGAGCATAGCCAACAATCGGAAAGTTAGCAGGGGTGAATACACCACCAAAACACTTTCCAATAAGAATTCTTACCATGAAGAGGGCAATTTTTGCCAAATGCTTTTTCTCACCCAACCTATAATGAAAATGGAGCATCACCACGGAAGAGCGAAACACGGGGAGTTCCCACAAGATTAACTCTTACCTGGTTCTCATACAAAGAGCCCTTTAAACATTTATCATGCTAGCAGAAAATAATAGGTCTAGCATATGCATCAAAAAACACTACCGAGAGTAATCTCCCTGAACTTCTTCAGGAAAGACAGCACTGATTTTGGGGTCTTCTCTCCTTTACAAGTATATGCTATAGAAATGAAGCTAACGGCATTAGTTATATTGCCACAATCTATACCTGGAATGATATTTCTGGCCTTATAAAATTATAGCTTCCAAATAAGACCCACTCAGTGAATCTGCTGAATAACCTAAAGACTTTTCCCTAATGCTTCCATCTGCCAAATCTGGAATAGTACTTCACCCAGCAAGTTCAGTTGTAGTTCAGTGGGCACAGTCAGGTCTAAGGATGCTAAACATATGGTCTCTCAGCTGTAGATCCCAAAGATTTTGATGAAGATGACACACCTCAGCTGCTTCTAATCCTGAAGAATTTGATTACTTTCTGAGTTGCAGAATGTACCCAAAGAACTTCTGCCTTAAAAAAAAAAAGTTTGTCTTATTTTTTTAATACAGTAAGCAAAGTAAAAACTAGCTATTGTCTGTGCAGTCACAGCCATCAAAGATGTTTAAATTATTTTTTCTGCTTAATCACTACAGTAGGTGTACCTCATCTGTTGGTCTTGCAGACTTACAACATCTCACTGACCTACCTAAACTTCAAAGGGCAGAATGTCCCTCCACCCTTACCTACAGATAACAGTAGGAAGCCCTTGTTTTAAACTGAGCATTTTCATTTGTTAGGTTAAGGCCAACACAGCAAAGCTTTCCCAGGTACCCCACAAGAAAACCAGCTCGTTCCTGTTGTCTGTAAATCCCTGTATTAGCCCAGGTTACAAACAGAGGATGAACGACCAGACCAGGTAGCAAGGGGATGTGCTTCCTGTCTCTGGCTGCCATCCAGGTATCCTTCCATGACACCCAGATAAACCCAGCAAGGATTAAGTACACTCAGCAGGGCCAGGAAACTGGCCTGGTCTGTGAGGCTGGCCTCCCCCTTCAGCACTGCTTTTACTTGCTCACAATTATTTCAGACTTTGCTAACCAGGCGTGGTCAATTTGACTTCCTCAGCAACAAGCTTAAAAAACAAATAATCCAATTAATGGAAGAAGCAGAGTGTAAAAGTGTTTTGAAAGGGTTGGAAAAGCCAAGAGCAGCAGCTGGCACGTCCCTAGTGGGACGTCTCCTCCAAACAAGGACACACAGAAACCTCTTGTTAACACAGCAGGAACAGCAGTGTGGCTTGCTCTTTGAACCCCGCAGTCCTCAGGCCCACGACACATCACTGGGGCTCAAAACCAATACAACAAAGCCCTGTATGCCATGCAGACATGCAGATATACAGACCTGCAGTTAAATAAACTCCAGAGACAAATGCTAACAATTGTCAGTGCTGCCCACTTCCGATCCGATGACGACATCTCAGTAAGGGCTTATATAAAAATTCTCTCCAGCTCATCAACCCGGCCTTCATTAGGCAGCAAAAAAGAAATGTCAGAAGTTATTTAAGAGTATATCTTTAGCCCTGAAATGAGTGTTTGTGCTTTAGCTGAGGCGGGAGAGGGGAGTGGGAAGAGGAAGATTGAGAAATGTTCATAGTTATTCATATGGCAGCTATGGAGAATATGTGTAGGTCTATTCATTTGAAATGTTGTCTTTGATAATGGCATTCAGCTGCAGAAATCCCTAAATATCATTTAGAGAGAGAGAGAACTCCTCTGCCTGCTTGGAATAATGAAAATTCAGGGCTTTGTTTCAAATTCCTTGTACCACTTCTCCAGCCCTCAGCCTCGCTGTGTAAAACCTTGTGATAAAGAAGCTGTGTGACTACAACAAACCCCACCATAGATACCTCCTTTCAGAAAGTCACCACAAATATTAACCCTTGAAAAGCTGGGATGAAATTCCTCCCAGCCCCAAGTAACAACTCAACATTGGTGTTCATGGCCACAGCAATATCAGGACGTGACCAGGCCTGTAAGATTTGTTGTTGATGGACCAAGGAAAAAGCTATTGGTCTTTCCTGTTTGCTCCTGCCACATCCAAGCAGCCAGGATCATGCCTGCAGCCTCCCTACAGCTTCTGCCCACAATACTGAAGGAAGGAGAAACAGAGGGCCTCAGAGAGGAAACATCCCCTCTCCCTTCTCCACCATGCCCTTGCTTACATGTTTACGTCTGTCCCTCGGAGCACGGGGAGGAAAGGTCATCCCTTTATCCTAGAGATACGAGACAGAAATCCTATTCCCTTGCGAGCGACAGCAAAGTGATTAATTGCAACTTGCAAAGACCTCATCTGCAGAGTCTTAAGATGAGGCCAAGTCACAGAACATGTGAAATGTTGAGAAAGGAGAACACCAAGGCCAAGTGCTTGGTGCTGCAGGATAAGGTTAGTCTATCTTACTGAAATTCTTGTGCATAAAACTGTTCCAAAACTCTTTGAAGTTTTGTGGATTAGAAACAATAGCCACACTGACAGCAGTAAATTACACACTCTCCATCAACTGTTTATGGCACAGAACATGCACACACCACTTGCACTCTCCCACTGATGGTGCCTGAGACAGCTCTTAGTCCAGCCAGTTGATTTCCACTCTATAAAACAGTTGACGGCGGAAGTGAGGATGATGCAAATACCAGCCCAAGTACTAACATCTGTTCCTAAGTTCCATCTTCTTCACACCAAGTGACTCCATGGAGGTTCACTTGCGCTGTCATGATTTCCTACAGATGAAACATCAAATACATAACAGAATGTTTTCAAAAACTCTTCAAAAAATAGAAAAATAAACAGAGAAATAAATGAAATCTAGCATTTGTACCAGTTTCCTACAGGTGTTTGCTAAGCTCTTGATTACCCATTTTCTGAGCACTTCTTGTTTTTATGTCTTAATTTCCATGAACCACTCTCGTAGAGGTGTGCATCACTCTTGCAGAGGTGATGATGGAAAAAACAGCTGTGCAGATGTCCTTTGAATTCAGTTTATCTGTTGTCTTTCATTTCTTTGATCCTTAGCAGAAACCACCCTGATTTTGTGCCCCAACTCTGTGACCTGCAGAAAGTTCAGCCTTGGAAACATGAGACAAATTAACAGGGAGTTTACTCAGAACTTCCCATAGCCAGCCAGAGTTGTTTGGCAAAATACATCACTCACAGTAACACTAATTCCTTTCCCCACCCCTGCATGTGGAAAGAAACAAATGAAGAAACAGACTAAAAAAAACCCAATTACTTTCCACAAATTAACCCTATTTATTTATTACATATAAATCAGGACTTGTTTCAATTTTCTTACTCATTCTAGTACATTTACTTTTTTCTAGATGATGAAACGTATTCACTCATTGAGGAAAAAAAATGTAAGAAAAGAATGCTGTAAAGCATTAATTTTCTGAAGACCAAAGAAATTCACTTTAAAGCAGCAGAATCTTTAAAATGTAATTTCCAAAATTGTTAGTGTCTGCTTTGCTGGACTAGAATAGTTGGATGGAAACTATTACAGTTAGCACTTGCAGGTTCTTTACAGGTTTTCTCACACACTGCCACAAAGGAGACAAAATGACCCTCTGATGGTCTCCTGTCAGGTAACTCCTCTAAGCAGTGATTGAGAGTATATATAGATAAGTAATCCTAATCCACAGCAGTGATGGCTGCATGGCAGAAAGCCCGTGAGGAGGTTCTGTGGAAGGGGAGCTCACCAAACACAGCAGGGGCTGTACACAGAACCACTGCACCAGAGGCCTCAGCAGCTGCTATTTACAGCTCATCTGGGCTGGCAGCAGCAGCTTCCCTGCTCCAGCACAGTGCAGCAAACAGCCAAGGCAGCCAGGGAGCTGTAACACAGGCTAGCATGTAATATTTCACCTTGCGGCTGGCACAGCTTGGTTTCCTACTTTATTAGCTCACTCAGGAGGGGAACACATCGTTTTAGGTGTCTCTGCAGGCCTGACACCTCCTTCTCTTATACTGGTGTGAGTCAGGATCATCTCCTCTGCAAGTGATGTTTCTCACTGACCATAAATGTCTTTCACTTTATGATAAGGGACTCACAGAAACCATTACTAGCACTGGACAGCCTAAGATAAACTCACCACGCAGAGCCCAAAGCAGCTTTGGGCTGCTCTGTGAGCTGTCAATGGAGACACAAAAGAGCTGAACCAGGATCTGGACACAACAAGGTATGGTTGTGGCTGTAACTCACCAAAATTAACACAACAGAGGCCTCACTCAGCCTTCCTCTGACCTTACTTTTCCCTGGCCTTCTGCCTGGGGCTCGCAACTCCTACCAGGATGCAACAAAAAACATTAGATTTTGCAAACTGAAGCTCAAGCACTGATCCCAGCATATCTCAGGGTGTTCCAGGGCTGTGGATGAAACAGCAGGAAACCTTTCCCTTTTGCCTGGTCCTGAGCCACTTGTTCCCCAACATATGCATTTTCACAGCATGCGTCTTCAGAAACCTGAATGATAAGGTGACCTTGTCATAGCCCTTCTAGTACAAGGTGACCTGTCTGGTGGATGAGGCAAGGACTGTGGATGTGGTCTCTCCAGACTTCAATAAAGTGTTTGACACCATCTCCCAAAGCATCCTCCTGGATAAAGTGGCTGCTCATGTCTTGGAAAGGTGGACTCTTTGATGCGTAAAAAACTGGCTGGATGGTCAGGCCCAGACATTTGTGGTCAATGGGGTCAAATACACTTGGCAGCCAATCACCAGCGGTGCTCCCCTGGGCTCAGTTTTGGGACCAGTCCCATTTAACACCTATGTTGATGATCTGGACATGAGGATTTAGTGCACCATCAGCAAATTTCCAGATGACAATAAGCTAGGTGGGAACGCTGATCTGCTTGAGGGTAGGAAGGCTCTGCAGAGACCTGGACAGACTCAATTAACGGGCTGAGCACAACTGCAGGACGTTCAATAAGGTGAAGTGCCAGGTCTGCACCTTGGTCACAACAACCTCCTGCAGCACTACAGGCTGGGGGAAGAATGGCTTGAGGGCTGTTCTGCAGAAAGGGACTTGGGGGTGCTGGTTGACAGCTGGCTGAATATGAGCCAGCATGTCCCCAGGTGGCCAAGAAGGCCAGTGGCATCCTGGCATGTTTCAAGAATAGTGAGGCCAGCAGGATCAGGAAAGTGGTCATCGCCCTGTACTAAGCATTGGTGAGGCTGCACTACGTTCAGTTCTGGGCCCCTCACTTAACAAAGGATGTTGAGGTGCTGGAGTGTGTCCAGAAAAGAGCAAGAAGGCTTGTGAAAGGGATAGAAAACATGTCTTATGAGGAACACCTGAGGGAGCTGGGTTTGTTTAGTCTCAAGAAGAGGAGGCTCAGGTGGGATCTTGCTGCTCTCTACAACCACCTGGAAGGAGGCCGTAGTGAGGTGGGGACTGCTTTCTTCTACTATGCCTACAGTGAGAGGATCAGAGGAAACGGCCATAAACTGATATAGCAGAGATTCAGGTTTGATATTAGAAAAAAATATTTTCACTTTTAGGGTGGTCAGGCACTGGAATAGGTTTCCCAGGGAGGTGGCAGAGTCACCATGCCTGGAGGTGTTTTAGAGGCCTGAGTGGCCCCAGGTGAAGGTTTAGTGGTTTGAGGATTACAGTGGTAGTGTCAGGTGGACAGTTGGAGTTGAAGACCTTAAAGATCTCTTTCAATATTGACTCTTTGATTCCGTGATTCTATTAATGCCTATGGGATCATGGGCATCTGCCATAGGGCTGGTAAACCCAGAACCTGACTGCAAAATGCTTTTCTTTTTTTTGCTGAATTTAAAAAAGGCAGTTATCATAGTATCACGGAATAGTTTGGCTTAGAAGGCACATTTAAGGGTCATCTACTCTAACCCCTCTACAATGAGCAGGGAAATTTTCAGGTCAATCAGGTTGCTTAGAGCCCCATCCAGCCTGACCTTGAATGTTTCCAGGGATGAGGCATCCAGACAGACCTTGATTGTTTTCAGGGTTGGGACATCCACCACCCCTCTGGGCAACTTGTTCCGATGTTGTATCACCCTCATTATAAAAAATTTCTTCCTTTTATTAAATTTAAATCAACCGTTCTTCAGTTTAAAACCACTACCCCTTGACTTATTGCAACAAGCCCTGCCAAAAAGTCTGTCCCTGCCTTTCTTGTAGTACTGAAAGAACTGAAAATACCTTCTCAAACTTGGTTCTGTAAGCTCTGCACTTCTCAGCTTTCTTTTCTGTAAAAGCTGCTTGCCTTTCTTTTCCTCTGATACTTTTTAAGAGCATGCATGTGATTTAATTTTCTCTCTCCCAAAACTATTTTTCACTTTCTTTCATTGTTTGCCCTTCTTCAAAAAGAGCTTTGAAAACCTAAGATGGAAAATGTCAATTATTGAAATAGTTGGAAAGCATTTACAGTATTTTCCACAGTAGAAAACACTCCAAGGAGTTAGCAAGCAGAAAATGTAGAGAGTTTCCTCTTACAATTCTTTGGGAGATTTAATGCTGGCAATTATAAGAATGCAAATGTTATTTCCAGCTAAACTGTGCTTGTGACTAAGCAATTTCTTAGAAGTAATTTACTAAATTTGGGGATCAAAATACAGAGCTCACCTTATGATATTTGGTTGTGTCACTGGAGGCAAGGAATGGAGAATAGAGCTTATTCAGACAGATTTATTTTTCTAATAAGATTTGAAGAGTTTTTTCTTTCTTTTGCATATAACAAAAGAGCAGGATTTCTTCTCAAGGCTTGATTTCAGGGAAGGATTTTAAATGGCATTAGAAATTTGTGTGGCCCTCAAAGGCATCATAGAAGAAAGACCATTCTCTTTGCTACTCTATTTCTACATTACTGAGTTTATAGTTAATTGAATTGCTACTGCATTGAGTGATGCTTATGCAGACTGCCTGTTTTCTGCTTTTTGAGTGGAAATTGATCATGAAAAATAGCTGGCTTATAAAAAGCATAGATACAGGCTATTGCATTGCAGAAACTTGTGTCTACGTCTTCTGTCCCTTAGGGTACACCTCATACCTCTGTATGACTGGAAATGTGTCGCTCTGTAGGGCTGGAAAATTGATGCCAGGGTAAAATGGTGGAAATGAGCAGTAAAAAGGGGCACAGCCTGCGTTCCCCAACTCTGACCACTGCACACATACGGCAATAAAACCTTGGTCACAAATATCCTGAGGGGGAGGAAGGGAGGTGAGTTTCCTGCTTGCAGCCCTGCCTGCTCTGCTGCCCTGGACAGACAAAGACCTTTCCAATGTCAGGCTGGTTCACACACAGCAGGGTAATTTTTTGAACGGTTTTAGTGACTGACAGCAGTCTGGAGCTTCAACACTCTCACAGTATTGTTCACAGCAGTGAACACCTTGGTGGTGACCAGTTAAAGAAACACCAGAAACACTTTCTCTCCCATCCTGCTGGAAGTGAAAGGAGCACAGGGACAGGACAGGGATGGCAAGAAAGAAAATTGCTGGCATTTCTGCCAGTCCGCTGGGGTCTGCATGCCCACAGAGGCCCTTGCATCACTCTATATCCTCCTTGTACCTAGATCGTAGGTCCCCAGGTGCACTCCCAGCACCTTCCTCCTGCCCTATCTCTCCAGCAGAATCACAATTTTCCCCTCCTATTTCCCCTACTCTGCCAGCCCCCAGCACTAGGACCCTATGGTCTCATTCTTTTCCTTCCCAATTCAATTCAGCCTTGCTGAAATATGGGACATTCGACCTCCACAATGTGTACCACCTTCCAGCAGTGGTGTTGCTGGGACCTGGATCCACATAAAAAGTGGTTTATATGGGTGCAACACCATCCAGGAGTTAAGGGAACCCGTGTATACCCACCCCATACTGAGATCCCTCATTATCGCACTGGTACAAGGCCAAACAACCCCATTTCCCCTTCCACCAGCTGGATCCCTCTTAGAAATTTTTCCTCCCTAGAGGAAAAGGTCTCCACAAGAACAGTGGGCAAGGAGACCCTAGAGGGGGGCCAAGCCACCACCGCTCAACTGGGAGAGAACAGTGTTAAGCCTTACATGGCGAGCCTGTTCACAGGGTCACATGTAGAAGGGCTTTTCATGAACTCTGGCAAATACCAGTAAAGAAAATATATTAATCCACAAGCTAAACACACTGGCATTTCTGGCCCTGCTGCATGTTTGGACACTTCCACTTGCCAGGGCAGCACTCTAATTTCTGCATGTTGCCTCCAGAAACAACCTGCATTTTGAACAGTCTTCAGTGCTGAGAGCCAAAGCTGGAAGAGACAAGGGTAAGGGCACCACAGAGGGGATGCATTCAGTTGCTGGGAGGCAGCCATGAGCTCTCTACTGTGAACTGGCTTTTATTGGCATCACCTATTTGCTCTGACACCTGATGCCCTACAGAGCATAAACAGAAAACACGTCAGGAAAACAGACAGTAATCCTGTATTTTCCAGGCCTGATTTGCAGTGAATAGTTGAGCTTTACTGCCAAGGTAAGGGGCACCGGGATCCAGAGTGAGACCTGGTATTCTTGGCAGACTGAATTAACAATGGCAATGATAGCACGTGGCTTGCACTGGAAGTGAGCAGAGAGGGAAAGCATGCTGAAAAAGCCATTTGTATTTTCTGAGGGCTCTGGTCCTCAGCTGCAGATTTCAACACTGAATCCATCACTGCTGAGACTTTTGATTAACAAAGAGCACTCTCCTGAACAGATGATTTTACTCCTCATAAAAGAAGTCTCATGGTGATGAATTAGGTTTTATATGAGGTAGTAGAGCAATGAAATATACCCCACTTAACCCGGGAAGACTCAATCCCTACCTACACTGGATTCTAGATGAACAAAGTCCATATGCTGCACTTCTTACAGACCCAGTTCTTTTTAGTCACATCTCCATCTGCAATAACTGCAAATTTTGCCAAGAAAATGGTACCTAAAATTGATTTCCATTGTGGCAGCATCTTGATTTCTGATAGCAGACTACAGAGATACAAACATCAGAGTCCACCTCCATAATGTCACAGCTTTTAAAGCTGGTTACACCTCTTCAGATCCAAAGGTCTGCGGACACAATCAAGGCGAACTCCCTTTCAGTATCACCCTTGGCCTTTCCTGACCCCAAATGTGATGGAGGCTTTTCCAGCTCCTGCATTTACTGTTCGCTTTATTTATGTTTCAACATAGTATTTGTGGCAACCTCTGTTCTAAATCAGGCATTGGGAATATGGGGCACAGGAGATATGG
Source organism: Falcunculus frontatus (assembly GCA_013398115.1). NCBI lineage: Eukaryota > Metazoa > Chordata > Aves > Passeriformes > Falcunculus > Falcunculus frontatus. Next base: position 2,625,190 of record VZRV01005920.1, on the reverse strand, counting down.
GTAGATTCAGCTGCATGGCAAAAATAATGAAGATTTCTTGATACACATGTTAGCTCTGCGTTGTACTTCAAGTGCATCCTTCACCTGTTTCCTTTTTTTCTATAGATATATATCTTGAAATAATTAAAGGAAAGCAATATCTGATCATTGCTTCTTTCTGCTACAGTCCAAATCTATAAGCAAATGCACCAGACTTGTTTGTCCTAGCTAGTATTGTCTGCATGCTCACAGTTAACACAGTACATGTTAAAATGCTCTCAGAGTGGACAAACTCTGAACAGAAAGTAGTAACTTCTGAGTTTGCTCAAATGCCTTATTAGATTCTTCTTTCAAGCCCAAGTCAACTTTCCTTATGTCTTTTGACAATTATAGAGGCTAGCAAGGTCAAAAGTTTCCAAAAGGGACCACCCAGAGCTCTAAAAAAACTCCCAACACTTAAAATCCATCACAGTTGAAATGGTCACTGTTCAACTGGAAAGACTCAAGCTCTTCATGTATCAGTCACAGCAAAAGGGTCCCTTTCCCATTCCCCACTATGAACCTTCATCCTTGGAGCCTGTGAGCCTGCCTGGTTGGGATAGGGATAGTAGGTTCCCAGGGCCCCATTCCCCTGCTATGTGCTGCAGAAGACCCAGGATAAGGGGCTTTATCAGTTCTCTCTTGAACATTGCCCCGGCAAACCTAAAAAGGCTGATTTTGTCATCTTTTATCACTACTTTCCCTCTGAGGCATACAAATTAGCAGGGGACTTGGGACTTACTGACAGAGACCAACTTCTCTACAGTCTCAGGAAACATGGCCTTTGTCATCTTCTCTGAGAAACACACAGTGGTTCATATTTACACGATGTAAGTTTGGTATACATCCATTTAACCAAGCATGCCAACATTGTGTATTCATTTGGCCCATGAGGTCTCCTCATTCATAAAAAAGTAAAAACAGAGGCCTGGCTACCCAGTTGCTCTAATTATTTAAAGACATTTCTGATGCTGGCAAGGGCTACAGCACACATAATTCAGCCTCCCTACCTTTCTCAAAAACTAGACAAATACATCAGTGTATTTTATACAAGCCTTACAGGACATTGGTTATTTTATTTACCTGAGGCCAATTTCAATATAAGTGCTTTAAGCAGCTAAAGCCAAACAATGTTAACCCCCTAGTTGCCTTGCCATCCCAATTATACTTTTAACTGCCCACTCTGTTCTCTCTATGACTTGCTTTTATCGGGTATAAATGGTTTTCAAGAACAATTTGCCTTAAGTTTAATAATGCATAAGTTAAGATTTTATTTCACAGAGTTTGAGAAATGTGGAAAAACTGCAGAATTTGAACTCCACTGCTACTTGCTAGGAGTTAACTCTAACATATGCAACCATGCTCGCTTTGAACAGAGCCAGCACTGCCAGGCTGTGCGTGACATCTTGGGGTGTTGTAAGAGTCTGCTCTCTGATTCCTGTGGTAGTATTTGGTTGAAAAGGCTTGAGGGTAATCGCTTGAGAGCAGAAAACTTGTTCCTTTCCATTTAAACACCTGGATGGGATTAGATGTGACGTAGCTATATGTTATCTTGCAGAAATCATTTAATTTGTCTGTTTTCTGTCCTTGTGTGAGGAGTCAGGATTGCCTTACTTAGCCCACAGTGATCAGCTGAGAAGATACATTCAGCAGTTTCTGTGTAATGATCACAAGCCAGTTAGTTCAGTCTTAGGTCTTACATATTTCCTACTCATAAGCTGGAGAGCAAATGATTTCATGGTTTTAAAAGAGTGGCCACAACCTCATACCAGAAAAGCAGTGTGCGCCTTGGGTCCCACAAGTGGGACAAATACCTGGAATGTGAGATACTCTCTACTTTCCAGTGGGAAAAATTTCCCAGAAAAAGTTTAGATTTCTCTAAAAGCTCTGCAGACATATCTTGTTTTATAACATACCTGAAGAGTATTTTCTTTGCCTATGCCTACAGCAGCGGGGCCAGAAATTGGGGCCTGAGTGTTGGAGAGACAAACAGAATGGCTTGGGCTGCAGCACACACCTGCTCCAAAGGATCTATATGCCTGTCAACCCTCTGCACAGACCTGTTGGAAGCAATTTATGGCTTTGAAGTGACCATCCTCTGCTCTCACTTAGATTTTGACCTACTCTGTGAACCTACTACCCAGTAAAATCTTTCTCTCTTCCTCTTTCAACAAAAGTTTTACCTGTTCATGTAAATCACTACAGAAAGGCCAGCTATGATCAAAAGATTATGGACCAAGCCAGTAATGAACTTGGACAGAATTTGGACGTGTAAGTACAAAAAGTGCAAAACTACAGCTTTCCCTGATGGTTCCCTCACAGTAGCCTCTTCTCAGATCAGGGGCCATACAAGCTGGTGAGCATCCAACCCAGAACATGTGAATTTATTTGCATTTCAAAATAGGGGAGGTTTCCCCTATATCATTTACCTGGGAATGACTGCATGCAGAGAGAGGGAAACATGAGGAATCTTACATTTTTGTGTTGGCTGAAATATGTAAGTCCACTAGTTATATTATTAAAAAATGCTTTGTTAAAAATTGTTGAAGTCAGATTTTAACGAGTATTAGATTAATTTCAGTGAGCTTCCCTTCAGTGAAGTCAGATTTTCAGCTGCTGCCCTCAATGGCCTTTACCCAGCTGTTACCCAAAGCAATGTTTTTTAAACAAACACCGTGTACCTCGAAAATTCTGCATGACAGATGATCTCAAAATGAAGATTTATTTAAGGGTCTGTGACTAAGGTCCATCAGCAAGTGTCTACTCTTCCAGGTTGCTGCTGCCTCTGAAAACACCAAACTTCCTTACTGAGTCTTGGCCAGATTATCTCCTATCAGTGCTAACACTGCTTACATACATCACATCTCTCTTTCTGCTGTTTTATCTTCCAGAGTGAAGGTAATATCTGAGTAGGTCACTAAATTTTCTTCAAAAAGTTAAGAACCTTCTCAACTCTCTTTGACTCTCTGGTCTTACTCACTGGTTGCTTCAGGGGACACATGAGAGGTCTGCATTATTTTGCTTTCAGGCTTTGTTTCAATGGATCATGCTAAATCCTGTTTTAACATGCAAATGAAAATACAGTGTAGTAAAACTTGAAAACCACTACCACAAACACTACCAAGAGTTAGCAGAAAACTCAGGTGGAAGCCTCAGATTAGAAGCAATGGTGGGAGACATGAACACATACAGACAGAGAGCACTTGCTCATCCCCTAGACAATCGTGTTCAATACTTATTGTCTTCAAATTAGTGGCTTCCTGACTGCACAGCCATCTCTTTCACAAACAAATCTTTCCCTGTGGCAAATCCCAGCACCAAAGCAGACCCATTCAATGTGGTCTACCTCGTTTCTGCTCTTTGTGTTGCCAGCTCTTGGGTGGCTGGAAATTGCCTCTGTCAGGAAAGAGCACAGGCGACGGCGCTCAGAAATGTTGTGATAAAAAGAGACAGTCAGTGCCCTTCTCAGTGTTTTGTTTTGATACTCTTCAGTTCTCCATTCCAAACGATAATGAGAGGCTGAATACCCTGAATAATTATAAACCAGATCGTTTTCTTTTTCTGCCCACTCAGTGTTTCTGCTCCACAGTTCCTGGGATGCTCATTTCCAGGATGCCAGGTTAGCTCTCAGGCAGCAGTGCAGAAATGTGCCACCCAACTGGCAGCATTCTTGACCCTGAGCCAGGAGTGGATCCAGCAAGGCTGGGAGAGTAAGGTGGATGCAGAGTGGACAGGGCTGCACCACCGCTGTGTCTCTGGAAGCAGCAAAGCTGTGTTCTCACACCATTGCTTTTGAGCAAGGTCCTGCCAGGTCCACACTGGCTCTTTGCCCATGGTACAATTTACCCACAAATAAGATAATTCATCCATGGAAAATGAACAGTGGATCTGTCAGCTGTTTCTTTTGTAAAGCTGCCACCCTGCAGCAACACCAATGAAGCATGACCTCGGTGTAGGCACTGTTGCTCTTGCTTTGACACCTTGTTGACAACATTCCACATGCCAACAGCTACAATCCTCAGTGAGCTGATGTGGGTACCAGAAGCTGAACCTCAGGAGGACTTTTTGCCTGTACCAGTTATCCCAGTCATCTGCTGTGTCTGGCTTCTCAGTTCCATCTCTCAACAGCAGTCCAGCCAGTTTGGCGCAGTCCTGTTGCGTGCTCTGTGGGTGCAGCCTGAGCCTTAGCCACCCAACCATGGTTTGGTTTGCCAGAAACTCAGTCTTCAGTACTCTCACTTGCACTGGTTTGAGATCAAGATTCTTCGGTAGCCCACTGACCTGAGACTTTAAAGCAATACAGGCAACTCAACGTCGACATAGATTCCCATGGATTTCTGAAAATAAGCTGCTTGAATGGAAAGTAAGTGGCTAAAGACCAGTGAAGGTCTGTGCCCAAAGATTTTTGAGTCTATCTATCAGCATCTGCAGGTAAGGAGTTGTCATGGGGACTTCAGCCTTTCATCAGCACTGGGAAATGACACATAGCCACTTAGCTGCAAAACCCCAGTATTTAGATAGATTTATTTATTTATTTAGATTTGTCTCCTAGTACCTATATAACTCTAAACTTGTAGTCCTAAGGTCTCGGTCCTTTCATCCTTATTATTTGAATAATTAAACCTCACAAAGCCTTATGAAAAGGGTGATGATATTATGAAATTGTTAACTTGAATTAATAAGACTTGAACCAGGGTGGGGGGAGGAGTTTCAGGGTTTTTTCAGTAGATCTTCTAGGTAGAACTGATAACAGATTTGCTGTCTGAAGAGGCTTTCTGCCAGTCCACTGCATCCCGCCTTGCATGGACTCACCATGGCAAGCCAGAACTCCTGTATTAAGGGAATCAAATTAATTATGGATCATTATATCTTAGTAACACAGATGGAACTTGCTGATAAACTTTTGGTATTGTACTGTTTATTAATATGCTGAGCTGTTACGCAGTTTCTGCAGGTACTGGAGTAGATATTTACAAGTACCAGGTAACCACTTCCCCTTTAAACTAAACGCATTTAGGGGATTTTTAAATCAGGAACTATATGTCTTTCTAATGCATCTTTTGAAGTCAATATCCTGTATTTATACTAGATTTTTTTTCCATCAGTAATGATCTTAGATAAAGCAGTGTATGTTCACCCATGGATATTGTCTACACACTTCTGAATACTTTGATAGAATTGCAAAATATAGTTTGCATTCTAGTATCCTGGAATATTATACCAGCACTTCCCGTGATAATCTTGTAAGTACTATGATCTTCATTATCTCAGTAAATTTTTCTTCTTAAAGTTTCCCAAGAATTTTAGGAGATCTGTGTACAGATACTTAAATTAATCATTTTGTGTATCTCATTTGGCCAGATCACACTTAACGAGTGCCAGTTTAGTAGCCTTTGAGAGCACTTTATTAAATTCTCACATCCAACTTCATCAGAAAGAACCCTCATGCCATACTTCTCCTTCTCTGTGCCCAGACTAGCTGGCTTATTCTGTCACTAATCCTCTGACTTCAGGGAAACTGCTGGGGGAATACGATGCTATTCACATAAGTAAAGGCATCACAGTCTGCTTCTTCAAAAGATATTTTTTCTCTTTAAATTTGATCTGCCCCTAACTAATCTGGTAGCTATAATTTTTAGAGCTGTGTGGTTTACTCTCATCTACTAGTTCTAGTCATTTCACTACATTGATGAACTGCACAGGGAGACTGAAAAAAAAAATGAGCCAAAACATCAGTTGAGTAAAGCTTCACTTCCCAAAAGAGAAAAACTTGACAAATCTGACAGGCTAGTGCAAAAGGAGCATAGAAATCCCTACCAAAAATATGTGGGAGGGAACGTATATTTAAAATAGGACCGCCTAATTCGGCTGCTAAATCAGTGTAAGGAGCTCTGTACGTCTGTGTGTGCGGGAGGGAGAGGGAAAGACACAGAGAGAGAGACAGAGGGAGAGAGGAGCAGAGGGAGGGAGGGGGGGAGAGAGAGCAATGTGCCTTTCACAGAGCTGGGAGCTTGATGGGAATGTTTGATTAGCTCCTCTCTGAAAGAAAAAAGGTGTCCAGGCCTCCCTCTGCTGCCTGCCTCTCTTTCTGTAGAATAATGTTGGCTGGAGTTTGGGGTACAGAAAAGCTTGGAAAAAACCCCACGTTCATACTGTGTGGAGAAAAGGAATAAAAAGTTGCGCACACCTCAAGCAAGGTAATTCTGATGTTGCTTCTCTGCTATATTTATTCAGGGGGGAGAGGGGGAAGTTGTGTTTTTTGCCTGTCGATAATAGTTAAATATTTTCACTGCTGAGAAACTGTAAGGACATAATGTTTTATTTAGCATTCCAGTTGTGTGCTTAGGATCAAAGACCTAAGAAGATGAAGACATAAACGTAGATGAAACTGTACTTTACTCATATATACTTCATGAAGTATTTATGAAAGCATTAAGCCACTACTGTTAAAGTGGACACATATATTCACTGCCTGAACAGCAAGAGCTTAACTATGTGATAAAGAATGGTGTATATAAGCCACACACCAATAGACATTCATTCAAGCCTTCTGTTCAAATAGTGTAATAGACAGTGCAACTTCTTCCTAAGTTTAAAACTGTTTTGCTTTCAAGACTTTTTCACAAAGTCTTTTTGATCAATAGAAGGTGTGTGTTGTATCATTAATTAACACTACCTGACACCGGGGAACACTAATCTCCAAGGCACAGAATGGAAAATGGTATTATTCCAGTGATGTGTGTTTCTGTGGTGTGAACTCACTTGCTAATGGATAGATACAGATGTATGAACTGTACAGTAGCCTAGACTCTATACATCCTTTTGTGACGAGTACTTGTTTTGGTGGTGAGGCTCCAAAAATGAATAGCATTGTCAAGCCTGCCACAGCCGCTCAGCTCTCTGTGGAGAGATTAGAGTCTTGATAAGTCTCTTCAAAATGTGATTTCTCTCTGACTAGTACAAACATGAACCAAATGCCCCAAGCTAAATATCAACTCTCGTTAATATTTTGTTCCTAGAGTTTATGGGAACTACACCACATTCAGAGCAAAAAGCAAAATTACAAATTGCAGAGGCAAGTCCTCCTTAGAGCACACTGCTTTTTCTCTGACCTCTCCAAAATTTAAACAAAACACCAAAACAAGAAAACATACACAGAGAAAAATTTATTTAGATGGCTTTTAAAATACGTTTTACTGAGAAAAGCCATGGAGTTGTATATGTTTATAGCTTGTGTTTTCCTATAAGCATCCTGAAGTTAAAAACACTTTGCATTTGTCTACACTCAAAGAAAATCTATGGTTTTGGTATCTGTATTATAATCTTCTTCAGACTTTACTCAGTTCATCACTTGAATGACAGTCATGGCTGTAAGACTGATCTCTTTCAGAGATGCGTAGAGAACTCAATCAAAAATAACTGCATTACAAACACATTAATTTTCAAGTATTAAGTTAGTATCTTATATTAAACAGACTTATTTTGCTTGCATGTTTTATCTAATCCTTTGAGTTGCTGGGGTTGTTCTCACAGGGATGACAAAAAAGACTTCCTGTCTTTTAGCTATTCAGGACATAAAAAGCATTTTTTTTAAGAAGAAACCTTGAATATATTGCTAGTACTATGCTTCCACCAGTAATAGTAATGTTATGTTCTTAACTTGCTCTTACTTTTACTTTATGTAAGACACTTCTTTCCCTAGTGGTATAATTACAGCACTTACCACTGACTGGCTGAACCAAGCAGTTTTACTAGCTACACCAGGTTTCCTCACACTTGGAATGCAAGAGAAATACTCCACGTGGATTCTCTTTTGTCTAATAAGGATGAGATCCTACAAAAGCCTTTCCTTTAGAGGAGGCATTAACAAGGTGTTCCCTTTTCACCCAGTTACTGACTTTCACAGAAGTAGCAGGAAATTAATTTTTACTCTCCTTTTTGTCAAAATTAATTGCAGTATTTCTAAAAGGGGACTGCCTGAGCCTCAGTGTGAACATAGAAGCTGGGAAAACAGGCTAATTACTTCATGTGAAACATCAGAATTATTTATTATTTCTGGCCATTGCTTCTTAGAAAACGTTGCTAAAAATAAACCTGAAGTTTATGTAATAATGGCATCAAAAACTTGACTGTATCTGGTCTGCTTGGAGAATTTTGAACTTTTTCCTTTTCACCTCTGACCACAAATAAAGCTCTAGTAAGAAAATACTGCAAACCCAAGGCTCAGAGCATGCATGTGCAAGTCCCCCATTTTACAAAAAGTCTTCTAAATCACAGAACCATAGATTGGGTTGGGTTGGAAGGAGCCTTAAAGACCATCTAACCATTCCGCCCCCCCTGCCATGAGCAGGGATTACTTTCACCAGACCAGGTTGCTCAAAGCCATATCCAGTCTGGCCTTGAACATTTCATGTGACATCCACAGCTTCTCTGGGCAACCTGTGGCAGTGCCTCACCACCCTCACGGTGAAGAATTTCTTCCTAATATCTAAGCTAAACCTACTCTCTTTCAGCTTAAGCGTTGTTAGGTGAGTCATTTAAAGGCATCTGGATGAAGTGAGCAAGAAAAAGTGATAGCTCAGTTTACTACCTGCAATTATTACTGTATTCCTGAAAAAAAGTTCTGTGGCACTTTGTAGACCTGAGCTGCCCCTACAGTGGGACTGGCATGGGCACATGCCAGAGCAACGAAGTCTGTGTTGGCCCATTGCAATTGGCTGGGGTGTCAGTGTCTTTTCTGTATGGGTAATGGAAAACAAAAGTCTGGAATTTCCTGGCAGTCCTGGGGGAATGGTCTGGCCCCCTGAAGCTCTGGCTACACACCAGGAGTCTTGCAGCCCGCTGCAGCATCAGTTGAGGTTTAGATTCTCATTCAGGGCTCAGGAAGTGGACACTGAACATACAATATGTCCTTCCTTATGAAAACCTGTCCATCATACAGGTCTCATTGATCTGTGTTGAAAACCAGAAACACAGAACTGCAAAACTGATAGTTTGGGGTTTGATTTTTTAAAAATAAAATAAAAATAATAATCATAGCATGTATTGTACAAAAAGCCAGGGAGGATGCAGCTACAGCAGTCACGGGTCTGCCCTCAGCACCTTTCTCCTGTGGAGTAGATTTTTAAGTCCAGAGTCGGAGAGAGAAATAGGTGCTTAACACCTACTTAGAGCACTTCAATTCCTCTTTTGAACTTGCCGGGGCACAAGGAGCCCCCTTGTCCCAGCGCCGCCTGGGGAGCCTGCGCTAGAGCTCAGCTGGGACCTGGGACAATGCAGCCCCTGTTCTGGGCCCGGCTGTCGCACAGAGACTATAATTATCTCTCTTCTAATGACCAGCCAGGCAAGATAACAGTTTTCATGCTATGTTTAGAAAACAATGTCTTACTACAAATTGACGGTTCATTCGTCTGTAAAAGAGCCTCTCTAACAGTCCTAAAGCAGCTGCCACTCTTTTGCATCCCAGTTTCTTTATTTGCTGCACATTTCCCTCTTGGAAAACCTGAGTAAATGCTGCGCAGGCAGCACAGCTTCCAGCTGCCACACAAAAAGTTCAGAAAGGCACGGAAATGCCCAGAAAATCTGTAGCTGTTCAGACTGTATCTCTGTTAGTAAATTAAACTCTGACTGTCTGTCTTGCCAGAGCCTGCATCACCCTGGTGAACTCTCTAAGCCCCCAACCCAAAGGGGCTGCAGGCATCGCTGCGAGCACGACGCAGGGCAGCAGTAAAACTGCCTTGTGCTGACTCCTGACAATGCCCTGCGGAAAGCAAGCTGATGCAAAAAGAGGGATGTGAAGGGACTTGTTGCAGATAAAACGGGATCATGTATTACTGATGAACTTTTCTTCCAGCATTGTGGCCCATAGACAAGTCAGGGTCTACTGAAATTCTGTAGGCTCCAAAGGCATCTATGGGGTAGCGGTACTGACCAGCAGCTTGTGTGGGTATAGCTGCCCCTTGCAAACACCGGGAGGTGCCAGGTTTGGGCAGTCCTGACAGCATGGCACTCATGGGCTAGCTGCCCAAGTATTTGCTCTGGGCTCTGCAAACATTCTGCGCCTAACTCTGTGCTGGGGCAGCTCCACATTTAGGGGTGTCTGAGGGCTGCTACCACATTCTCTGCAGGTGCCCTGCCAGCAGAGAACAGAGCCCATTCCCTATTTCTGCAGCCAGCTCACCCTCATCTCTCTTGACATCTTCTCTGTTCTCCTCTGCAGCAGGACATGGCTGGGTTGCCTTGGGCTGCTTTTCTTCTTTGGGCTCGTTTTTCAGGGACTGAGGCCTGGAAGAAAACCCAGAAAGTGTTGAACAGAAAGAAAATTTCCCAACGGCTTGGAAGCATCAATATTTCTCATGAAACTGCATTTTAATTAAAAAAAAATAAATAAACAACACCATCTGCAGCTTTTTCCTTCCCTTTTTAAGCATATCCATAGCTCATATCCTGAACTGGAAACACATTCACATTCAGAAGAGTATTTATAACCATCTCTGGTTCATTCAAATTATCTAGGTTTAAGCAGTTCTTGACACTGGTCTTGCTAAAGTGGCTGAACTGACTTTCCAGCACCCATAAATCCATTCCATCTTTGCTTTATCTCCAGAACTTCAGAGTGCATTAAGAGGTCAGTGGCACATTAAGAACACAGTCAGTTATCCTTAATGTGTCTCATTCTACAGAGCATCTCATAGACACAGATATAAAAAATACATTCAACTTGCATTTGCAAACTGTTACTCAGCCTATCACCTTATAAAATATCTTTGTAAATGTAACACATGTAACACAGCAGCCAACAGTCCTTCAGCTGGCAGCTTGTTTCATGTGAAAAAAAAAGTGCCTAATTGCCAAGTGGCAGTTACACGTGCGCCAAAATTTCGGGGAAAATTCTGAATGTTCTTGTGTAGCTTCATGCAGTCCTTTAATGTCCCCACCAGGATGATCTGGGGATTTCCAACACCTTCAGGCTTGTACACAAAACTGTGGAAATTTTTACCTCTCAAAAATCACTCGTTTACAGGGAAGTTTGGACACGGCCATGTTTGTGCCTCTCAATCTCCCTGCCAGGTTCCTTTAGGGACTCAGAAGGCTCCATTCTTTTTTGTTTCCCCCAAATACATCGTTTACCCTTCAGCCCATAGAGCAGGGGTGAGACATAGAGGAAAGCTGGCAGCAGTGCTGTGTATTCTGGCCATGGACAACTTCAGTGAGTCAGAGCTACAAAAGGGTAAGCGCTCCGTGACGACAGGGCTATTTTCACAGCTGCCAGCCGGCTGAGGATGATGGGAGTCCATCCTGCTAGCCTTGGTGGGAGCCCATCCTTCTCACCTCTCTTACAATGCATCTTCAGCACTTCAGAATTTTGTTCTTCCAGGCTTGGTTGAAGAAGTTTTAGGATATGAAGCATAGGAAGAAAAAGGCTGTTTGGAAATGAGGCTACATGGGAAGGAGAGGAATGTCAAGATGAGGGAAGTGAGAGGTTAGAGAAGTTTAGAGTAGTTCCAATGGAACAACTTGGTCGGACTGTTACAAGGGCAAATACTGGCATCACATAAGTCAGAAAAGCCTATTTGCACCCTGTTTGGACCATTCCGTTTCCACCAAACTGCATCTCAAAATATGTGGTAATTTGAGACATAAAGTCTCAGTCTTCCGTGGTCTACATCTTCTATCCTCATTGGTGAACTCTGTGGGTAGAAAGAAAAACATAGGTTAGACAATAATTAGATTTGAAGTAGAAGCTCATATGGTAATGTCTTAAAGCCAAAGTTCAGAACAAAATTCCTGAGTATGGAAGTAGATTATGCAATACTGAGGTCTGCAGGCTTGGTTTGTTTTAAAAACAAAAGACCACGAATCACAAGTTCCTGCTTCCAGTCCATGTGGTTTCCCTTTTTGATCTTGGTCTCTCAGAAACAGAACGTTGTGATTCATCTCTATGCAAAACCACCAGATTTTAAAATATTCTAACGTGCAAAATTAGTAAAACAGTGTTAGCCTGGTTCTGAGACACATTTCTCAGCAATTTCTGATTGCACCTACAGTTACAATATCCAGGACAGGGCTCTGGAGGCCACTTTCTCTGCCACCACATTTTCCAGCTCTTCATTTCCCCTCCAAGGCACTCAGATACTGAGGAATGTAGTTCTGGAAGCTTAGCTATTCCTCATGTTGTCTGCATGACCCATATGCTAGAGAGACCACTCCTGCCAGTTGCCAAGGGCTGCCAGCACACGTGCCATAAGGCTGCACAGCTTGGCCCTCACTGTGTCATGTCTCTCACCAGCACCTCCACCAGCAGCAGGTCTTCAGAATACCAGCACTACCCGTAATAGACTCATTTATAATGCTGGCACTCATTCAAATCCATAGCTCACTTTCTTCCCAAAAGAAGCCTGGAGCCCTGAGATGTCTTCTTCAGTCATTAAAAAAAGGAAACATTACTCGCAGGTCCATGGTTTTCAAACTGTTCCCAGAACAGCCTTGTCAGGTGAGAGGCCTCAGCCTGAGTGTGCCTGTTGGGTTGCAGGTGAGCTGCAGACCAGCACCAGGTGGGAGGGATACCACTGGAACAATCTGCAGCAATGACCACTGGCTGGGGAGGGTCATGGGCAGGGCATGGAGGAGGATGGCCATGCAGAATGTCCTGGGATGTGGGGTCAGGCATCCTGACCCTCAGCGGCTGATCCTGCAAGGAGGTAAGAGATTTGGACGTCCCAACACAGTAGCACTAGAAGATGACTGAGGGGTATAAGGTGGTTTGTGGTTGTTTTCTGAATTGCCTTTTGTAGCAACCTCTCTTGTAGCACAGGTTAGTTTTTTCTAAACTAAAGGTATCAGAAAGATATTTATCAGAGAAGGCTCGAAGGAAACATTTCCAAATAGAAATAATGCAGTTAAGAAGAAATAACATTTTTTGAAAAGTACAAAATATATAAGGGAAAACGTTATGCAGTGCAAGGACCATGAGACTATCACTTTTACGAGTTCTGTAATGCAAAATTGAAACTAATTTCTTAACTTCAATTTTCTGGTTTCCACCACAGAAGTGGATTTCAGCTTAGGTTTTCAAAATGCTTTCTACAGCATTCCCATGCTTCCTGATTTGCTGAAGACCTTCTGTGAAAGGTGCTTCCTTGATCAACTTGTCATTACTAGACATAAATTAATTTTATCACTTACTGCCTTACTTCAAACCAGTGCCACATGCCAGGGTAGTTCCAGATTTATTTTTTTTATTACAAATATTTTCTGAATCCTTATCCAACCAGTCCACGGCTTTGACATGGGGCATCACTAGTCATACAAACTGTAGGAGATACTAAATTGAAAAAAGTTTTCTGTGAGCTGTTGTATAAATTTACTAGCATGCTTAAGGATGAGTTTGGCTTTCAATCTAGACATATAATTCACTTTTGTAGTAAAGGGTTGTGTGTAGCTTTATTAAGCAGAGAGTAAACATCCTAAAATTTCTCTAAATTTCTGCTTCTAAGGTTCTACCTGAAAAAAATGGTGTTTTGTTGGAACTTGCTACAGAAATTCCAAAACCATCCCCAGGGTTATGTGCAGTTTTTTCAGTGCCTTTAACAGAAATTCTTCGCTTTTAGACTAAATATGTACCTTCGGGGGAATTCTGACACACGACACTAATTCTTAGTTTGCAGGCAGCACAATAGCATGGTTACTCAGCACTCTTTATTGTGCATCCAATCTGAGAAACCATGTATTGCACTTTAAAAAGTCACTTTAACTTGTTTAAACTATTTGTTGGAAATAGAAAATGGCACATTTTCTCAAAAAAAAAAAAAAAGAAAAAAGAAAGAAATGTGGCCACGAATGTCATGCTACAAAGCTAGCACAGCCCTCCGGCACTGCTGAATTGCGAGTACTTTCCTCTGCTCTCTATTTCTTGGGAAAATGGCAGTGCCAGAGATTGATGGCACCTGTCTGGGGTCTGAATGATGTTAAGCAGAAGTTGTCAAATTAGAAAAATGGAAGAAGTTTGCCTGAGAGTGAGGGGAGCAGGTATGTGAGCAGACAAAATCCATGGTGGGGAGGAGAACAGAGGGAGGAAGTTTTCTGGACAGGGATTCACAGGTTTAAGCAATTCCCAATGAGGTATGAAAGCTGTGCATCAAAATGAAAAATTAATGCATAATACATTAGAAGAAACCAAGAAAGTACAGTGTAATGGCCCCCAAAGAAATCGTCATCCAGATAGTCCAAATTATATTTTCTCTGCGGGTGGGTGACATATTCTAAATGTATCCTTCCTTTGCTGGAAGGGGCAGGTCAGACCAACATAATTGATGGTTTTCTTGCTGAGACCGATGAAAATGTATAATCATTGCAGTTTTATTTAAGCTCTGAGAAAGGTCTGTCAAGTTAAATCACACTGTAGTCTTAAATAGATTACTTTCTTCTGAAAGAACTCGGTGGTAAGTACAGAAGTCATCGTCACTGCTGCTTCAACCCTATCTTTTAATTTCAGGGCATTGCATGAACATAAAATGAGTAGTACAGGGCTGCTTGCATGTTTTTGTCTCTAAATTGCTGGATATAGCATCTCTTCATTATACCTACCTGAGTGAGAGCTATTTTAGACCAAATTCTTCTTGCCAACCTGTGTATAAACATTTGTTCAATCAGCTCGGAAAAAAATTACTCCTGTGCCCAAAGTGCAACTTAGGTAGAATTTAGACCTCTGAATCCGTCCATACCTCACTTCAATGACTTGAGAGTGACTGACAGGTACCCCACAAGAGGTACTGGCCGTCAGCAGTCCCCACAGCCCTCTTGTGAGTCAGGAACCTCATGGAGGAGAGCAGGCACCATTTAAAGCAGGCACATTATGTGGCAGCCACAACAATCAAAGTCTTGTAAAGAAAAGCAAGGGGTGAGAACCCTTAATCAGAGGTAACGATATCAGGGCTGTCCATGGCCTCAGAGAGTTTGAACCCATGTTTTCTTCATCACCAAAGAAGTCCCCCATCATCAGACTCCAGGGCACAAAAGGTTGGGGACTCCAATTTTCTGTGACAAAGAAGGACCCCTGTGCAACCAGAAATGCCAAACGTGGGGTCAGAAAGAAAGCAAGTGAGGAGGGGTATGACACTTGCCTGGGGGCGGAGGAGAGACAGAGTCCCCCTGCCTCCTCTTTCCCATCTGAATGTGCAAATCACAGGGCTGTGGGAAGGAGCAGCTGCCCTAGATGTTGGGGACCATCACTGCCTGGGTGTGGGATTCACAGGGCCACGGAAAGCATCTGGCAAACAGGCTGTGGCTACACTGTCTTAGGAGGTAAAGGAGTATGTTAATGCAAAGACTCTTTAAGGGAAGAGCACAAGCTGTCCCCAGGCCCAGAGACTCCTTTCACAGTGGTTTCGTTGTTCATTTCACTAAACACACAATTGCTGAAGGTGTGACATTCGATACTTCTTACAACCCCTCCACCACAAGGGAAAGACCTGCAGCCATAGAAGACCTGTCAGCTTTCTGAGACACTGGGTAATTAAGTAGTCTACTACAGTGCTCTGAAGCTCAGCAGTGCTTCCAGGAAGCATTTTTGGGTTCTTTCATATATGAAAGAGGTGAGCGTTCACTCACCTTTTTTTATAGCAGCAGGTGATGAAGTCTATGATATTTTTAAATTCCTGGATACAGATATTCTATTTCAGACCACACAAAGAGTTAAGTCTATCCTCCCATGCAGACAAGCTCGCCTCACAAACCAGCACCTTGGATCTTGCATTTTATGACCTGGCCTGGAATACCTACAGGCTAATCTAAGCCCCCAAAATGAACTATAGCTATCAATTCAAACTTTCTCTCTCAGCAAAACTCAGTACCTCCATTTTTTCAAAAGACAGCCACTTAGATATTTTTTTTATGTACAGACTTTCAGAGCAATGCAGTGCACTGAGGGTACACAACTTCTTCCCTCTGACAAGAAAGGGGGTGAAACTAAATCACATGTGACAAGTGCCAGTCATATTACCTAGTGTGCACCAAAATGAACAGTTCTTGTACTGCCAAGCAAGGTACAATACTATGGGTACAGAGTATGAGCATGAAACAAAGAAAGGGTTAAACAATTTTAAAAAAAACACAACAAAAGAAAACAAAAAAGAAATCTAAAGTGTTTTCCTCTAGAAGATGACGATCAGTTCTTGTTTATCCAAACCAGTTTACTCACACCTACACCAAGCCTGCTTGATTTTCCCATAAAGGGCATATATTTAACTCAACCCACAGTGCTTAGAGATCATGCTGGTAACTCCATGCCACTTGCTCAAATAGCTTTCAAACAAAGTCCACTTCTGTTTTTCTTTATGGTGCCAGTGTTGCTGAGATATTAGAACCCCTTGAAAAGGGGAACAATAACACGCACTACTGTGGTACAAAGAGAGTATACAAATTAATTTCTGTGGCACAGGAGATTACAGGAGATAAACTGCTTACTCCTGCAGAGGCAAAGCACATGGCCCTAGCAAAGAATTTCAGCTTGCACGTGGAATGGACAGCAGTGCCTGACACCAAAAATCAAGGACTTAAAATCTACACTTCCTCCAGAAAATGTTGCAGTTTGCCATACTGTGACAGTTTATGTGCATTTAAACCATCTGTTTGTTTGTAGTAAGTAGCAGCTCTCTCAGATCTTTATAAAAGTCAAGTTGCTAATAAAAGGTCAGTAGAAAAATCTTACTTTATGCACAGAAAGAATAGTTTGCTAACTTTGTCTCTCCACTAACATTCAAGCTTTTTCAAGTGTCTGTGGCCAGGAAAAAGTAATCAACATTCTTTCAAACAGAACTTTGATTTTAAAAGGTAAAATATCAGCGGCACTGGGAAACACCAGAGGAGATGCTTCTTACTACATTTGAACTTAGCTGGGATTGAAGGACATGTTAACGTAATGCATATACTTCATAGCTTTTCTAGGCATAAGGGTCACCTCTGTAATGACATTCTGAAGGATTCAGATGGGAAAATGTACTCTGATAAGCAGAGATCCAGCATACACTTTAGGAGATTTAATAGTGAATAGTCTCTGCTTCCCAGTTCTTACTGGGACTGTAAATACTGCCTTAATGGAAATCTGATTAGGAGAAATCTCAGCAAAACTCCAGACTAATCCAAAGTAGAAACTTCAGTTTGTTTTAATGGGATCTATTCATTTTGTAAAGGAGCAACGGAAGTACAGCTTTGTATTTAATAGCAAAGTATCATTCTTGATCTAAGGATAAAACAACCCCAAAACTCTCAGTGGATCTACACAGACTAAAAAGTCTGTTGTAAGCATGGTTTGGAGCCCTACTTTCCCTTTCCTTCCCAGAGGAAAAAAAACCCCAGTTTTATTCCAAGCTGTTGCTCCCTTTACCAGTCTGAAGGAGCAGATGCCATGGTAATGCACAGTATAGGAGATCTCACGCAGCTTTAATCAGGTGACACCCTAGGCCCCAAATACAATGAATGCACACAGACTTCCCACAACAGAAAGCCTGGAGCTTCTATGCCTGATGCTTAATAGTCAGCAGTGTAAATCCTCCTGTGCATTTCCCCATGTGACAGCCCAAGGTCTGAAGGCCAGGACCACCCCTTGGAGTACTGTCACCAGAGCTGTGTCACAGAATGTCTGTGCATTTCTCCTGATATGCCACTGCCTAATGTAGAAATTAATACAGTGGCAAAAATAAGTTTCTTTACTATTATGATTTATTTCCATGAAGATACGAGTATAAACTGCACCAGCAAGAGTACTGAGTCCACAATAGGATGCTTTTCTGTTTAGCTATGACAAAACTGTTAAGTAAATCTAACAGCCTTGTCTAAATGCTTCTGGTGACCTTCTTATTGATAAACATCTGTTATTGCAGGCTGAGGGTTCTGCTGAACTCTGCTGAAACCCTGACAGGCTTTACACATTAAATCCTTTTAGATTTATTGGCTTCTTTCTTCAGTAAATTCATAATAATTTAGGAACAAAAGCCCACTTTCTGTAGCCTTGAAGAGCAATGCCCACCAGCAGACTAAATAGAGAATGCAATTGCAGCCAAGCCTAGGGTACTGCCACCCAAGAAGACTGGGATGACTCTGGGGGTGGCTGGCCATGCCCTGGGGACAGCAGGGCCTTCGGGAAGCAATGGGAAGTCTTGTGCAGCACTGGTGCTACAGGTGGTTACATGTTTTGGAAGAGGAAAAGTTAGGCAGTATTGGACTCTCCACAGAACACACATCCATGAAGCCAGATTTTACAAGGATGCTTTACCATCTCAGACCTCTTCCACTCTAATTAAACTGGTGATGAAAACATCTCAGTACCAAGCCAAATACTGTCAGGACAAATTCACACAGATCTCTTTGATTTTAAATAAAGATGCCACTGCTGAATTTATTCACTGCAAATTTTGGGAATGCTCATGTTAAGATGCCTTTTGCAAAGTCTAAGCCAGTGTCAGTATAATCTTTAATGGTGCATGGCAGTTCTGCAAATGAATTGCAACTCCTATTCTGCCTCTTCTTTTTCTTCCATTGACGTAAAGTGAGAATTCATTGAAGGGGAGCAACTGTTTGATACCCCTGATGTGTTAATGGGTTGAAATATAAAAGGGAGGAGAAAAACATCTGAGCTAAGTTTCGCTGAGCACTCTTCTACATCTTGTTGCTACTTCTTTTAACAGCTTCCCAGTGGAAATACACCACAGTAAATGCTTAAAATGGGTTTTTGTTCCAAAAGATGGGCAACGCTTTTTAATAGAAACTAACCATGACAGCAGAATATCACCACATAACTGCTCTGGCTGCTATGGCTTGTACAGCCTGGGGTCACCCCCACTGCACTGCCCATCATTTTTCAGAAAGACACAGCCACCATGCTGAGCCACTTTCCATACCCCCTGGATTCAATTCAGTGGCTTCTGAGAAACCTCTGCTGCTTTCAGCTTTGGCAGCCTAGCAGGAAAACTTTTTCAGGGAGATCACCAAGGAAAGACATTGTGCTATTAGGAAGTGAAGCTGTTAGTATGTCCTGGCATTTGAAGTTCTCTGACTGTGGCACGGAAACAAAAATCAGAGGTGCATCTGCTCTATGTAAAAAAGAGTTATAAATTGTATAGACCTATTACTGACTGAACTCAGTTTAGATTAGCATACTATTTTAGTCATCCTCACTCACAGCATGTGGCTTGCTTGAAAAAGAAAAGCAATTAAAGTGAAAAAATAGAAACATTTTATACGAAGACAGAATGCAGATATT
Source organism: Falcunculus frontatus (assembly GCA_013398115.1). Taxonomy (NCBI): domain Eukaryota; kingdom Metazoa; phylum Chordata; class Aves; order Passeriformes; genus Falcunculus; species Falcunculus frontatus. The sequence continues at coordinate 2,605,914 of VZRV01005920.1, read as the reverse complement.
TTCTTTCTCTCCTGTATCTGCCTTGTTAGTCTAAATTTCTGGGGTGCCCAAAGCCTTGTTTCTGAGTATGTTGCTATGTGAAATATGAGGAAATCTGCCATTTTTCCAGGAGGCAGATATCTTGCTTTTCCTGGTCTCATGTAGACTTAACATTCTTATTTAACATTCATATTTTCTTTCTTAATAGCTAGCTCACTTTATTTAAGTACAAAGCCTTCCACTTGTAAGCATCTAATAAGTTTCTCTGAAGATCAAGTTTATTTTGATCCTTGACATTCTCCCTGTACAACAGACAAATTCATTCTCCCTTTCAGACTTTTTACTCTATTTGTCAAGCATTATGTAGTACTTTAATGACTACAATTAATTATGAGTGCCCAACACAGGATTCCTCAACCATCATGAAATAACAGCAAAAGCAGCAGGTGGTGCCCAGGAGGAGCTGAGAGGGGTTATCTCTGATAAGTCTGAATTCTTGTAGCCTGGCCAAGAGCTTCAGGGATGGCACAGGTCATGTATGCAGACCCAGAAAAAAATGTTTTCCAGATGTTCTGACAGAATCCTCCCCTTCTTGGGTGCTCCCACACATACACACACATGCACATCCTCAGAAAAGGAAAGAAATCAGTGACTTGGCTCACAGAAGATGGAACAATTGCAAAACACTTTATGGAGCATCTGTCAGGAGTAAATGGATTTATTTATATTCCCCATATCTATATGAGATTACCTGGTGTGGTTTGATGTGCAGAAAATACAATTCTGTGATTATTTCTTAGAAGAGCAGTGAACGGATTTGAATAGATGTCAGAGCATGTCTGTGCCAATCATGCCCTCTCCTGACACTGGCTTCTGAAATAAGTATGTGAATGAGTTCTTGGTTTCCTGCAGCAAAAGACAAATTTTGGAGAGAAGTAAAAAATTAGTCCATGGGAGTGTCACAGCCCAAACACCATCTCCTCTGGGGATATCAGCTGTTCTACAAAGTATGATAAGAGGATGCAGCACGTGAGGACTGTGAAAGGTTGAAGAAGACCACACAGTCCCTCTTCCCCCATCATTCCAGTGTCATCTGCAAGACCTCCAAACGCAGCCTGATGTACTCTTCTTTTCCTTTTCAGTGCTCCTTAGCAACGCATCCAGATTTTGCTTTACTCACCATGAAGGCCACAGTCCTGGCAACCTTCTTTGGTAAGTGCAGTTGATGTGCTGCAATCAGTAGTTTATGGGTTTGTACTCTCCCATCCTAGATGCCATCCCTAGATGCCCAGTGGTTGCTGACTTATTCTCTTCCCTTTGGACTCCATGGCTGATGAAACTCTCAGTGGCAAGTGTAAGCCTTGGCTCAGCTTTTCAGAAATGGGCTACACAAACTTCCTGACTTTGGCATAGAAAAAATATTAATTATTTGCAGAGTAATATGACCACTTGCATGCAGTCCATATCAGGTGGGCCTGAAAAATATCTGTGATGTAAAGATTCCCTGTGAGGAAAAATCAGGTGTTTAAATTCTCCCTTTTCTTCCTCTTTCCATGAACAAGATGGTACCAAAAGGTTATAAATGTGTCTTATGCTCTTTCCCCTGGCAGTCAGACAGGATCTCACCTTTTGAGAACATGTAGAAACTCCAGAACTTGCAATTCATCTTACATGAACACTCTGGTTGTGACATTCCCAGGCAATATTCCCTCTAGCTGTTATCCTCAAGTCTGTCAGGACAGTTGTTCTTAGTTCAAATTCATAGCAATCCATGTAGTTCTTCTACATAGAGAAGAACTACATTATGCCTACATTATAGGCATAATCTCTCCACATTAGATTATGCTGTAACATTCCAAGTAGTTGAGATATTTCACTTTATTTTCCACTCATGCATTCCCTTTTTTTATCTAACTACAATTTTGCCTCGGTTGCACAACTGCACTGGTGACAAAAGGCCCAAATACTGCATCTATGCACTGTCACTTCAGACAGTGTTAGACTGCTTTTACTTTTGAGCAAGTTCTAGGTGTGGTTAAGTCTACAAACTCTCTGCAATCAGTCTAGGGGGAGAAGAGCATAAAAGAAAGAAATTACTTCTGTTGTATATTCTAATAAGATTAGATTAACAAATGATAAAAGCATCAGCCTAGATCACATCATAGAGAGTTTCAATTCCCTTTGAAAGCTCAGAGAAGGGAAAGGTGAATAGGAAAGTCAAGATATTTGTAATGAAGTTATCAATATCCATAATACAGTACTTACAAAATAAGCACAGAGAATAAGGAGGTTTTGTATGTCATCACTTAGCAAGTAAACATAACAAGGTAAGCTACATGCATATATTGGGACGTATATTTTAATGTAACAGCATATGCCTCTTTTACTACTACACTTTTCAAATCGTAATCCTGCTTACTGAAGAAAACGAGTGCCCTTGCTGTGTCAGGATACTGAGACATGCCACCCTAGAACCTCATATGGTCTGTAAAGCTGCCCAGTATCCCATAGCTGCTGCCACCAGTGAGTGAAATGTCACAACACAAAATTACAGGATAACTTTCCCCAAGGGTTATTAGGAAGAATCTTTCACTCCTGGACTTCCCAGCTGCTTTATGCACAGAGCACATTGTTTCATTAACATTCCTAACACGCCAATTACAAAGAGTTCCCACTGCTTGTGGAAATACTTTTGTGGTTTTCTGGACCACATGGACTCCATGGTATCTTTAGACAGTGAGTTCCACAGATGAATATGTGAACTGAACTGATCTTTAATCCCCTTCAAAGAACTTCCCCACAGTAGAAGCAATCATGACTGCAAAGTTAACCACCAAGTAGAAACCTAGATGTGGCTGAGAATATTCCTATTGCAGTTTTTTAACCTGTTGGTTCAAATTTGACAAATCTCATGCACAGGAGCTTGTGGTGATTGATGTTGATAGTGCTCCTTTTTCCTGATACTATGTTTATTTGTTCTAGGTGTATTTCTTACATGTACGTACACAGCCAAGGAAGCCACAAAGAAGACAAAAAAGGCTAAGCTATGTAAGTGGTCTCAGTAGAATTTTTGGCTGTTTCGTAGCGGACAAGTCCAATGCATAAGAAACGTGCAAAGTGAGATTATATTCTGGTAACTCTTCACAATTGTCTGGAGTCAATGTCATTACATTTTAGCCAAAAGATTCTTTTATTGAAAACAAATCACTAAGTAAATAGTGCGCCACTTAACATTTATAAAGGGAAAATTTTGTAATTCACTACTAAAATGTATTTTCATAGGTCATTAGGTATCATACAAGGATCAAAACAAGCACTAAGATTTTCACAGAGAGAGAGAGAGATAAATGCATGAAATGGACCAGCTGTAACACAAAGCATATGTAGCTGATTAGTGTGAGACAAGTGGTGCATGTCTGTGCACTAGGATGTTTAACTTTCAGCTTTACTACTGCAGGACCATTTCTGTCCACAGATTATTTTGCTCCTGTAGCTGACAAACAAGCCTGCTGTGAGGTTGTAAATGCACACTTAAACCCCTTGTTCAAAGTAAATTGTACCCAGCAAAAAATTTTAAAAATTAAGGGCAAGATAATGGGCTGTGACTGCAGCCTGACATTATAGATGGCACAGAACGACATGAGCACAGCGGGAGGCTTGGGAAGCATCCCTACCCCCTCCTTCCCATGTGTTAACCACAGGCTGGGTGACTACATTTCTTTCTCTCTCCAGCAAAGTGTCATAACAGATATTTCCTTCAGAGAAGCAAACACTGAAGGTCAGAAATATCCGCAGGCTTCCTTATTTCATCCGTAGTTACTGCCACATCCCTTGGTATAGGGGTTATTATGTGTTATGTTGTAGATGCAGAAGACATAGATGTCTTGTATCCCAAAACCATTGATATGAAGGCTTACAAGGAGGGCATTCCTGTCACTCACTCACTGTTTCATGACAAGATCACTCAGCTATGAAAGCATTCGATCTGACTTTACCAAGATTTTGCATTCACAGATGTACCCCAGATTGATTGTGATGTCAAGGCAGGGAAGATAATCAATCCAGAATTCATTGCAAAATGCCCTCCTGGATGTCAAGATGTAAAATACCGTGTTTATGGCACAGACATTTATGCTTCCTTTTCCAGTGTCTGTAATGCTGCAATTCACAGGTGAGTGAGTTGGAATGAGCGAGGCAGTCAAACAAAACCGTCATTTCAGTGTAGGGAGCTTTTGACTTTTCAAATTCTTTACAGTTCCCACTTCCTTGTAGGTTTGATGGCAGGCTGCTGTAGAAAACCTGAGAGAAAGACCATGTGTGATGGAAAGGATCTATTCTTAAAAAGTGCTGTCAATCCTCTATTCCTACAGAAATTAATTGTGTTTGAAGAAGTTTCCCAACCTTTGAAGAAGTGTCTTGAGATTTCCAGATCTCTCATTCATGCATAACAAATTACTATTGTACTATTATTATTCAAGTGGAAGATAGAGATGGAGCTGCTACTACTAATAAATCTTCAGAAAAAATAGGCATATCACCAGTGATGAATACATATAACTCTCATACTTCTGGGATTGGTTTGGTTCTCCGGGTTTGAATTTAACTGTCCTTGACATCAAAGACTGAGTAATGTGCTTTCCTGCCACATAAAAGGACACTGAACGAGGAAATGAGTAACATAAATTTTGTAGCACAAGTTTTTCAGAGTTTTATCAGCCATGCAAAAATGTGCATAAAATTCTAATGGAGAATAACTGCACAATCAAAACACACCACAGCTGGAGGCAGGATGCAGAGGCAGGAGGTATTCAGCTAAAAATGTAGCAAGAAGTTATAAAGCCTGATTGACAACTTGAGTTAGTTCGGAGTTATTTTAACTACTGCTGTGCTTCCAGTTCTGTGAAATACCCGGGATCTCGGGTAGAGTGGGATAGTTCGGGCTTTGGGACTTCACCACTTGCCTCTGCACTGCTCAGCGCTTAGGCTGAGGTGCCTGTGTGAGCACAGGGCTGCCACCTCCTGGCTGCAGCTCTGCCCGCTCAGCCCTCTCTGGGGAGATGACCGCCAGGTGACCGGCTTTCCAACTGCAAATTCCTCCGTCAGGTACTAGTGCACAATGGAAATTGTCTCGGCATGCAGAATTAGTCCCAAAGGGAAGTTCGAAAATACTGGTAGCAACTGCAATCTCCCTATAGCCTGGCTGGCTGTACTGTTACAGTGATGGTTTCAGTTTTTCTCATTTGCCAGCTGGTTTTGGCTTTGTTAGCTTATGCGTTGCAGTTCCACAGACAGTGAATTTCTTCTCCAGACATTTATTTTAACAGCATCTTCTCGCAATTATCAGAGCAAACTACACCTCTAACAGCCCTGTTTGCTGCCCAGTACTTATTTTTCTGCCTGGTCATTACTGCCAGCCCTACAATCCCCCTACAGTTGCAGTTGCTTCCAGGTTGACCGGCTATCCTAGTGGTGCCAGAGGCAGGCTGCATACACTGAAGGTTTTCTGTTTGTCTTGAGGTACACATTGCAGCATGTGGCAAACACCATTTGATGTGCACCACACCTGGAGTCAGCCAGGTTTTCTACAGCTTCCAGCAATACTGTGTCCAGGCTGAGGTCAGAAACAGGCTTGGGTTTTTGCAGAAAACACATACTGAAACTCAAAGAAAACACATTCTGTCACATGGCTGGCCTGAAAACTCCTCTGAGTACCTCTGCCTATATCTTCAGTCATTCAATCAATCTTGCAGGAATTTTAACGAAGGCAGTAGCTTTTTCTTGTGTGCAACTAGGTCAAGCTTAAACAGAGGACCAGTAGATCAGTGGGAAGAGCAAACAGATCCTGACAGCACTTTGCAACAAACTGCTCTTCTCTGTGTGGAAGTAGCACAAATATTTCTTAGTAGTAGCATCACAGCCCCACCACCACACCTGGTTTAAAGGTAAAGGCAAACACTTCATACCTCTTGCATTGTAGAACAGTTACGAAGTTTTTTGTGGAATTTCTGCCTTCAGACACTATGTTTCCTCCTTGCAGTGGTGTAATTGACAACACAGGTGGGAAGATCCTTGTCCAGAAAGTCGCTGGGCACTCCGGTTACCGCGGGAGCTTCTCCAATGGTGTCCGGTCCCTGTCACTGCCACGCTGGAGGGAGTCCTTCCTCGTGTCAGGTACCATTCTGGGGTGGGGCACTGGAGCTGCCTGCCCTCCCCACCTGCTCCCCACCACTGATTGCTGGACAGCAATGGGCAGAGGGGGAAGCAGCCTCTCATTTCACAGACCTGGTTAATCCCCACAGGCCCACCCCACCTAGCTTCAACAGGAATAGTGCATTTGAGACATTTCTTGTTCTGGGCTTCCCATATAGCCTGCACAGAGACGTGCAGCCTGCCCAGTGCAGGTCTGAGCCCACTGCAGGAGTGAAGCTCCTCTGGAATGAGCCTTGGAAGGCACCTTAACTCCAGCTATTGATGTATAAAGTCTTACTCTCCACCCTGGTAAACAGTGCTGCTGAGGGACCTGAAATGCCTTTTGGCCATTTGAAGCATCCTCAGCCTGCATATGAGTTTGCGTCTCCTGAAGTGACTTCAGACTTATGTCAAACCCCATACACCCCTACTGTGTGTATGCTAACCCTATATTAAGCAACTTGACTGGTGCATCCCAAGTATGTCAGGAACTCTCTGTTAGCCAAACAGTTTTGATATCTAATCAGTGCAGGTAAATCCATCTTAATTTAATGCTCATTCCTTTTTCCTCCCCATAATAAATATAAGAAGTCACTTGCATTTACCAACAAAATTCACAGATTTAAAAATTTTTTTTCAAATTAGATCCCCTTTACACCACCTTCAGATTATCTTAAACCTACTTGCACTCATTCTACCTATGTGAAAGAGGGTTTTCTTGACCTTGCTTTGCATAAAAATTCTAAATCTAACTTGTTGATATATTGGGCCAGTTCTTGCTGATCTGCACTTTTGGAGGTTTAAGATAGGTACAACCATTGATGTTAGCTAACTATATCATTCCTGGAAAAATCAACAGCTCAAGCAACTGAATAGCTACTAAAAATAATGTGCTTTTCATGTGAAAATTTGTAGACAGCAAAGGAGGTCTCAGAAACTGACCAAAACAAACTGTCATCTCGATTTTGCACTAATGTATTTTGGATGCAGTTTTTTACAGTAGTCTGCCATGGGTACACCATATTATGAGAAGGATTTACTTTGGATGAGAAGGAATTTCCTGGAATAGCTGAATTGCTACTTGTACTTGTTGCAGTTTTTTTCTCCAACAAACAGCATATTGTAATTCTGGTACATAAATGGGAAATAGGAAATTTTTTTTTACCTTAACAGATGCTCAGTTGTTATCCCATTAAACTGTAGAAATTCTTCCATGAAACTGTAGGAATTTTTGATTTATGATAATAAATCTTTATTCTTAATTAATGAGATACTATAAGAGAAGGTTGCAGGAGGATATGAAAGGAGACGATGAGAAACCTGGGTATGTGTAGGCATGATGAGATTTGTCCCTTGTGCACTTAATTCTATGCACACTGAGCGCTCTCACTGGTGACAGTAGAACTCTTAGTTTATAAACTAGCTCAAATGTAAATTTAGTATATCATATAACACATATATCATATTTTATATATGAATAGGAAGAAAACTTTCACTATACCTACTGAAAATGTGAGAAATTTAGAATTTTAGAGACATTTAAAAGACTAAAACCCAGGAAGGCTGTGCTACTCATCTCAGCAGCCTGAGGCTGAATGCATACTGATCTCCTTCTCAGAAAGAGAAGAGCTGGGGATGGATTTTTTATGATTATGAGTCATAAAAAGCCAGAGCTGCATAAAGCATTCCCCAATAAAAATATAAAGTCACCTAAGGCATTAATTTCAGGACACCTTTAGAGCTTTAGAACTGAGTCCCCTATTCTCCAGCGGAATTCTCTTTCAGCAGACCAGACCCGTATGCAATACTGTACTCTGGAAATGTGCCAACAGTTTATTCCTAGTTAGGATATTGTCACCGAGTTTGTGATATTTAAATTGTGAATGAATATCCACACAAAAGAGCACAGAAGAGGAATCCTTGGGGGACCCAGGGAATAAAGTGTCATGATTTAGGGGCAGTGGAGAAGGAGGTCTGTCCTCTGGGATTAAAGCAGTCAGCACACCAGGAGGTATGCAAATGCCTTGGTATTCACTTTCAAGCACTGAGATGCCTTTGCACTCAGTTGAATGACTCCATTCAGTTTAGTGGGAGTTTTTCAGCTAGTGGGTTAAGAAAATAGTCCTGAACTTCTGGGTTTGCTAATCACAAATAAGTGAGAAGGTGAGCAGCCACTGCACTATAGCAGCCACCATGCCATAGCTTGTATTTCAATGGCGAAAGCTGATGTTTTCAGCCCACGTGAAAACACATTTTAATTATGTTAAGCAAACTCCAACCTAGATGCAATTTTTTCCCAATAGTGAAAAAGACATAGTACCATTGCCCCAGAGAGCAGCGCCACATTCAGGTCAGGCCCCAGGCCTACCTCTTGGTCAGAGGTGGGATGCAAATTGCTGTCGATCAAAAAACCCAGAATCCAGCCTCCCCACCCTAGCTGGTGCATTTTCACAGCAGCAGGCTTCAGGTTTGCATTAGAAATCAGATTAACATAGAAATATTCAAAATTAAATCAGATTATCATGCTATTGCTGCATCCATGTATCCGTTGCTCATACTGACAACTCATCCTCTGTTGGGGATAAAGGAAAGCATTTACAAATCATCTATGATCCTGTAACTTTTCTGTCTTTCTACTGAATTAGCAGATCTCCCTAGTCCTTCTTGGCTCCTGATCCCAGTTTTAAGTTAGGGGGTAGTGAATACAAAAACCTGCTGCCCTTCACTTAGACCAGCTTTCATGAGAGAAGCCCAGAAGGCAAGAAGGAAGCTCTTTCCAGTTTGCCCATGCATGCTAATTTGCCAGCTCTGGTCTTTGGTGGATCAGTGTCAACATTAGTAGAGCTGCTCTCAGTTTATATCACTGTAAATGAGAAATGGAATAACTTCTCACATCGTTACTTGTTAGTAACTCTAACTTCTTTATCTATAGTTTTGTAATGACATCTGAAATCTCAGAGAGGAGCAAAATAAAGGAGATAGAGACACGAAAAGGGACAAAAGACAGGGACTCTCCAGCTCCGTGGACATCCCTGCTCATTAGAGTTCCTCTAGCATATACTTTTCTTTGTGTGCCATCATGGGGGAAACAGGCCCCAGTTCCCAGGAGTGACTCAGTCTGTAGGAATTAATGCTCTTCAGTGCTGTGGGTCTCTGGATTAATCCCCTAGGATGACAACTGACATACTTGCAGGGCCATATGTGCCTCCTTAAAGAACCCCCCAAGGGAACAGAGGAGAGATCATCATGACTCAGGTTTTGCAGAAGGTGGAGGTAGGTCTCACCAGAGGTGATCCAGATACATGACACAGCACAGTGTCTCATAGACACAGTCACCAGGGTCCAGAAGACCTGCATCCATCAACTCCTAGAGGCCAAAGCAATCTTCCCTGCTGGTTTTCTCTGCAACGCTTTTAATTCAGTGATGTATGTGAGTACGAAAACTGCCCCAAGAGATGGAATTGCACGGCCACATGTACCAGCAGAGATGGCACCTGCTTTGGCACTAAAAAGATTTGTGTTTTAAAGCTTAACTGGGAAACATACCTCATTGTTTCAAGACAGGACTCTCATTTTAGATCTAAATATAGGTACCATATGTTCCCACACACAAGCACAGCCTTCTCTCACTGTTATTACTGCAAAAGACCGTTGCCAGAAATGGCATCTTGCAGAAGTGAGGTCAGAGAAGAATGCTGTGTGCGTGATGAAATGAATCCCACATCAAACATTCCTTCCAAGTCAACTGCATAGTCAGGCATTGGAGAAGGCTGCCTAGGGAAGCTGTGGGTTTAATTAGAAGCTATACAGATGTCCTTCAGAAATGGTACCCTTGTGCTTAATATCTCTTGAGAGCAAAAGAATGAACTAACTGACCTCTCCAAATCCTCCCCAGTACTGTGTTTTCATGCTTTCTAACCTTTTTTTAATGATGCTGGGTTTAGGCATCAGTATTTTTAGTGGTATGGTTTTGAGATTCTGCCATCAGATGAAAGAAATCGTCATGAAAATGAGCTGAGCAGTAAAGAAGAGGGATTTGATTCTGAATGCCTGTTAGATGAGAAATTTATCAATATTTTAAAATATTTTGTGATGCTTTCTAATACATTGTTTTGTAGAGGGCAAGCCAAGAAAAGGTGTGACATATCCATCAACTCTCGAATACTCTTCTTCAAAAAGTACAGCTGTTAAATCAGGCAAGTATTTGTGACTGACTCCCTTACATCCATTCACATCTGTCGTACTTTCTCAGTTGTATAATACAAAGATGTAACTATTCAGAGGCAGACGTTCATGCATCCATTAGTAGGTCATCCAAATCACTCACGGTATTTTTTTATCTAAAGCATATGGAAATCAGCTCAGACAATTTCTATTTTTTAGTCACGCCGCGTTTCACAGACTTCCATTTCCAAATAGTTTCCCCTTTGCTTTAGATCTGTTACTGAGTATGATGTTGTACTGGTTATATGAAAGCATTTGAGGTTATCTGTGTTGGCTTCCTCCTAATGTTACTCATGTTATCTCTTGGGATATTCAGTGCTGAGAGTATAATATTAAACAGTAATATAATACAAATGACAGAGATGGTAATGCACAGCAGCTTAACTAAGAATGCTACAATAAAGAACTACTTTGTTATCATTTTAGTCAGCATCCTACTCTGTAAGACTCAGTTTAAATAATTTAGTTGTTTTCAGAGGCCTTTGAACAAGTTTCACACTAGTGGGTAGTTGACATTCAAGTGCACATGAGTTGCCTCTGTCACTGAAATGACACTTGGTTTTGCTCCCTGTTAAAGCTGTGTAGGGTTCAGACTCTTCCTTGGGGGTGCAAACAAAAACAAAATCAATGTCCCACACCACAGAGCACTTCCCTTACACAGTCTTTTTGCCGATTGCTGAACCTGAGCCTTCCTGAGCATATCCACTGTGAGCTGCGGTATAAGGAAACATGAACTCAAATGCCTGGCATTGAGTGCATTCATCCAAGGCCACAGAGAGGTTACTTGGAGGCTACTTGGAGACTACTCTTCTCCTGTACATTTGTTTGGCCCTTGGAAGAAAAGTACAGAGCCCTTTCCTCATAGAATCATAGAATTGTTGAGGTCAGAAAAGGTCATCGAGTACAACCCAGCACTGCCAAGTCCATCATAACCATGTCCTCAAGTGCCACATCTACACATCTTTCAAATATTTCCAGGGACAGTGACACCATCACTTCCCTGGACAGCCTGTTTCAATGCCTGACAAAATTTTCCATGAAGAAATTCTTCCTAATATCCAATCTAAACCTCCCTTGGAGCAACCTGAGGTCATCTCCTCTTGACTGACCCCCACCTCACTACAACCTCCTTTCAGGTACTAGTAGAGAGCCATTAAGTCCCCTCTGAGCCTTGGGGGTTTTTTCCAGGCTAAAACACCTCAATTCCTTCAGCTTCTCTTCATAAGACTTGTGCTCCAGCCCCTTCACCAGCTTCATTGCCCTTCATCTTTAGATTTTCGCTTGAACAAAAGCAAATTTAAATCTCAAAGCTGTAGTTGTTCAGACCGAATATGCGTCGCTCAATTCCATGCCTTTAATTTGTAATACCTTTGCATTTACAATCAAACAGGTATCGATTTGTATATTTCTTGACCACATATGCAGAAATTACCTGACCCAAATATTATGCACTGCTAGAAGGGAGGGCAATACCTTAGGAATCTTGACTTTTTCTGAGAAATGTTTACTAAAATCACAACTCATCATTCCCAAGTGTAGCCACATTTGAAATATTAGCCCGAACATTTCACAGCAGACCAGAGACAATCACAGCCAGGATTGAGTTCAGCTGGCTGCAAGCAATGGTGTCTTCCACCAGTGCTAAAAGCCACATAATATAAGAATCAGTGTAGAAATGGAGAGCATCATCAAGTCAGGGTTCTGTCACACAAACAAAATACCAGGAGCCTGTTTCTACAGCAAACCAAAGACACAACTCTTCACTTTGTTCTTGAATCAAATAGTGTGAATGAAAATGCCAGGATCCCAACAACAAGGACTGTGCATTCATGCAGAGAAAGCCCAGGATTATCAGAAGAGCAAGCAACTATTACATCAAACCCAACGCTACCCCCTGATTTTGCCCAGCCCTGTCTCACAGGTAGCAAAGAGATCTGAGGGTCACAATCTATCTTCCCCAAGCCCTACTTGGCCCTACCAGCCCTCCTTAGATCTGCCACCTCAGCTCAGCCATCTCAGCTGCTCTCTGTTAGAAACAGCTTGTCTTTAGGATAAAAATCTCTGTAATATGCTGCCAGGGCCATCTTGTGAAAGAGAATTTCCTACTTACTTTTTAATATTAAAAAAACCTACTTTTTTCTTCTAATTCAAATTACAGAGACCACGCTGTTCACTTTGATACTTAAATCCATTATCTGTAGGAGGCAAAGGCAGTCCTTTGAGTATTACATTCACTGCTGTCAGATTAACAAAAAATCCTGCTTTGTACCTGATCAGCTGTCAAAGATGCAATTTTAGTCCTCATCCCAGAGATGCCAGAGATTCATAGTGCCTGACACCTCTTTAAATGCCCCTGGTGGTTACAGTGCTTCTCAAATGCTAGGCACGGCAACCAAAGCCTTCCCAAAATTGTAACTCTTCACAGCTGCTCAAAAAAATTAAAAGATATTTAGAAAAAACAGTACAAATTTTTAGGAAAATATTAACACTGGAGTAAATTCTCAAATAGTTCAATGCTGCCAAAAGAGCTAGAGAATAAAAAAAATAAAAAAAGGGAAGATGAAAATCTTCCAGTACTCAGTCAGATAAAAAAGCAGAAGCAGATTATTTTGTGAGGCAGCAGTAAATAATATAAGTAATAAGTATTCCAAGGATGTTGATGTCTCTGAGTCTTAGAAATAAAAAAAGAACTGAAAAAGCTCCCTTTTCCTTCTAAGCCAGTCTACGGCATTAAGGATTTGGCCCCATAATGATCTCAAAATGTCAGGCAAGAAAGAAATACATCTGAACATTAATTAGTGACTGAAATTTTGTACAGTAGCTAGTATTTCCCAAACAACATACACACGTCATGACCCCAGTTCTCAGAACATGCTACTACTCAGAGGAAAAAATATGATTCATTAAATCTTATGAGTATTGGCTTATTAGTGGCAAACCCCCATACTTCTAGCTCACTTTAGAAATTGTATTGGTACTGGCAGGAGCTTTTGGGTTGTAAAAATGCCTAAATTTGGCACAAAAGATAGGGGGTGACTACTCTCTTGTCGTCACTTCTTCTCAGTAGGTGATAAAGCTCTGATTGCACTGACTGACCTCCCTAATGGCATGGGATGGGATGCCTTCCTTTGGGGACTGATAATCTCTAAATGGGAGACTTGAAATTATTTTCTTACAGAGTTGCCTTTTCTAATGTGCTCAATTTTGCTTCAGAACCTAAAAAGCCAGAGCAAGACCTAAAAGGTATGAAGAGTGCAGGCACCGCTAACACATCAGAAAAAGCATTGGAACAAGGTAAGGGTTGGAGATCTTGGTGCTCCTTACAGGATCCAACCCACCTAATCTGCCTGCATGTGCTTGTAGGAAGCATTTTGACACTGGTTACACAGACAGCTTTACCTCCCCCAGCCAACCTCCTCCCCGTAGCCCCTCTCCCACCAAACCAACCTGCAATGGTGCTTGAAGGATTTCTGCTAATTCAAAGAGGGCACCCACAGAGTTTAATTTCTGCTTGTGCTTTGGGTGAGTTCAGTTTTTGCGAACTTCAAAATCTTTCATTAGGGTTCTTGGCAATGTCCTATGCAGGGCACATGCCCTGCAAACCCTTTGAAGATACTGTGAAAGAGATGGGTACCCTGCCCACAGGAGCACTGGGAACAGCTACCCCTCCAGAGCCCTCCTCTTGTGTTAAAGAATCCATGAGAAACCCAGCCAACAAGCACCAAGGCAACAGCTTTTCTGTGCTCTTACTACGCTGCTTCCTCAGGTTTTCTGCTAATAATGTTAGTTTCCAGCTTCCTTGCTCCTCACAGACTGGGGTATAAAGCTGGCCAGTGTGCCTGTTCCCTACTCCAGCAGCACAGGATCACAGGAGAAGACTCACTGTGCCTCCCGTTTTCTTTCTTTTAGCACAGTTTCATGGAGCAGGGCACTGTTCAGCCCAAAAAGAGCCATTCATGATGATTTTTTCAGCTGAGTTGTTTTGTTTTTCTTCTGAGTCCTCTTTCAGCATTATTCCATTAAAACTGTCTGAGATCTGAGTTTTTCACTGCCTAGCATTAGGTGATAATTAATCCACCAGACAGTTTCATAACGATGCCTTCCAAAAGGAGAACATCCAGAAATAGCAATAAAATACAAGCTTGTGTTGTGCAGCAGTGAATAGAGTGCACACCATTCCCTTTCGATGTAGACAGTGTGTGAGGCCATCCCCAGGGCTATGGGCAGGGAGGAAAGGAACAAGACCTAGGTTAACATGGAATATATTTTAGGGCAGTTTTTTGTAGAGAAGATAACAGATAGAGAAGATAACAGTGAAGAACCTTTTTTGAGACAATGACTTGGAAGAACCTAAGCATGTTGACAATTCTTTATAAGGATATTTAGGATGCATATTTTGCAACTAGAATTGTCACTGTTCTCACGACAGATGATACATTTTAAAAGTAGTAGCAACTGTGAGATGAGTCAAACTTAGATGAGATTGGCACCTTCCAGGTGGTGCTCTCCCCCACTCCCCTCAGCCAAAGCCCTAATGCTCCCTGCTCTGCCTCTGACCCACTCCCCCAAATCATCTTTATCTGAATGCTGTCTTTCTGTCAAAAACATTTAATTGCTGCAATTTTATTCTGGTCTATGACTCAGATTGGCCATCTTTACTACCAGATGCCAGCTGATTTCCATTTATATGGACCTTCTAAGTGCTTAATTACACTGAGAAAAGATGATGCCAAAACAGAAACTGCAACTGGCTTGTTAAACCATTTCATAGGTCTGAGACATCTGTCAATTTGATAAGTGTTCCTGGCCAAAGCAGAAAAGTGTAGGGGGAATATTAATGCTGCAACAGGCTGTCGTCAGCACCCTCTGAGAGCAGAGCATCATGCAGGCACCTGCACATCCACACAGCAATGAAGGCACTAATGGCTCCACAGATGTGGATGCTTGTAGGTAACCTGAAGAGAATGCCAGTTTCTGTGTTGCCTTAAATACTAAGTACTGCTGCTGCTTCCATAGCTGTCACACATCCAGCCACAGTGACAGTGTCAATGTTCCTACAGGGGACGCAGTCCGCAAAGAGGATCAGACCACTCCGGTGCCGACTCCAGCAACACAAATGGCCACCACAACCCCCACGCCAACGACCACGACGACAGATCCTTCCACCACAGTGCCGCAGCCAACCACGACACCCGCAGCAACCAGAACCACAGCAGCTGCAGCCAAGACTAGACCTGGACTGCACAGGGTCAGAGATATGGGTCAGTAGCACGGATGTTTGCATTGCTTTCCTCCAGACTGACAGCTTTCCTAAAATTTAAGGAACAAGACATACAGCTGGACGTACCAGGACTTAGAGGATCACGAGTTCAGTAATTCAATATAGAAATACTAGCAGTGGAAAAAATATGTGAGTCCAGCAGACCAATTCATGTGAGAGTAAGTTCTCCATCCCCAAATGCTGTAATGATTTTCAGGTATAGAAGTCAATAAATAGTTCTTTGATTCTCATGACTAGACTGAGAATTCAACAGATAGGTGAAGACTCATTTTAGAATTAATTTTGTGATAACTTTCAATAGATTAAAGTTGTAATGTATTTTTTGTAACCACTTTTGAATTTTAAAGATTAAAATACTGTGAAGGAATTCTCATATATTTTTCGCACACCTGATTTTCCTTAATCTTGCCTTCTTCATTTATTATTATTCATTAGCATTGAGGGGTTTTGCTTCAATAGCTGAAAATTAAAATCTTTTATTTTTAGGTTCTAGCAGTGTCCACCCAGCGTACGCATCTGTGGTAGCTGCAGCAGCAAGTAAGTATGGTGAAGTAGGTATGCCACAAGGCATGCAGCACAGTGTATTTTAGGGCAGAAATGATTCAATAACCTTTCAAGCCTCAGCAAACTCAATGACTGAATCCAAGTCTGGATTTAAACTGAAAACCAGACACTTGGCCTGCATGTGAAAGATGCTGATCACCCACAGTTCTGAGGAACTTTCTAGTGAGTATCTGCCCATTTCAGCAGTGACAAAAGCTGGGTTTTGCAAAACTTGAGACAAAGATTTTGCTGTTTGAATCATGTTTTCCAATTTCTTCCTTCCATCATACTCTTTCAAAGGGAGACGTGATTTAGTTGTAAAATACATGATGCAGAGGGCTGTATAGCCATCTAAACTTAGGGCTGAAAGCTCTGAAATGCTGACATACGTTAAACCACTCTTCTCTCAAAAACCTCAGGCTGTGTTTCTGAGCCTGGCATACATGTGATGTTATTCCTGGCTTGCCACTTGTTATTGACAGCAGAATGGTGGCTGCTCAGAGCTCTGCATCTCAGTCCAGGAGCCTGCTCCCAGTCCAGCCCACAGCCTGCAATGCAAGTATATAGAGGTGTTTTCCCATACAGTGTGCAATTGCTCAGCTGTGCAGTCAAGAAAAGGAGAATATTTTCAACTGTTTGAAAGGTTCTGAGCATGGAGATATGATTGCTTTTGAGTGAAAAGGGAGCTGGGCCATCATTAGGATTCATGCTCCATAGCTATTTCTGAGTGCTTTCACGTCAGCTTTGCTCTCACATACATTACTGCAGTCATCTCCACTGCCAAGTAATTCAGAGCCAAGAACATGGCAGGGCAAGTATCTTTTGGGTAATTCAGGTCTTGAGGGGAAGCATAATTAAGTCAAATTTAGTTGTGAGTGCAGAATAAAAGCAGGGGCTGGAGGGGTTAATCTTATCAAGTCAAATGTGCAGGCAGGTACGTGCATGGCAGGGTTTACAGAAGTGACCACACAATTCAGAGGGGTTTAAATTCTGTGGGAATCTGCATCATTCAGTACCTAACGTGCCTGTAAACTTGGTTCTGCTTCTTGCTTTCTTTTCTATTTCCTATTCCCACAGGCTGAGCACAGAGGAGGCTTTTACTCTCATTACTAGTGATTAGGAAAATTTGTTTGAGGTTCCCCAGTCAGGAAGTGATGCATGTTGAGAGTAAAGTTTTGGCAACACTGAAATCAGCGGAAAGGTTGTATTTGTATTTAATAAGACAAATCATTTAGTCAAAAAACTGAAAAAAAAAAAAAAGACCAAACAAAACCAAACCAAAAACCAACCATTGACCCCAAACCAAACAAGAACCTCTCAAATCTTCCAATGCTTTCAGTGGTCACTTAATTGTAACTTGGATTCGTCTTTCTTCACAGTTTTCTTTACTGAAGTTCTAAGCATAAATTAATTTCCAAAATATTAAAATTATCAGAGCTAAGAACATGTTGTTGTGAACTGGAGTGGTGGAGACCTACCTCTGATTTCACAGACTTCATTTCTAGGACTATGTCCAGCATGTCTGTACCTGATATCTGTCTTCCTGAATTCTCCTGACCTCTTCTTGATTCTGAAAGAGCTGGATAAACAAAAAAATACAGAAAGTACAAATACAGTTTTGATGTGATGACCATGCATAAAGCAGTTCATCAGTTTTCTCTATCTAAGGAGCCTTTAGGACCCCTGCTATTATTCAGGCCAGAGTTTCTGATGATGTCGTTCGTCTTAACCAGAGTTTGGCTTGACTGAACAGAATCAAATGTTCTCCTATCCATCTTGGCTCACAGAGGCTCAGAGATCTACCTCTCTGAGCATTGGTAGTTTGCCTGCAAAAGACACCTCAAAAGTAAATAGCTATGAAACAGAGCACAGTCAGAACAAACATACCATTTCCACTTCCAGCCACTGGTATTGGCAATAGTTCACAGGAGCAAAAGAAAAGCAAGACTTGCAGATTCTCACATGAGAGCAGGGGCAAAACTCCTGCCCTAGTTCTTGCTGTTCTTTCCCTTTAATCTTCTGTTTGTCAAAGACAGAGTAAAAGGAAAAATAATGGCAACTCTGCTCCGTTGCAGGACCCCTGCCTAAAAGACCTGATGTGGCAAAACTGCTAAATGAAAAAACTCTAATGTGACTAGTGTGCCATATGACAGCTGGTTCCTACCTGCCCTACTAGGGCTTGTGCCTCCGTCCAACAGCAGTGAACCCAGCACACTCCCAAGGGCCACAAGCTCACTTGTTCTCTCCCATCCCAGCTCTTCAAGCAATCCTTTCTTGCCCAGGAGCAAGAATCCAGCTCTTCAAGCAATCCTTTTTAGTCCCAGGAGGACTGGGACTAAATCCAGTGTTTCTGTGACCACTGCAATCATAAGTTGTGTCATGATCCTTGGTGCCACATTGAAGCACTGAGCTGGCAACCAAGCATCAGGCAGCGATTGCCTGGGCATCCTCAGGTGAGGTGCTTTTCTGCCCTCTGTGTCCAGATGGGTTCAATGGTTGCATCTCTTTTCAGACAGGAGGTCTAAGCTGGGCACTGCTTACCATGGTACCCCACACAGCTTTCATCCCCAGCTGTGACTTAATACGGTAGTAAACAGAAAAGTATTGAAAAGACATGAGACAATGGTAGTGTAAGTGCTAGAGAGGGCATTGAAAGCTCTTCTCTAGCAGGAAGACCAGTAGGGCTTATGCCTTCAGGAAGCACTGGACAAACTTTCCATCCTGGCACCAGGGAGAACAGCTGGTGTTTATTTTTGGATGCTGCCTTTCTCCCCAAGTTATCCCTGACTACTTAACCCATCAAGGGTGCTGGCCAAGTTGCAGATGGCCAGGCATGTTTTGTGCACAGAGTAGCTGCTTTTCTTCTCAAATCAGTTCTCATTATTTACAAGGTTCACTCTAAACTGCATGTAAACTGCTGTTCCCATCCTTTCCTGCCTCCACGCCTCCCTGCTCACCACAGCACTCGTTCCCAACCAAGATTTCTCTGATCCACTCCTTTGATTTTTGACCTGGTTCTTGGGATTTGTCTGGTGGCTGTCCACCCCCAGTTTGTTACACACTTCTCCTCATTCTGGCTCGGCCTCCAGCTTGCACAGAGCTCTGTTCTAACGAACACATACTCACATGCCACAGCCTCACTGGCATCTTAGATTTGAAGAAAGAACAAGCCTTGCAACCTAGAAGAGCAGTTCCAACCTTTCCTCCTCCACCACCACCATGTTTGTCCCAGCCAACAAAAGCATTGCAGAAATCAGCTTATTGCAGGGATAGGGGTAATGTGCCTTTGGGAGGTAAAGCAAGAGGAAGCAGCCCCACAGCCCAGCACAGTCAAAAAGTGCGTAGAGAGAAATCCATATTGCTAACATTCAATTAAAATTTAAAAGTGGCATAAAATACCTGGATACTGAGGTAATCTGTCTTTTACCGTCTTGCACTCTGTTTCTACTGACCTTGTAAAGAGCGTTAGATACACATTGGGGCTCAGTCACGGCAAACATGAAACAAGGGGAGCTCTGAGACTCAGAGTTAATTTTTACCACCACTTTGGCACATACTGATCTCCTGTGTGTAAAGCCTGCCCTGCACAATCCCATACAACACTGACTGCTGCACACACAGATTTTTCCCTCTGAAATCTGAATACTCAGCCTGGTATAGCTGTGGTCCATCTGGAGCCTTACAAGCTTAGAGTTTAAGAGCCTCGCCAGTTTTGGCAGATGAGCCTGTTACTTCCATAAACAGGATCTCTTTGGCATCTGGAGTTTACAAGGTCTCTCAGCACAGCTCCTAGAAATCCCATCAAAGGGCTTCTAGTGGCTTGGAAGGTTCAAGTTTGGGTCAAATACATGCTACTTACTGTCACCTAATTTTGCAATGTCAAGTTCCCAAGGAGCAGCCATTCCTGTTTTTTGAGACAGCCCTTCAAAATGGTCCCATTGATGACATCTTATTGACAAAATAACCTCCTGGGCCCCTGTCCAGTGTTCACAGAGTCAGCTAGAACATTCCCACTGATTTCACCAGGCTTTCAAATTAATGTTTCTGGGAAAACTAATGAATAAAGGCTTGTTATAGGATAAGTTTGTTAACAGGCTTCTTAAGAATAATTAATGAAAAGAAAGGCCTGATTAAAGACATGGTTTTCATCTGCAAATGCTTTGAGCCTTTAGTATTTTTGAACAACAGGAATTTAATAACCCAATCACCTTAAAAAAAGCCTTTTGTGTAGAAGACATGTCAGACACACGAATTCTCCCACATTATTTTTCCATTGTCTCATTACTTACAGTCTGCCTGCTTGCTCATATCCACTTAATCTCTGCAGAAAGGGTAGTATCTGGTCTGGGGGATTGTTTTGGGGTTGGGGTTAAAACCTTCCTCACACAACCAGGACAATTGGATGGTACAGAAATAGAGATAAACACAGATCACCAGCGTGAGTGAGAGGAATAAAATTACAAGGGAAAGCAAACCACAGAAGTAACTGCAGATCTTTAAAATGCAGACCAGAGACCTGTATAAGTAATATCCATAACTGAAGGGAACATTAACAAGGCTAATCTGTATGACAGAGCAAGACAACCCTTTTTTAAGGAGGCTCAAAATATACAGTTAACATCTGAGAAGGTCTATTAATGACAACTCTATATATGAACCATTAACTCTGACAGCTAAAGTGAGACTAAGTGAAAAAGCTAGGTAGCAGTAGTCTTGAACCAAACATGGTATAAATCACATTTTCCATTTTGATGTCTACTTAGGACAGGTTCAGGCCTCACAAGAAAGAGGACAGAATACAGGTATGTTTTAAATTAACAACAACCAGAAGATTTGTACTGCTCAAATACTAGAAAATCTTGTGTTTAAGTTCCATGTGCTAACTAATGTAATATTTTCAAAGCATTTAGGGGCACTTCCACCTCTGCAAGTAACAGGAATATTTTACGACACAATACAGGTAAAGGCATTACAATCCTCCTCTATTTCCTCCCCACAGATATTTCTACCACTTACATCTACCAAGTCAAGCACTAATGCACTGTTTTTCCCTCCTAACCACGTTCACAGCAGGATGCAGTGAGAGAAGGTGTCACTGTGGTCATTGCGTGACGATAGTGTAACTTTTAAGGAAAAAAGTAAACAAGATTGATTAAACATGGAATTGTTCTCAAAACAGTAGTCTAAAATCATTAACAGAGGTCTTTTATAACATTTGCTGTTGCAAAATGAGAGGTGAATGTTGTGTCCGTGTAAATTTGGGGGTCTAAGGCCTGACCCGGTTCACAGGCCCTAAGCACGGTCAGCATCCCGGGACCCACTACCAGTTGTTCCAGTGCACCAGCTAATAGCTGCCCTATGCAGCACCTACTAACATTTAAACTCTTTTCCCAGCCTCTTTCAGTCCTTTTTCTTTTATTATTAATTCATAGTTTCCATCTTCCTTTTCTGTGTGGTTTGAAAATGCTCAGAAAGACAATTTGGGGCCACCGCATCCCTTGCGATGATGCTTCTCTCTCCTCTCCCGCTGGCATCCACTGGCATCTACTTAACCTCTTGCCTCTTTGTTGGATCATGCAGGTGTTCAGCGCCAAGAGCCTGTTGCCACCTTCCAGAGGGCTGCCGGCTCTCCAGCCCACCTGGGTGAGCAAGACTGCTAGCAGCAGATTTTCCACTCTCTTTCACAGTTTTAGCAACCCCAAACTAGCCCTTGTACTGCACATTGTTTTCCTGCATCCTGGAGGAGGACCAGGGAAAGACTTATGCACTGAATGCCAGCTAGCAGCTTCCGGAAAGGGAAAGGCAAAGAAAAGCTCAATCACTGGTGACCGGTTGTTTCAGACCATGGGAATCAACATCTACATAGTGTTTTCAACTTTTCTCAAAAAATACTTTACAAGAAACAAACAACCAGCTCTGTGCAGCCTATCAGGTCTTTGATAGAGCTAAATCTTCTGTTCCTGTGGTTTCATTTCCAGAAACATGTAGGCTGACAGTGAAGGTAGAGGTTGCTTTTAATACTGAGGGTAGAAACATCACCTGTACTGTTCTTTCTTCCTGGAAGTGTAATTGATCCTTCCCCAGGAAGCAGCCCAGTCAGCAGGCACTTTGCAAGGCCTCCAACAACTTCCCAGGGGCTTCAGAGCTCTCAGCACACATACCAAACATTAACTCTCCCTTGATGGACAGCAGAGTTTCTCAGAGACAGATTGTGTCTGAGAGCACTGGTGGGGGTGAGGGATGGGAGCGGGGGTGGCAGCGAGGCATGCAGGGCTGCACCGAGGCTGCACGCCCACAAAGCCCCAACAACAGCAGTAGAGCAGGTCCAGTGGTGGTTCCCAGGATGACCCAAGAGCCCAGGCTGCCAGGCAAGTCCCCAGCAATGAGGCAGGTCTGACCAGCTGAAGCAGGGCACCAGGTAAGCGAGGCAAGGTCTGGGTCAAGATAGCAAGGCACAAGGTTAGGCACAGGTACAAGGAGCAAAGGCGAGGGTGTGCACCTCCGTGCTGTCCCACAGATGCTTCCCACAGCCCTTTCTCACACACAGCCCTGGCCAAGGCGAGTGCTGTACTGAACTAGTGCTGACCTCTGGCATGGCCAAGCAAACCCACTGGGGAGGGAGAGACGCCAGCAGATGAAGGTGTCTGTGGGCCCTGAGGGCTTTGGTGAGAACTGGGAATCACAGCAGTATTGTGGCAGGAAGAACCAAGTGGTCATTCACACTGAGGTTAGAGGATGTTATTATGCAGTAGCTATTTCCAGATAATTCCAGCCAAGTAATCTAATCCTGCAATCTCCCAGTCAAAATGACAATTTGTAGTTTACCTAGTTGCAGCATATCTAAAATGCGCTTGTCCAAAGATGTACTCCATTCCATCACTTTTCTACTCCTCCTCATTTCAATCTCCTTCTCTTCCTTCTATCTGTGTTTGTCTTTCTCATACTTTTTTGTCCATACCAAAGGATGTGCTGGCTAATTCTCAGGCTAGCCAAATCTTTGCCAGAAAAACAGGAGAATACTACTGAGTCTTACTTAAATCAGTGTTTGACCCCACCTAATTGCTTAAGGCACCTCAAGGTGATTACAAAGTGATTACAAAGCACAAATTTCTCATCATAAATTATTCTCTTTTCCTCATCACAGAACAAGAAGGAAAAGAAATACAAACACATAGTTGCTGTATTCCTAATAAGTCCTGATCCGTTTTTCAGTCCAGAATGTGGCAGCTCAGATGTGTTGCTGTCAAGCAGCAAATTTTTCTAATAATCAAAGGAAAATTCCTGAACAAGTCCTTACTTTCTTAGAAAGGCAGGTTGTTCTCCTTGATCCCACCAAGTGTGTGCAAACAGCATCGATCAGTTCTGAGGGTTTGGCCATGATGTCAAGGAACCTCCTCTCATTGGCTCAGGTTACCAAAAGGATATGCTGGGAAAACACCTTCCCCAACACACCAGTTACTTGTGCAATGCCCATTAACTCACTTGAAATCCCATATTCACTTAGCCATGAGTTTTCAAGCGTATTTCTCAAGGCAATTATACTGAAGAGTTTTGGTGGTGGTGTCTTTCTTTTTTTTTAAGAGACCACTGTTGGTGTATTTTAAAAATCAACCCTTTTTTTTAATGGGCATCTACAAGTGAGGAAAAAAACCCAGCCCTAGCTATAAAAGTAGTCATTTCACTTTCAGATATGCATTTCATGGAAAGCTTTCTTCATTATATGTCTAGGACTACATGCAAAAAATTGAGCTTTTGCCTGGACTAACAGGTCACTGTAGAGCTGTATATTTTGCATATTTGCAGCCAGCTGCCCCAAATCCCTGGTACTTATCTTGTGTTTTATTTCATTAAAACAGTTAACCACCACAGGAAGTTCTAAATGGGTGAGCTGAGAAGACTGGTTGAAGGAGCAATAGACAGCTCCTACCCATAGGGATTTGGACAGACTAGAGTACCTGTGGACATCTGAGCTGAAGAAGTTGTTAATTGCTGATCTAGAATAACTCCAACATTGCTCCTACTGACAAAAACCACTATTTTTCAGCATCTCCCTATCTTTTTTGAGCTTAAACAGCCACACGTTAAAGAAGCCCAGTTTCTGAGGGTACTCCCTGACAATGAGGTGGCAGCAGAAACAAACCTGTGACACATGAGATGGGTACATTCCATTGCTCTGATCCTTCAGCTCACATCCCTACATATGAAGAAGAGAAAAGATGGGCAAATCTTTATGCAGCTCCTCAGCTGGTTCCACATGCCATACAGTTCCTACTGCTTTAAAAAGGTTTACCACTGCAACTCACACAGCAGCTTTTTTGTACAGAAGACTCAAGAAGTGTGTTCTTCATAATTTGGTCTTTGGCTGTTTGTTTGGTTTTTCAAGTGGTCAGGATGAAAAGTAGCTTCACGTGAATCTTATTTTATCACAGTCACTGGGTGCTCCTCCACCCTGGGAGCGGGAGGCACACCTTTGGAGATTATCTACTCACAAACTGGTTTCACTGAAATTTGTTCTTCTCGGTGACAGCATTCAGGAGATGTGCTGGCCACTCTGGTAACAAATGAGCACCAGCTCTTCTCTATGGGTAGGGTCCCCCTGCTCTGCAACCATCACCCCTAGCTCCAGTCACTGCTGTTTCCTCATGGCTCTACTGAAGGATGTATAAAAATGGCAAACTACCAGAATATAGGAATATTCCTCCTGATTTTCCTCTTGTTTCTTTTCCCATTACCTAGGCTTGCCCTTTCTTTACTCCACTTCCCCTCCTAAGCAAAATCACAAAAAAACTTCTGTGTTCATCATGACTGACTCAGTCCCTCACTTTCCTCAGTTTTTAGATCCTTCATAGGGTATTTAAGAAGTGCTCAGCATAAGGAGGGAAATTGCTTTAGCAATGAAACACAACAGGGTTCCTCCTACCCTAAGGGAGACCACAAATCTTATTCAGCCATCGGTCTCATCCAACAAGTCTCCCTCCCAAAGAGAAGCTGATAGCTCCTCATGAGAAAGGCAACCTAAGGACAAGGTCAGTGCTCTCTCTAGACTGGAGGACACTGGCAAGCCCACACTGTAGCCTACACTGTAGTTCACCCACTGGCTCTAGTCAAGAGCACACCAGCTCTGTGCAGCCTATTGGGTCTTCAATAGAGTTAAATCTGCTATTCCTGGGATTCCCAGGAACTGTTTCTGTCGTAGTTAGCTGCAAGGGCATTCATCTGGCTGCAACCCAGCAGCAAAACATCACATCTTTCAGCAGGTTCCAAAAACAAAGACATTTGGGGGTTTATTTATAGGGGCAGCAACTTTGATGAAGTTATCCATGCCTAATAAGCGGCAAGTAATTTTTAGACAACTTCTTTGTGTTTAGACAGGCTGAGGGGATAAAGAAATCTGTAGGTGAGAGGTATTTGCAGATTTTCAGTGAAAAACAACCTAAACCAAACAAAAATATACTGAGGTCAGTGCCTCAGTATCAATGCAATTTAGAGGAACAAGACCAAAACAGATCTAAAGAGGTGTATTTAAAACCTTATAAAAGGTTAGTGAGGGCAGTGATACAAGGCTCCTAATTATGGCAGGAAATGTGCACATAAGGGTTCCCACGCTTACTGATTTCCTCAGCTCTTAAGTCGTCAGTGTAAGTTATTGTCTGAACTGACCTTTCTAAATTGAGTCAGAACTTTGTAATCTCTAGTATTTTCACTATTATCAGTAATAATTCTTTTTCTCTTTCATGTGTGAAAGCAATGGAAACAGACTCATGGAAACCTGGACTGAGCCTTTTTGACACAGGTAAATATTTAAAGCATCTGGTAACTAGTCTGGGAATAAGTGGTTTCCATCACACATGGGAAAAGCTAAATCTGTTTATTCATCAGTCCCATGACACTGGTGATAACAATCTCCTTTTAAGAAATAATTACACCATTTAAAATTATAAATAAGGTATGTTGTTTACATCTTGGTAGATTATTCTGTGCTTTCGTCAGCCTTGAGTTCCTGCTTAAAGCAGGAGCAGAAGACATGAGCTCTGGAAAGAGTTGGCAGCTACATTACAGGAAAGGGGTTCTAGCTGCTGAAATCCATTTGTAAATGAGAAGGTATTTTGGGAATGCCACAGCTGAGACCGCAGTTTAGAGCTGCAATCAGTGAAGAACACGACAGATTATTCTGATGTCAATGTACTTAGGGGAGACATTCAGATAAGAAAAGGAGGGTTTCAGTCAAATGCAAAGAATAATGATCATAGAAATTTTCTGATATTTTAGCCATAAAAACTGACAATATGGAGATAAGAATATGAGTACTGGTGAAGGAACAAAAACCCCTACATTTGTAACAGTCTCTAGTAACCTACAAGACCAAGACTTGCGCAACCCTTATTCAGGAGCAGTTCCCAGCTGCAGATTCTACATGTTTAACAGCTCCCTTTCCTTGGGAACACTGAAAGCAGACTACACAAGATACAGAGCAATTCATGACGTGGTACTCTCCCTCTTACAAGGGGCCTGACCATCCAGTGTAAGAGGTCTTTCCCACCACCGGTTTTGTTGCTGAAGAGGGCTGTGCTGGTGGCCCTTGTAAAGGCTATTCCCTTGAACACTCTTCTTACTTCAAAGCCATTAGTGTGCTTATTCAGGGAAAGCTACAGCACGAGGGCCAGGGTGCAGAGGGGTATTTAGAGGCAGAAAATGACAGATTGCATTAAATGCAGTGAAAGGCTGGGCATGGGGGAAGGGATGTTGTATTAACAGTTTCTCAGCAACTGAAGGGCCAGCACAGACTAGTGTGATAAAGTCTGATGAATTCAGATTGTCACTTCAAAGGAGTGGTTTCTGGCGTGGATGTAGTTGCTGCTGTCTTACTTAAATGAATGGGAAGTTTAATCAGTATGGACAGCTGTGACAATCAGTGAAGGGAACTTTAATTAGCATGGCGTAGACTGCCCATGCAGTGAGTTGAAATTCCCATGGCAATACCAACATTAAATTGGACTGGCAGAACAGAGAGACCCATAGAGACTGACCACCTCCCCAATTAGTTGGGGAAGAGTATTTGGTGGGTGACCTTATTGTTCTACTAAGCACAAATCAGCCAGCTGACCCACAACCTTCAAGAACTGATAATTGCACTGGCAACTAAAAATGAAAAATACTGCACTGCCTACATTTGAGTTTTTACCACACTGACAAAGTTAATGTCAGCTGTATGCCTGGGAAAAGAATATGGATTTTATAGGATGCAGATAAATGCATGAGGCAAATACCTAACTATGAATTATCTTTCATATACAATTTAGTTGCTAAAATGGATGGCACATGTTAATTTCTAATTTCACTACAGTGTTAAATCCACCTACTTTCTGTTCTGCAAATAAGGCAAGGTGGGGGGGAGCTGCACATATGGGACACCAAGCTGGCACATGTGAGGTATGCAGTGTGCAGGCTGCAGGATGGAGCGTGGCTTTGGTCTGCTGCTGAGGAACTATTATGTGCCTGTGTAATTAAAGCCTGTGCTGGAATATACACAGCCAGGAAGGCAGGCTGATGACTATTTCAGGTTTTAGAGAAAAAACCCCAGTCATTGTCATCCATGTGGTTGACAAAGAGAGGCTGTGCATGGCCAAGTCATGTTGCCTTTAACTTCCACATCAGATAAACTAACCATAAACCTGCACAAGCTTTACCTTCCTTCAAAGGCAGGTTTGGTCCCTGTCAGCAAGACTTTCAGGCCTGAGAGAGGTCAGAAATGTTTCCTGCAGCAGATATCACTGGACAGAACTGTTCGGTGTCACCCCTGTTTCACATCATTTTTCCTCAGTCAGGAACAAGCGGCCAGCCTCAGGCAGTGCTGCCCCAGCACCACCACTCTGCCTCTCCCTACCGGTGTTTTCCCCATCCAAATGGGCTCCCATGGGCAAACACACAACACCAGGTGCACTCTTCCCTGTTCCTTGCCTGGCAGCTCATCCCCAGTGTGCAAGACAAGAGGCACAAGCCAGAAACATGCTGGAAAACAACTACAGCCATAGGAGATGAAGCCAGTCGGAGCCTGGCTTGCCAGCCTGCTTTTGAATGCATCCAGCCTGCTCTGGCACAAGAGGGCCAGCTTCACTAACTGTGGGAGAGAGGCATTCCTGTCACAAGAGCCAGTGCCAGGATGGGCAGAGAGCTCCTACTCCCAGCCCAGAAAGTATCCTGTCTGAAGTTTGGGCAGGAGCACAGAGGGGCTGCATGTGGGTCTGCAGGCACCGCAGGCACCACTTACACAGTGACAAAAAGCAACACCAGCTCTGGGGCTCTCCTAACCTGGCCAGACACAGGAGCGAAATTCTCAAACAAAACACACAAAGCAATCACCAACTCCTGCCATAAACAAAGTAGGGCAACTCTTTTTGCCCTTTGCCTACTTCCTTCACAGGGCATGGGCTCTCACACAAGGCCAAGCCCAGTGCTCCAGCTTGCTCCACATCCTGGCTCTAGCAACAGGCAACAGCAGATGCCTGTGGAGAAGAAAAAGCAGAGGGAAATCACTGCTTTGGTGCTGCTGTTGGCTGGTCTGTTTAGTCCCTGCAGTAGAAACTTTCTTTACTGGCAGATGAATTTCAAACTGAGAAGCCAAAGCACCCCTGCCCAGTATGGACACTGCTGTGTGCTGAAGCCTCCCAGCAGGGATCAGGTACCAATCAGGTCAGCTTTACATCAGGTACTGCATACTCAGACTTAATACAAACACGGCCCCTGACCCAAAACTATGTGCTGCTTTCAGGATGCAGCTAGAAGGACTCAAAAAAAGGTTGTATTTGACAATTATGAGAGGTGGATTTTAGACTTAAATGGAATAGAAACAGGAGCAGTTACAGAGGGGGATGGTACTTCCCTCCATTTTCTTCACAGTACTCTGCATTATTATGGCTTGGTCCTTAATACCTTCAGCAACCAGCTTAGGTTGTTACACCTCCCATCAATCATATTTATGTGGTGACCTTCCCTGATGTCCCTTTACATACGCTGATATTCTCTCATGCTTGGCTTCCTCATGGCTGGCTGCTGTGGAGAGACAAACTCTATGGTACCTTTTCACTGTTTGTCTGAAGTCTGTAGTCTTTCCTCGACTTATTTGGTGATGCAGATTTAAGGAAGCCTTCCTCCTACTTTTCTTATAAAATCTAACATGCAGTTTCCAAAAATAATAAGCTGATCTGCTGTGCTTTAGACCAACAGCTTTCTTGGTGAGTGTTCTGTTTGTCTGATCATTGCTGTCTCTTCCGAGGATTATCCCAGCTAAATCCTCTTAATCTTGTCATGCTGTACTGAAAAGAAACAGCTCTTTGCCCTTGCTTGGAAGGGAGATGCTGGACTGTAGGAGTCTTGCCAGACATTCAAGTCATGAGTGAAGTTCAGCATTTTCAGACCTTCTGATGCCAGCATGATGGTGCCCTGTGAGTCAGTGCCTTTCACAAGGACATCAACTCATGTTTTCAAGGCTGCTACCACCCAAATACTTCACTTGGGTCCTGAGCTAGAATTCATTAGTGACCCATGAGGCTTTCCCTTGACTTAATTGTAGCTCTCTGTTACCCTGTCTCTTGTGCTTTGCAAAAGAACCCAGACCTCTGGGGGCACCTGAGGAGCTGTGGCTTGCATTTCTTCCCCAGCTGTAACGAAATGGAGTGAGTCGCTGCCTGTGCCTTCCTCTCCAGACAGAAAACAGCATGATAAATCTGTTGCTCGTCCACTTCAGATACTGTGCAGCTCATTGTAAAACACAGTGAGCCAGCAGGGTGGCAGTGCTGGGTCTCAGAGGAAAACTGCTGGGAGTCACCATCCCGCACCACGGCCACCAGCCTCTGCTCCTGAGGAGCCCACTACTCGTTGCATGATGCTCCCAAGCCCTTGCAGTTAGGGACTGACTCCCAAAGAGGAGCACCTCAAAGTTGGTACTAGGAGAGATTTTGTTGGCATTCCCAGAAATGTCTCTGCTCTTGTTTTCCCCCAGGAATGATTTAGATGAAAAAGGGTAAGCTCCAAGGATGTCCTCCCCATCCTCATTTCCCTCCCACATCAATCCTCAGGCCAGGTGGTCTCTGCAGTGACCCTGTTGCCCATTTCCTTACAGAGCACAGCCACCAAGCACACACTGATAGATCCTTTCCTTTCTCTCTTTAGGCTTCAGTTCAAAGGAAGAACTGAATCCGAAGCCACTGGAGCCCATCTCCCAAGGGAATCAGAGTATGTACTTCAGAATTAACTTCATAATTAAGCGACATTATTAATTACATATTGCTAGAATGCATTCAAATTAAATAGCCAAAGTTAAGTTTTCAAGAAAGGCTAAGAAAATCCAGGAACACATTTTTCTTTCTTGCAGAGAAAGAGTGAGCACTTTCCACTAATCCCTCTTGTATACATAATTGGTTTTTGCTTCTACAGGGAAGGAAACAACAGCCAAAATTTAGCTTACCTAGGCAGCAAGATAGTGGCTGCTCCCCATCACCTCCTCCTGGGCAGTATCAGCTCCATGCTCCCAGGGTGCAGAGCTTCTTCACTGAAGTACCTTGGTGGCAGAGGACAGCAATCCAGTGTGCTTCAGGGTTAGATGAGCGAGCCCTGCTGACCAGAGCAGGCTCCCATAGCGATGCTGTGTGCAGGCACCCTTCCCACAACAGTGGGTAGGAGGGAAGGAAGGAAACCACCTGAGAAAGGGACCTGACACTTGCCACAGCCAGGAGAGAAAGGATGCAGAGAGAGTATCAAGGACCCCTCAAGTTCAGAGAAGAAAATGTGGTTCCCCTACTCGGAAAAGGAAATCTTCTACAGCCCCTTATAAAGGCAGATTTACCCATTAACTCATTTTTAGATGAGGCCCAAAGTAGCAGAAGAAGGAGAAAGCAAGTTCTGAGTGGAGAGATGGGGTCGCCTGCCACTTCTTCATTAGAACCCACCCCCAAGAGGGGGCTTCACCCCTTCACCCTTCCAACAGTGCCTGGGTCCTCTCTTGCCCATCCTTGGGCAGCTGAACACTGTCTGGACTCTTTACATAACTACTGAACCAAATGTCTGTGTATTCCCAGGCACTCCTCTTAATATTTAAAGTATTCTTTTCCCTATCAAAGATGTCAAATACACCTGAAACTGATACAGAAACAAGAGAAAGAAGAAGAAAAAGGGAAGGCTCTGCCCTACAGACCCCACTGCACTGCAGGGAAGCAGAGCTCAGTGCAGTGGAGACGCCAGCAAGGACAGCTGTGTTTCCAGCAGTTAAATTGAAATAAGTCACACCAGAAACAAAATTTTCATCCCATTGATAACTCTAGGACAATTAAAGCCCTAATTCAGATCTTGCCTCCCTGCAAATCAGAAAGTGCTCACCTCCCTACAAAGCACCTTTAGTCTGTGCTCTTGCAGTGTTCCTCTCATGTCCCAGCACCGAATCTGAATCCTCCCCAGAAACCAAGTCTGTCTATTAAGTGTATGTAAATCTTTGCCTCCCCAGACCCTGCTGGCTAACAAACTGCCCACTTTCCACATATAGATCTCATGAAGTAGTTCCCTTTGAAGGACGAGAAATTCAGGAAAACTTGGCTGTTAATTGAGGTATTTGTTGTGGGTTCCCAACCTTGCCTCACGATCTGCTGTGAGAGGACATGGTTCTCAGTCACGCTCCTGTAATTCAGCATTATTAGAATTAGAAAAAAAAGACAGCTATGGGAGAAAAAATTGAAGGTAATGAGATGGGAGGCAGTTGCATAAGCCACTAAGAACAATTGGCGCTTTGTAGCCTTCGGGCTACCTAATGATTAAAACACAGTAGTTTGAACAGTCTGATTGGTAGGAGGCATCATCAGAGGGAAATCAAGAGATGGGGATGACCCAGATGCCAGAGGGGGAAAATGTTAATTAGCGCTCTAGTTAAGCCAAATTTGATCCCACTCCCAGTGGCAGACCAAAGATGAATGTTTCACCACTAACTTGCAGGAATGTGAAAGCAGGCTGGCAGTGATGAAGACAGCATTTGCAGAAGCACAAAGATGAGGTTCTGTGTATCTGTGTAATTAAAGGGAAGAGTTTGTTTTGGTACAGGAATACCTTTTGTAGAACATTGCTTTCAGCCCAGAGGGGAAACACACAACAGCACGCTGCTGCTGCTGCACACACGGGTACAAGGCTACAACAACATGCAAAAGAGCAGCCCCCACTTTGTCGGAACATCCCAAGCAAAATCATCATCCTCGATGTTAGCTCCAGCCCAGAATGAAACTGATGAACAATTCTCATTCAGAAGTGC
This sequence comes from Falcunculus frontatus, assembly GCA_013398115.1. Taxonomy (NCBI): domain Eukaryota; kingdom Metazoa; phylum Chordata; class Aves; order Passeriformes; genus Falcunculus; species Falcunculus frontatus. The sequence continues at coordinate 2,573,410 of VZRV01005920.1, read as the reverse complement.
AGAGTTGCCACAGTTGTCAGTAAACCTGGATTGCAATTGCCTTGAAGAGACCCCATAGAGTCCTTCCCCTGAGGCACATCACAGGCATCACACATTTCAGGAACTTCCCTCCCTTCTGGGCAACATTAACACAGTAACTGTTCCTGTTACGTCTGTTATATCAATTAAGTCCACAAAAGTGTCACCAAGGAAATCCCCTTAGTTTGTGCTCCGCAGGTGGCCAGACCACAAAATCCAAGCCCCATGTCTGGTTTTACAAACTCCCATCACCTCTGGGCTGCAAATAAAGCATGCTGAGCCCAAGCCGTGGCTCTGAGGGCACAGGATATACAAGTCAGCTTGCTCCGGTGGGGCTGATGTCCCTGGCTCCCAAAATGCAGTGCTCCCAGACTGACCCTTGTGAAAAGATTCTTGCCCTTTTGTCACAGCCAAGCTCAGATGTTGTACGGGACAAAATCATGCCAAGGACTGTGTTTACCAATGAGTAGGACAGAGTTGAGCCCCCAGCTGTGACTTGTCCTTGTCAAAGGCTTTTTAGTAGAGCTTACACAGCAGGACAAGTCACTGGATGCAGAACTTTTAGGCTTTTGCTGCTTGTATGAAGCACAGCAATCAGAAAGGACTAAAAATATCTTCCGTGTTTCTTTATCTCTCCTCAGACTGCAAGGTTGATTTGTCCTTCTTAATGGATGGGAGCTGGAGCATCGGCAAACGCCGCTTTCAGCTCCAGAAGCGGTTCCTTGGTAACGTGGCTCAAGCCCTTGGCGTTGGCAGCGCTGGTCCTCTGATGGGCATTGTTCAGTATGGGTAAGAGTTTCCCAGACATTCCCATTGCCGCAGGGCATGACTGCACACTCTGGCAGCTGTAGCTCTATGGCTGATACGTGCTAAAGGCCTCACTCCTGCTTGCACTCAGGAGCCAGGTAGCACAGAGCAGTCCTTTGGCTTTTGTGTTGTATGTGAAGCAAGACATTGACATTTGCTCTAATTTCTCCTTTTAGTGATGACCCTTCCACAGAATTTAACTTAAAAACTTATGCCAACTCCAAGGATCTAAGGAATGCCATTGAGAAAATTCAACAAAAAGGGGGACTTTCCAATGTTGGTAGGTGATGGGGCTGCTTGCACATCCTCAACTCAGGGAGGGCTTTGGAGCCTGGGGTATAGCAAGCCCACACCTCCTCACAGGACACAGAGGCTGTGACCAAACAGTGCTTAGAGCCAGGCCAGGGCTGGTGAGAGAGCACTGCTCCCACCATGACCTGCATGTGTTGATCAAGGGCTCTGCAAATCCATCACAAGTTGACAGGACATACCTGTCTCCTTGCGGACAGTTCCCATCAACATGTTGGGGATCCTTGCTAACCCAGCTCATTGGCCCCAGCCTCTCTGGGGCATGGGGAGGGGGTTCAGTGCAGGAGGGCTCAGGAAGCACTGGCACCAGTAGCAGTGGCCTCCCCTTCTGCTCACACAGCCACAGAAACTGCTTTCCCCAGCTCTCAGCAGCCTCCAACACTTGAGTCAGCTCTCTGCCTACTATTTCATGGGATATTATCAGACAGAGCGCTTCCAGATCCATAACTCCTCCTCAACTCCTCTTCTATTACAGGGAAGGCACTTTCATTTGTTAACAAAAACTTCTTTTTGGATGCTAATGGAAACCGAGGTGGAGCACCCAATGTGGTTGTAGTGATGGTGGATGGGTGGCCGACCGACCGAGTGGAAGAGGCCTCCAGGCTGGCCAGAGAATCAGGGATCAACATTTTCTTTGTCACTGTTGAAGCAGCTGCTCAAAGTGAAAAGCAGAACGTTATTGAACCGAACTTTGTGGACAAGGTACTTAGTGGGCTGAGTCTGACCAGGAGCTTGGCTCTGACTAAACTTTTCAACCTACTTCATTCAGGCCATTTCCCTTTCCTTCTTACCACTTACAGTTATTTCTTTTCCTTCTTGTACATACTGTCTTGAGTTTTTCTGTACAAAAACCAGGCAGTAATGCTGAGGTCAGAAAGGGGATGAAGTCAGTAAAGTTCTGGTTTGAGGTACATCATCAAGCAAATGGCTTTTGACTGACTAAACCTTGGCACATACCTTGGCAGTTGTACTGAGATGAGCGGTTTTCCAAATACACAGCAGCGTGACAAAGTACAATTACAGCCTGAGCCATTTGGAATTGGTTTTTCCATGAACCTCCTGCTGTGCATCTCCCACTAGGGAAAGGGTGAGGAGCCCTGTCAACCTAATGTCAATGTTGCATTTACAAACAGGTCCCACACAAGCAAAGGTTGGCACAGCCCCAACATTGGCACAGCCTAGTTCTTCAGCTATACTGGATAACTCAAACATTCTCTTTCCACTGTTGATGAAGGCTATTTTTCAGTTATTTGTTCCTGCTGCTATGGACTTCATGGTAGCTCTTGGAAAAAGGGTAAATCCCTGCCATGTACAGCAAAAAAAAAGAGAATGCAAGCCTTGATTGATTTGTATTTGGCACCAACAGTAGCTGTCTGATCAACAGCACTTCAGGACAAGCTGGCACCCAGTTAGGGCAGGAGATATCTACCAAGTGGCAGACCAGGCTGCGCTTAGGAAACAGGGTTGAGTTATCCGGTATTTTCAGAAAACAGATTCCCATCTGAGCTGGGTTGCTCTGCCACGAAATAACCTCCCGTGAGTTTCAGAGCTGCTCCAAAGAGCTGCACTGTCTCTGGTCAGCATATAATTGGATTGTAGTCTCATTTGCATTTAATGTTTTTAAAAGAGCAAAGCTACAGTGAGTCTCTGCAAACCTGCCAGGGACACAGCAGAAGTGAGAGTAGAGTGGGCTCAGAACAGGAAGGTAAGGAGGGAATGGTGATTTGATACTGCTGCATCATAACACTAAAATAGAAGTGAGACAGTAAGAAGAACAAATGAGAGCAGAACACCGTGAGGAGCCCAGACTGGAGGGAACTGTAACTACCTTGGAGCTGTTCGGCTTTATGCAAGTCAAGACCAGTGCCTTGGTCTTTTAAAACAGTCAGATACACACACCATCACAAAGAAAGCCTGGCTTAACAAAATATTCTCACCCACAGAACTGAGGAATTGGCATTTAAAAGGCACTAAAGCCAAGGACAATTTGATCCAGCCTGTTCGCATCACTCCCCTCCTCCACCCCTTGACTTCTCCCACATCCTCTCGTCCTCTTCTGTGCCAGTCCTACTTCCTACCCGTGCTCACCTGACTCCCACTAACCCTATAGAAGCCTCCTGCAGACCTGGTCCTTATGAGTATTGACTTATAAAAGTTTTGGTTTGGTTTTTTTTAAATTTCTTTTCTAACTATTTGACAGAGCAAACATGATGAGCCTGGGTTTTTCTGCTTAGAAAGGTATGAACCAAGTTATCCTCAGCTCAGGCCCCAGGTTTCACTTCAAGCAAGTAGAGTTTGTCAGCAGGCAAAACTTTCCTTGTTGTTCTGAACGATGGGAGCTGAAATTGCCACCTGGCAAACACACAGGCTCCTGCCACGACCATGGGAGCCACGCTATGAGCAGCTCTGTAATTCGGATGCTTTTCCTCTGAACAATGTAACTCACATAAAAAACCTTAACAGGTGGCAAACGTACTTATTACAGTTCTCTCACTACTATAATATCAGCTCCATCCCACAGCTCTAAAAAAAAAGGCAGGAAAAACTGTCTCATTACACAACTATCTGTGATGTTACACTGACATCATTTCCCAGGGAAGCAGATGGTGATTGCAGGAGAGGCCATTTCAGACTCCAGCATTGCTCTTTCCAGGAGCCTATATTTACAATTTAGCTACATACCGCAGCAGAAACAGGCAGACTGAATTTCCATTACATTTATCCTCGTGTTGCCTTGCAGGCAGTGTGCAGGACGAGTGGTTTCTATTCCATCAATGTGCCCAGCTGGTTCAGCCTCCACAAGGTGGTGCAGCCCCTGGTGAAGCGGGTGTGCGACACCGACCGGCTGGCTTGCAGCAAGACCTGCCTCAATTCTGCCGACATTGGCTTCGTGATCGACGGCTCCAGCAGTGTTGGCACCGGCAACTTCCGCACGGTCCTGCAGTTTGTAGCCAACATCAGCAAGGAGTTTGAGATTTCGGACACCGACACGCGCATCGGAGCAGTGCAGTACACCTACGAGCAGAGGCTGGAGTTCAGCTTTGACAAGCACAGCACGAAGCAGGACGTGCTGAACGCTATCAAAAGGATCAGTTACTGGAGTGGGGGCACCAGCACGGGAGCAGCCATCAGCTACACCTCAGAGCAGCTGTTCAGCAAGTCCAAACCCAACAAAAGGAAGATCATGATTCTCATCACAGATGGCAGGTCTTACGATGATGTCAGCATGCCAGCCATGGCAGCTCACCAAAATGGTAAGGTCTTCTATCACTGCCTGCTCTCCCCTCATGGCTCAGCACTCATCCAGGTCAGATAAATACAGTTTCCTATGATTTGAAGGCACTGGATGAAACCTTAGGAAGGAAGAGTAGTATTTGTCCCTGGGGTCTCACTGAGCTCCAACAAGATCAGCATCTGCTTAATAGCTGAATAAGGAACTTCAGGTAAAAAATTTATAAATCATCACAAATGCAGCTATGGGATCTCAAGGGATTTTTGTTGTCTTAGCAACACAGGACTCCTTCGGCTTTCTAGTGAAGATAGGCATATACCTTCCAACACGTTTGCACCGGAACAAGATCCTGCTGTTCAGGAGCCTGTTGTTTAGACCCAGAGCAAAAGCTTCACTATTGTTTAAACCTTTTTGCTGTTGGCAAAAGGTACTTCCAAAGCACAAGCTAGAGCTTTCCTCCCATTTGAAAATACCCATTTTATACAGTGAGCACTGCAGCTCACTGCCCATTTTTTTGTGGCCTGGGAACCACATTTGCAGTATTGGTCTTAAATGAGATTTAATGCAATGAAAACTTTTATGCTTATTCTAAACTTTGGGTTTCTTTCCAGGTGTCATTGCTTATTCCATTGGAGTTGCTTGGGCAGCCCCAGATGAACTGGAAGCCATTGCATCAGACCCTGCTAAGGAACATTCCTTCTTTGTGGATGAATTTGACAACCTCTACCGCTATGTTAATCAGCTCATCCAAAACATTTGCACAGAGTTTAATTCCCAGCCACGGAACTGATGGAGTCAAGCAAGGCACAACCCTTGGGTGCTGTGCTGAAGGCACACCAAGTGCCACAGGAATAATGCCAGCCCTCAGTTCAAGAAACGCTGGAGGTGTTTCCCTCTGGCACTTTCCAGTCAGCAAGGTTGATTGCAGCTCTGTCCCTATGCATGATAATGCTCTATGTAGATGGTTGATTTTTTTTTTTTTTCCTTGCAGGCATCAGAAACTCTGATTTGGATGGATAGCAAAGGAGGCAGTAAACATGGAGGGAATAACTGCAGCTATTTGAAGAGCTGCTTCCAGCATAGAGCCCCAGCTTGCCCGATTCTCACCTTCGAACACACGCAAGCTCCTTAAAATGTGCCACCTGCTCCCTGGAGTGGCCAGGTCACTTCAGGGAGTGGCCAGGCTGCTGAGCTGCTGTGGTAGAAACACCTCATGTGGAACTGCCCACCACATGACACACAGATCAGGGCTCAAATACCAGATGCTTCTTTTGGAGGGGGAACACAACTCGAGTACCTTCTTAAAAGCAGGTACTCTCTCCATACTGCTGTCTTGTCAGTAAGTTAAGCTTCAGGTAGTGTAAACTCAAGCACTGGGATTTATCCAAACCCTGAGAAACTGGAAAGCAAGTGAGAGGAAAGGGTCAAGCCCTGGGACCCTATAATCCTTTGCCAACCCCAGTAAAGCTTCAAATCCACATGGCAGCCAACATGCAGGAACCGAAATCTAGTCTCCTACAACACTGCATTAATGCTTGATCTTGAGAAGTGTCTTTCCCCCTCAGTTTCATCCTTCACTCTTGGGTGGTTCAAGGCCTGCAGGACCACAGGAGTGTTGCCAGGACACAGGAGACTCTTTAAGAAAAACTGTGGGTTTAAATTGCTAACAATCAGAAAAGCATTTAAAACCCACCACTCTGTCATTAAACCACCACTCAGAACAGCCGTTTCTAGGGTGAGGAGAGCTACCCAAGAACCATTAACAGGATTTAAGAGGGAATTATCTGAAGTTCTGTACACTGGGAAAAGCAGAATTTTAAGCATTTACAGACACTCTCCCTCAAAGTGAGGACTGACTTCTCTTTTATGGATTGATTTCAAAATGTACCTGCTACAGCCCTGGATCAGTCAGAACACGCAGTGGTTTCTTAAGTGGAGAACTACCCATGTCACTAGTCAGTGGGGGAGGAGTGACACACTGGAGGACCAAAAGAACTGCACTTTATCTTGGAAGCAGCAGTTGCTGGTTATGTTCCATCCAGTATCATTTAAGAAAATACATTCATTAAGCAAAGTTATTAAAGGAGCCAATAAAAACATGAGCGTTCACACCCCTTACGGCAATCAAAGCCATGCTGTGCCAGGCTTGTGGAACTAACAGGAAATGGAAAGAAATTAAAACTCAAATTTGCCATATTACTTGCAAATCAGGCTTTTAACAGCATTTATAGTTTTAATAACCATGAGCCAAGGTATTTATTAGCCACATAAATTTTAATTGAATTGCCATAAGGGAAACTCATTTTATCAGCAAAAGTAACGCAATTTTTTAAATCGTTATGTTTGGAAATATGACTGAAATAGCTCTAAACCTGTCAACTAAGTAAGCATAACGCAAATTAATAAAACCAGCAGATTCTGCATGATCCCCCTGGTGTGGTAACATAAGCCAGGCTGGGGTCCACTCAAGAGGTTATCAAAACCAATTCTGGATAAAACAGTGGTTTTACACAGTGAAATTTCATCACTTTCCCTTAGAAGAAACATTAAGTTCCAGTTTTAACTGAGTATCATCAATTCAACCACTCTACCCTGACCAAAAACACAGGACACTGTCAGCATCCACAAATATATCTGTATGCAGAGTTTTTACCACCAATCTGTGCTGCTGCACTTCACAGCAATAGCTTCTTGGGCTTGAAAAAATGATTAAGGATAGAGAGTTAGGTATGAGCAGAGCAACTCTTGATATCCCCCATCTCCTGACCCAGCTCCTCACTACTGTTCTGCTGAACACATCTTTCTCTGTCAACAAGGGCATTACATGGGCTGGACAAAACTCAAACCCATGAACTGAATTTACTGGGGACTTCAGTTAGACACCAGATTTATTGTCTGAAAACCTGTTTGTTTGGGGCTTGATATGGGGCTACCTGAGAAAAAGGCCTAAATCCTAACTTACAGTTACTCTTAATACCGTGGTTTTATTTTTAATGCAGCAGCTCACCACCGCATATTGTTCTCCATACTGAATGTACTCGTCCAGCACCAAAGATTGGTACCCTGCAGAGACTCTCCAGTGTTTCACTTGTGCTCTGCCAAAAGCACAGCAGAGATGGTCAAGGCATTAGGAACAGCTAGAGCACATATGCTCTTTAGGATGTGCATAAGGGATATACGCTTATGGGATATAATTTTTTCCTAAAGCTTAAACTTCAAGCAATGACATTAAGCTTTCAAATGCTCTTTCATGGGAAAGTTGCACAGCTGTCTTTTGTCAAGCATTTATAAAGGGCACTTCGCGGTTTGTTGTTGTTCAAATGGTTTATCTTAAATTTACAGAACAACTACGGTGCTTGTTTCTCAATGTGCATTTTTATTTACTTCCTGGAACAATCCTGAAATTGTCAAAACTCAAAGTATGGAAGTGGTTTAATCCAACTCTCATCTAAACTTAGATGTCCTATTCATGAATGCCGTAAACTTAAGCAGAAGCCTCAAAACTTTTAAGAATACACCCTTCCGTTAAGAAAAGCAATCACAGAACACACTCCTGTCAACCTTTACCGTTCATAGCAATCAAATTACTTGCCGCCTACTAAAGTCTCTAAATAGTGTTTTATTAAAAAAACCAAGATAACTTACATATATAGATAAATGTTCAAAGAGGTATATTTGAGGAAAGCAGCAGGACTCCTGTAACATATACAAGCTATTTTGAGCTTATCAACGTAAGTTTCTATATCTTTTGCAATAAAATTTTCCTAAAGGCACATGCAGTACATGTCATCTCATGTGGGGTTAAAAAATAAACAGCAAATACAGCCCATGCCATTTTAGTTTCTGAAATACAGCTGAGGTTATTATTACATTATGGAAAACCTAGCAAGGTTGGCAAAGCCCCAGGTTCTTCAATGTTGTCCCCGTACATGCTCAGATGAAAAAGATTCTTACAGTGAGCTACCGCAAAATTACCTGTCAGAGGAATCAGTCACTAAAGCAGAGTCTAACGACTGAAGGGCAGCAAAATCATACGTACTTTCCAAACTCTGCAAGATCATGTCCTTTTTGAAACCAGAATTCCTTTGGAAGCTGAAAAAAAAATAACCCAGGCTCTACAAACTTTCTAGATGCAGGATTGAATCAAAAGATGATCTAGATGTCTGGTCACTTGATGCTGGGCCACTTAGTTTCAGATGTCTGACCAGTGCAGTGGAACCTGCTGTCTGGCAGAGGCATCCCGAAGAGATGGGAGCTGTCTGAGCTAGTCACTGCATACACACTCTAGAGGGTGTTGTCTGATCATCCTGTCCCTAAGAAATAAGCATCTTTGCACTCAGAGTTGGGCTGGTGGCTTATCAGTGCTCAGCAATCACAAAGCAGAACACCCACCTGGAAATACCTACTGATGCCCATGCTCTTGAAGCCTTGGAAGAGCTCAGTTTCAGCACCTCTTGCCAACTCCAGCATTAGCTACTCACATTTTCAGTGAGCCACCAAATTCAGTTAAGAGTTCAGCCATCTCTTCAGAGAGAGGTAACTCACAGTCCTGTTTCCCCAGAGCGGGACACTCAGCATTTCTGCTCCCACTGTGCTGCCCTGCACAGAAGGCATCGCCCACAGTGTGCACCTCCTGCTCCTCAGCTGCTGCTGCTTTGCTGGTTCGGCAAGAGGAGAATTTCTCCATGGCTGCTGCTGACAGGTGGGCAGACAAGCTTCCCCTTCCTCCTCGCACTCCACACACAAGGGGAACCATACCAGTAACCGGGAAAAGCTCTGGAGTTAAGTATCCAGCCGTGATCAACCCAATCTAAACACATTTAGTGATTTAACACCCCACCTATAACCCCACAGAAAATTACCCACGTTATCCACTTAGAAAGTCAAAGCAAGCAGTAAGTAGTCTCAGAAATATTACCTAGACACCAAATATAAGTCACTTTCCTGGTGTGTACATACCTTAAATTACTGCATGGTTGAACAAAGTGACTATCATTCTGCTAGCTATTTTTCTGTCCATGAGCAACATTATGGGAACAACTTGATCCCTTTTCTTTTCCATTCCCATCTCATTTTGAGACATCTTAGACATATACATCTGCTAAGTCACCTACATACTGAAAATATTACAAATGTACACCTATGCAGCTGAATGCTTCAAATTCCTCAAAATAATCTTTTTTCCTTGTTAAACTGGGGGAGAAAGGTGGATGAGGGTTTTAGCACTGCATCAGCAACACTGCTCACAATCAACTGCGTCAGACTTACTGAATGGCAAGAAACATGTTCTTTTCCTTAACACCAGTTTAACCCCTTCTCTGATTTCTAATGAGAACTCTGACAATGCAGTTCAAGAATTCCAGCAGTCATAGAAATTTCTTCTTTTTAAGCACAAGAAATTGCAGAAGTTCCACTGTATCACCAAGTATATTCACTTTTCTCACACACAAATCATGGGGCCATGTCTTGTTCATAAGCAAACCCACAATAAGCATGTTAGGAAGGCCTCCCACATGTGAGGGTCACTTGTACATTATTCACTAAATCTTCTTTCCCCTTACCTCAGGAATCTTCTAGAGGCATTCACACTGGGGTGAATGAGATTGTACTGTCAATTCATAAAGCGATTCCTCCTATCCTATGAGGCAGGAAGATGACTAGGCCCAAACCAGGCTATTTTACACCTACCAAGAAAAGATGAGAACTTCACTTATCCCACCTACAAGCTCAGAAAAAACAGCACGGACTCACTGACAACAACTTGTTCTGCTCAGTTCTGTGTAGGTTCTCCTGCCACCCCTTCACAGTGCCGTTCTGAGCACCTTCCTGTAGCAACGCAGCTCCCATCTGTGATGTGTGGTTTGCTCTCCCTCATCCTCTCCCCAAGGGCAGAACCACGCGTTTATTTTTACGCTGAATGAACGTTGTCCTCGGGAAGAGCCACGTGTCTGGCTGAGAACAACGCCCGCTGACAGACCAGCTCCTGCACAACCACACCCACTCCACATGTCTGCTCACCCCACGTTCACCCCCACACAGGGACCGTGTGCCTCAGCACATGGAGAGGTGTGGGGTGTCAACAAAGCCAAGCTGGTGGAGCAGTACGAAACCAAGACACACGGAGAACAGAAAAACCAAGGCACTCCTGTGAACAGTAACACGCTGCACAGTTCAACAGGAATTTCACATGGAGATACCTCAAGCCCCTCCAAACAAGTCTACTTGTCTTAGTCTTAATGCACTTCCCCCTTCTAGCGCTCACTCCAAAACCACACATATCTTGTGATAAAATGCAGAATTATGAACACAATGCAAAATGTTGAAAAATAGTATTTATTAGCACCCAATTTACATAATTATATGGTACAAATGACACTTGCTGCTGCAACATTAAATAAAGCTGCTCTTAAAAACCATTGCTTATTTCTGGAAGTCCGTGTGATTTTGCTCAGCACAGAATGCAGGTACAGTACACAGATACCCCACTTCACTACTGTCATACCAACACAAATACCTGCATGGTTACCTCAATGGGGTCTCATTGCAAATGGCACATTAACATAAGCAGATCTATATAATTTTAAATGACAAAATATTTATTTGACTTATTCAGGCAAGTGAATGTAGCTTTAAATATAACCTATCCAAGAAGTTTCACAAAATACGAATTGCAGTGAAAAAGAGAAAATTCAGGGCTGCACTTCAGAAGCTCAAAATTACACTGGCGTAGTTCAAAATAATCTCCATCTGAATTTTCTATCTTTGCCATTTTAGATATTTACCCAGCATTTTAAACTACTGAGTTTTAGTAAGAAGTTTAATACTAAGTTTTTGAAGATGCATTTCCATTTAAAGCAAAAATTTATACTTGTAATAATAAATGCTAAACAATCCTTTGGAGAATGAAACACTTTCATTTTTCTCATGTCCCATGATTACTAAGCCTTTTCAAAATCATGAAATATATTACATTTATGGATGCTTACTCTCAAGAAAACTATTTCCTTCATAAATTAGAAAACAGAATTTCTCACTCAAAATAACATTCACTTTTGTACAACAGTTGCATTTAAACAAGGTAATTTTGGTGGTACTGCAATTCTGACACAGCCTTGTACTGAGCCATACACAAAAAACCAACAAGCAGACTATTACTCAACAAGTAGGAATTCCAAAATTCTACAAGACACTTGAAGCCCAACATTGTTTCAAAGTAGTCATTCAAAACCGGTGTATAAAATTGTAACCTCAGCATAGTTCTGAAGGGGAATCTTAATTTCCTTTAGCTGTTTATATATCAGCCACAGTAGCCTTTTCATATCAACTATCTGCCATGGAAGTGACCCAAAACAGAACGGGAGTCACTGTAATTACTAACATGTTAGTGGTTATCACCTGTAGTAACTTCTCCTAAAGAGAGCTGTCAGGTATCTTTAAGTTCTAGTAGAAAAGAAAAAATTATATTAATATAAGCAAAAACAACAAAAAACCAATCCAAGCTACAGTCCATATGACAAAGGAATTTGTCTTTTTTAACCTGACAGTCAACTGAAGATAATTATGCAAAATACAATGCAATGCTGACAAATGTCAACAGAGAACCTTACAGCAACAAAAGTCATCTCATCATGGAGTTCCTTCTACAAGTTTTTTCAGATGCACTACTCAAGGAAAATATAGCACAAGACTGCTTTTCAGCCTGCTTGGACTATAAAGGTACAAGAAATCATCAGCTAACATGCTCAGTTTGCATTTGCAAAAGAAGTGCTAACACATATGAGACAGTTTTCAAAATTGATGCACATCTGCAAATGTTTGATTGCAAGGAAACAATTCGAGGAGCCATACACCTGAAAACAAGCTACATTCAAAAGCACTATACCTTGATGATAGGAAGCATAAAAAAATAAATTCTTAATGGAAAAATATTAGCTTGAAGTCCATCATTTATCCCTTATACAATGTTTTTGGCTGCTTTTCACAAGTAATCAAAAAATAATGACAATATTTGGCTTGGCAACAAGCTATCCTTTCCCTTTCAGAATACTACAAATCCAGCTGCACAAATCTTTTCTCAACACCCCAGTCTAATAGTCTGGTGTGAGGACCAAGGGTTTCTCAAAATAGCCAGGAAGTAATTTTGGAAGCCTGCAATTCAAACTTGAGGGAATGGAAGAAGACTGGCCTTGAGGACCATGTCAACACAGGGCTTCGAGCAGCTTAGAAACACATGCACAGGGCATGGTTTGAACACTGGTGTGATCTCCCAGGATCACAGCATGGCTTGGCAGCATGAGCAGGGCAAAACTAGTTTAACACACAGTACCACAGTCTACGCTTAAGCAGGAAGAAGTTGGGCTAAGAAGAATATATTATTATTAAATGTCTTTTTAGCTCAGCCATAGTTTGGATTTTGTAATCTAGCAACAAGTCTCTCCTGACAACAAACCAGATGAGACCCACAAATTGTACTATTCAACTGGATCTATCCCTTCTGTAGTGGAATCCAGATTCTCAAAAACATCTTAAATGATACAGCAATTCATAAGCTTTCAAAACTGACTAAAGAGCAGCAAAACTAAGTCAGAAGGCAGAGTAAGAGATAACCAACTAGAATTAAATGAACTGGGTGTAAAGATGTACGAATCAGCTTTTTGGTGGTGAGAGGAGCAGGGCTGAAGCTGAAACCCTACCACCCTTCAAAAAACCACTCCAAGAGAAAAATCAATAGCCCTTTATGAAATTTACTGTGCAATAAGAGCTCACTGCAGATGAGATTTTAAGATTCTCAGAAAATGTAACCTAAAGGAAGATTTAAGTGGGAAGATAAAAAGCAGATATCAGAAGGATAGATAACCTGCACAGGTATGTTCATTAGCACAGGCAGAGACATTTTTTTAAAGGTCGTATTTCCAACCATCCTCCCTCCTGGGAACATTTCCACCAGCTAAACAAGAGCGTTTGCCCGAAGGACTGTTTACACAAGACTCATCCTGGTCCTTCCCCATCCTCCCCAGGAGTTTGTTCATTTGCTCTGTTGTATGTAACACTATCTTTTACAAGAGGGGTTATTTTTTGTAAAACACCCGTGACATAACTGGATGGATCAACACTGCTGTCCATCAGTTTCTTCGCTGCTCAGTAGGAACATGGCAGAGGCTTTCACTGGCAGTTTACCAGCGAATAGTTTTCATAATTGTGTTTGTCTCTAAGCTTAAAGACACTGATGATGAAAGAGTCAAGACTGTTCACCTATTGTAACTCTCTTCAACTAAACACATTATCAGATTTAGATAAAATATTCTCAATACCTTCATGTCCTTATGGGAAAAAGGAGCTTCCTGAAACATCTGAGCATTTTTTTCAGGGAAATCTTTTCATCGTCTCTGTCACTCAATAGCAACAGCTATGCTAAGCATCTCTACGATGCTCATGAGCAGCAGCTGCCCAAGAAAACTCATATTGCCATGTCAAAGATTGCCACATCTTATACAAACCAATTTACCACATGAAAGAGGTTAACTATCAAATTTTGATCTCTTAATTTCTAACAGTGTAGTCCAAACCAACTTCCACTAAACAGCCACAAATTTCAGCATAGGACAACCACAATGGCTGCATTTTCTTCCTTAATGCATCTCAGGTTGACTAGGTACTTCACACAGGCATCAAGTAGGCTCTTGGATACCTGGGACAGTCTGCAAATACACTGCCAAGCCACAGCCTGCAAATGTTTCCAAATACACCTCTTGAAAGGCATTAATAAAACTGAGACTTAATTATCTGATGGTTATGACCACTTTTCAGTTGTTTCCATGCTTCTGCCCATCAAACACTACTCAAAGAACACATGAGTTTACAGAAATTGCTGCCTCCCAAAATTACACTGCTGAAACCTAGGGAGGCAGGGAAAGAGGACACATCTGTCATCCAACAAATGTACTGAAAAGGTGGTGTAACTAAGTCCTTTATCTCTCACACATTTATTCAAATGGACAAGTTTGTGGTTACTTTAAATTCACAACTGAAAAACGGTGTTGTATGACCTAATCACAAAGCTGTATGGTGAACACCACACACTTACTCAACCAAATTACATGGGACTGCTTTAATGTAATATTATTTGAAAATACATGTCCTAAAAAAATTGCCTACAGTACATGGCATATACTTCTACAGGCTTCTTGCTAATGAATGTATTTTATCAAAATAAAGATGAATGAGATAAAAGTAGTAAATCTTTTATGTGGAAGTTTCCTGTTTCAGGCCCAAAAATAAAGGCAGACACTAGGATTTTGTAAGAGTGACACACTATATCTAGAAGTTCTTCCAAGCTACTCCAAATCACTCTGTGCGTTTTAGTAACTGAATCAAATATGTGAAAGCAAACAGCCCAGTGAAGTAAATTAAAAGTGAGAGTATTTAAACCTAGCGGACCGAATTTCAACATACAGAAGGACTGAAAATTCTCCCATTAAATTAGTTAGTAAAACCAAAATCATTAGCACAGGCTAACATACACAAAAAATTATATGAGTTAACCATTAAAAAATTACCATGTAAATTAGATACGGGAAAAATAGTAATGGTAAAATGCTGTATACTGATATTGCAGAAAAATGGTTTTTGCAAGAATAAGCCTTGAGTCCAGTTTTGTTTACACTTTCAATAAACATATGTATCACACTAGTGAAAGTTACTAATTACACTGAACCAGGAAAAACTGCACATAAAAAGGGAACAAATAAAAATACTTTAGTGCCCTCAGAGGTCAGAAGTTCAACACTTGTAAGACCCAGGATAGCAATGAAACAGGAATTAAGTCTCTAACTGCAAAAGAATCATAACATACTGAAAGTGAAGAAGAAAAGTAGCAATGCTCAAATGTTATTTAAAGGAGTTGTCATAAATAAAGAAATACGATTAGAGTTTGTCAGATATCAAAAGCTTGGTCTTCCTACATAAAAGCATACCATTACAGAGGATAAACCCAACCAAATAACAACCACATTTAACAGACGACCCTCAGACTAAGTCCTACAAATCATGCACGTGGAATGGTGGTTGGACACCAAGATTTGGAGAACTGAGCTTAAAGGATGAAAACGAGAAAATGTTGTGCAAAAAAAGGAGACTGAAAAAACAGGTTGAAGAAAGCAGAAAGGAATGAAGATATACAGATAGAACTAGTGTGTGCATGCAGGTTCCATATTACAAAGACTATGAAGAATATGTTAAATGGCACAAAACATGGCTTGGAATACTGGTATGAAGTTACAAAAAAGAGCTACTAAATATCACGTAAATCCTCCTGCCAGTGAGATGTAATCATTGAAATAATCTTTAAAGGAAAGTCTAATTGTTTAGAACATATAAAATCTCACTGTCCAAGACAATATTAGAACGCACAAGTCTACAACCCTGCTTTAGCAAGCAGATGGACTACATAACCTAAATAATTTTTTCAACCCTATCTCCTATGATGATATTCAGAAGATCTGACAGGCTCATGCACAATACCCTGCAGTCCTACAAGTATGTGAGCAAGTACAGTAAAAAGACATTGACATCAATTATGAAGACAAGCACAAAAATATATATACTCCACAACCTCTTTGTAAGGCTACATTTGTTTTGTTTTGTTTTTTAAAGGCACCTCATCCTCTAGCTATTGCCAGCTTTTAAAAAAATCACTTTTCGGTTTGAGCAAGAGCTCAATAGTGAGAAGGAAACATCTTTCAATTCACATTTGAACAGCCACCTCTTACATTCCAATCGTAATCAGAATGACAGTCTTTAAAAACAAGCATGCTGGCCTATTAGTTTTTATGTACAGCAATTTAAACAACTGTGACTACATATTGTATTGTGTAAGCAAAAGCACAACATTCATTTCATACTCACACCATTATCCTTTGTACACACAAACTCGAGAGAACTCTTAATACTAAAACATTAAAATGCACCCATGGAGTCTTCCCTTACTAGACACATTTAATACATGTTTACAATATATATACACATATATAATATACATAACTTTTATAATTTTTCGAATAAATCTTTGTAATTTTCTCTTCAAAAAGAAATAAAATAATGACACTGAAAGAATGTGAGTCAAGTACACAGAACTGTCACAAAGTTGAATGCTCAGTTTTGCAGCCAAGTTTCCTCCTTTTCATCATAACCAAAACATTTTATAAAAACTAAATAATCTGTATTATTATTGTAGTCATCTGTTTCATGGTAAAAGTTCTAATCCTATCTAAGGAAATATATTGCATATCAATATCATGAAGTGACATATCTGAATATTCTGAGCAATAAAAGGTATTCCAGGATATTTTAGCAGTACATATAATATGTTGCAGGCTCAAACAGCACAGGTCAACCTTTTATTCTAAATAATATACTTGGTTTAAACTCTGAGATCAACTTCAAATGTGGTCCCATCCCCAAATGCCACTCTAAAAACAACACAGTCAAACCCTATGTTGGTATCTTTCAATGACTCCTGCTTACAAAGTGTCAGTTTAAAGGTAAAGATTTATTTATCAGTTTCCAGTCTCATCCTCATGCTGGTACATGAGGAATTGCACTGGGTTCTTTCCTACTCATATCAGCATCAGAAATCAACTCCAGCAGAAATGCTGCTTCCCATTCCCATCAGAGAAAAGCACCAACTTCGTGCTTATGAATAGTAATAATTCTGATGATGACACATAATGGAAAAGAATCCACTCACCTTCCTTTAAGAAGGGATAAAAAGACTAAAGATCGGATTCAAAGTTATTTGTCAGATCAACAGAGAAGCTCTGAACAGATAAACAAAGCACATCTGTTGAGTAATTATGAGAAGCACTCATTCTTCAGGTAACCCCATCAATAGCACATACACCCAGTGAAGCGCACAAGGTAAAGAGTCCCACAAATGGTGCAGCTGGGAAATACTTCCAGCAGTAGCAGAATCTCTCAAACTGATGGAGCTTTGTACAGTTCCCACCTATTCCACTAGAAGGACCCATACAAAGCATCAGATTTCATCTTCAGATGAAGTATTTCACTGTTATCCTTAATGCCCAGAATGATACCCTTTTTAGCAGGAACAGAAAGAGGAGATGAATGGTGGATAGCTAAAATTGCAGGACAGCTTCTTCGGAAAGCCTTGTGATAATTTCTTGCGCCAGATCTCCAAGAACAAACAGCAATAAAATCTGAATAAGTTAAATTTGCTACTACAGTACACACAGACTGCATCAGTCTGTTGTTAATTGGGATTTAGACTAAAGGCTCAGCTTCTAGCCATACGCTAATACAGTCTTAAAAAATTATATAAATTTTTTTGCAAACTAGATATTTACTGAGAAACATAGAAGATATAACAGAAACTTTACTGCATTTTAATTTATGTTAGTAATCTGCCTTTCTTTAATTGCATTTATCTTAGGCTAGCAGCCAGGTGGCTGAGATTAACTATCCACTACTGCTCTCTGAACAAGATCTACTTTATTCATACCAAAGGGATAACGCAGTGCCTCTCACATGATACAGTAATGAGCATGTGAACTGACTTTGAATCACTTTTTACAGGTGATTTGAGTACATTAAGATTCCTCAATGAGAAGCATCCTTGGAAGTTTCCCTCTTTTCCTACTCCCTGATGCAATTAGACCCCTTCTTTCCAGTACTCCATTTATTAATAGAGAATACATAGACCTAGTTTCACCCAAGGCCTGCCTGGACGAAAATTCACACCCTCTAAATAAAAGCTTATTTTTTTTTTTTTTAAACTATTTGAAACTGAGAGATTCCAAGCTCTCAGCACCAGCTGAGCTCACAGAAACCAGAACAAACGTCAATTTAGAAAACAGCACCCTGCAAAACTAAACACTTACAAACATTCTCTGAATTATAGGGCAAGATAAAACAACTCGTGCCCTCCTCTTCTCTTTTGTGCAGCTGGTTAAATATATACAAAGCTAAAGTTGAATGGGAAGCACTCTGTCATACAAACACTTTAGCCAGGGCATCTGCTCCTGCACTGGCAATATAACATTTAGATGGGTGGAATGCCACATCATGAATGGACTCATCAAATTTTTTGCGATGAGCAGTAAATTCTTGGATGCAGGTCTTGCTTTCAAGATTCCACAAGCGAATCGAGCAGTCATGACCTAAAGAAAGGGGAAACAATTTTCTTTAAAATTTGCATGCCTGACACCATTATGAGAAAAAGAAAATGAAATCTGAATGTACTTACTGCCAGACATCAAATACAAGCCATTAGGATCAACAGCTAAACTTGTAACTGCATCTAAGTGAGCCACCATGGAGTGGATCAGTTTTCCTTTGAAAGAAAAGATTTATTTAGGTTATTTTCTGCAATTAACTTTGTTATCTGTAGTCACTGCTTATGACCCTACCACACCTGATATTATAAATACAAGAAGATCTTGTCCCATGACTGAATCATTAAAATTATACAAGAAGTCATTCTTTTAATGTTTACAGTTCCCAAGAACCACAGGAGCAGTATCATCAATGTTTGTGAGACTTCTACTTTAAGCCACCCTGACATTGCAATCACTGTGCATTTTAAATATCTGCCCCTTAGGAGAAATAAGTGAGTTCTCAGGTAAGATCTTGAACGGGAAGGAAGGCAGGGGCTGAGTATACTAAAAGCAATGAATATAAACTACGTAGGAATAGGGGATAATGTTAGTTGTCTCAGAGAGAATTAACGTTCTATTACAGCTTATTATAATTACAGCAATGATTTCATGTTAAAAATTAGAAATCATGGGTCAAATGTGGCAGAGGTCTAGGAAGCACTAAAGGAGTGCGAGAGTTTCCTGCTCTCAAGATCAAAATAATACAGACAACCAATAGAAGAAATATAAACATAAGAATATGAAGATTTTGAAAAAAGATGCCTTTTATGGTAAATATTTATAAACCCATACATAGGGCATTCTAAAAGAATGGACAGAGAGATGCAGGTTCCTTACCACTTTGCCAACAAAGCTTTAAGTGGGCTGGGAATCTTTGGACTCTACTAGTGATAAGAGATTTCCTCTTCAGAGGCTATCCAGTTCTTGACATCCCTCAGTATTTATGTGAATAATATTGATCATAACGAAATTCTGAATACGATTTTCATTATACAGTGTAATGGCTATGGCTAAGACCAGCTGAAAAGATGCATACCTGTATTGTTGTCGTAGAATTTGATGTGTCTGTCTTCATGAGCAGTGATACTAATTGGAAGAGTTGGATGGCTGATGACTCTGTTTATCTGACAGGAAGAACCGACTGCTAAGAAAAAAACGACACATATCAGTACATGTAAATTGCTAAGTTCTTTGAAAGATTGCTACTAAGAAAGAAGTATGTAATCAATCTTATTTGCAAAATACTTCTTACATATATATCCTGGAAACTCTCAGCTAGCACCTTACGTTATGCACTTTACTCTAAAATACTTTCCAAACTACACAGGATAGAGACAGACATAAACCGTAATTATGCCAAATAAGGTCCTGCTTTTGGACATGGTTTTAGATAGGCACATCAGGCAAAAATGTGAGACCAAAAACTGAGTGTAAACACCTCATTCATACTCGTTCCTCCTCTTGCCAAGTCAAACTTTCTTCATAACACACAGGACAGGAAAATAAAACACTGCAGGCAGCATTTCAAGCAAACAAAATCCACCTAATATTATCTGATATATATGGATTGAAATTATTATTATTAAAAAAAAAAGGATGCTAGACTATTCATAGGAGAACCAATTTCCTAGCCTTCAATAATTCCGAAATAACATACATACACAGACAAAAAAAGCATAGGAATTTTCTAATTAGAAATCTAGGCATTGCTGTGATGCACAGGTTAATGCAAGAGGGGTCTTAATAAGCATAGATTATGACAAAACCCACAAACAGCCATTACAAAGAACACCAAAATACAGATATGTCTTTCATGTTGACGGTATTTAGCTAAATTTCTTCCAAAGAACATTCATATCATTTAATCAAAATTCTTACTAAAATAAATGAAATAGAATACTACTAAAGGTTCACCTGTCATTAAAATGGTAAAGATTGCATTTTACACCTTTCTATAAAAATCTGAATCATAAAGCACTGTCAGCATGCACAGGACACTTAAAAATTATAAATTAAGGAAAAAACCCCACATCCATACTAAGAAACTCCCCTAAGATTACTAAAAGCACATGAACCTTCATCACAGCCAGCCATCCCCACAGTTTGAAAATGCCAAGCAGAGTGAGGCTTATACTGAGCAGAGTCCCTAAGTAGTGTGGTAGGGCATTTCAAGTGACATTTTCCTCGTCGAGTTCTTGTAGAAAAATTAATTTATTTCTTTAAAATACATGTAAGCTTTATAGTACTGTTACATAACTGAAGATACTAAACACGGCCTGCTGGTTGCCATACCAGGGTCTCGTTTTCCTAAAGGAATATTACGGAATTACAGCAAGGAGAAGGTGAAAAAAATAGAAGAGAGAAGGGGAGGGAAGAAGAAAGGCGGCTTCCACTGAATAGCGTTAACTAATTTAGAACTCTTTTTTCAGACAGGAACAAAGATGTGGGTTAAAAGAAGAAATCCAGTACAGTAAGGAATGACATAAAGAAGAGAGATGGCACTTTCCATTTCCTCTTATAAAATGACAGTCATTTAAATATTTCAGAACACACAAGCAAAGCCAACAAGAATGGCTTAGTCCTTTTAAAAAATATAATTAAATAGTAGAACTCAATGACATAAAACCCTAAGAGTGGGGGAAGAAATATCAAAAACAACTAATGTTTTACCATTGCGGACTGAATATGAAACCTTATGCTTCTGTTCATTCTAGTCTCTTTTGTAAAGCCAAGGTAAAATAATTTACTGATAGCAGCCTCTTCACAGTATCCTCTAAAACTTCTAATATTGGTCACTGCCATGATCCAAGGCATTATATGGGACCTTGTGAATGAATACTCTTTCACTGGAGCTTTGCTTTCCTCCTACAGTGAAAATTTCAACTAAAGCCCAAGTCCAAATGAGCCAAGAGTATGATAAAGCTTAGAAGATGGATACCTCTGAGGAAAAATAAAAAAGAATTGACACACACTCACAATTTTTTAATAAATTCAACTTTGAATTTTCCTGCTATTGTCTCTATTTTGCAGTTTTGAACTGAAGAGAAAATAGATATATTGAATCTGCAAAGATCACAAAGCTGTATTAAAGAAACCTGTGCTTTTACTTGTGCTACTACCCCTTGAGGAGGAATTCAGAGTGCAAGCTTGTTTCTTCTACCTTATTTCAAAAGTATGTGCACTCCTCTGCTACTGAAAACACCCATGAGGTCAGTTGTAGTAGTAATAATTTACTGTTACATCTCAGAACACAGCTTGTAACATAATTCATGTTATAATTTCTCATGACACCGCCTGATTCTTTGGAAACACTGAAAAGATTATCAACAGTATCGATCTTAAACAAGCAATTTTTTTCCTTTGGTTGGTTTGGGGCTTTTGATACATACTAGTATCCACACTGGACTCCAGGGTAAGAATTCGTTGCCGTGTCTCCATGTTAAAAATGCTAGTGTGTCCACTGTTAAATGATGCTACCATGAGGCTTGGGTCACTGCTCACAAGATCTACTGATGAAGGGATTCCCATTTCTAGAAAACAATGTAGAGAAGATGTAGTTGGTGTAAAGAAAATTTTAAAAAATTAAACAAAAAAACCCAACCAGTAAGCACTTTAACATCAAAAGGACCACAATTATGAAAGGAAATACTGCATTCTAAAATATAAATTATGCCAATCTAAATAGCTTGCCCTGTAATGATCACTATTTTAATCCTATTTTTTTGACACATGTATCAACAACATTCTTTACTAAGATGCTGTATCTGGAACTGCAGCTGGGCAGAAACCTATTCTGAAATTAAGAAAGTAAGAACTCCCTGGCCCCTTTTCCTTCCTTTAATTGTAACAGCAATTCTCAAAAAAACTCCACCAAACTACATTGCTTCAAACAAAAGGACATGAAATTGAAGTGGTACAACAACTGACATGACAGATGATTAACATTGTTATAAAAACTTGGACAAAATCAGAGCTTAAAAAACCACCAAAGTTCTCCAGGTGCAAATTTTATACATTGGAACTGTCATCATGTAAAGTTATACAAATACATTATAAACTTGTATTTCAAAGCTTTGTCCATCCTGCCTTTTGTGGTATATATTTGATCTCCTTATACTGTAGCTATCCGCACACTACAGGACAGAAGGTCAACTCAGCAAAGCTTGGGCATAGGATCTATCCCTTAGGATTTTTCTCCTCAAATGTCCTGTTCACCACCTGCTATGTGAAAGAACAACACCAGTTCCAACAGATGCCAGGAGGAGGAGGAAAAGATAGAGAGTGAGAAACTGAATTTTAAGCAACCTAATGTTGGATCATAGATTCAGATAACACAGGACTATCATCACATCTCTGTAAACTCTCTAAAGATTCGTGGGAGAAATATCTTTCTGAGACACATGACCTCAAGAATAATTCTCAGGAATGGTGGTACTTATCTACAAGTACTCAAAAAAAAGCCAAAAAGGACTGGTGTGAGAAGAAAACACATTGTTTCTCAAGTGACCCTTTCTACCACTGCCATGCATGATTATCTGCAGCTTCCTGGTAAGCCTACAATGGTTAATCTAAAGGACTTGAATAATGAGTGACAGATACTTTAGGGAGTTTGTTCAAGGTTATCAGTAAGCCATAGGAAAACTGAGTCTTTGGATTTCACAACTGGGCTTCATTCCAGTTTAGAATACAAAAAAGCCCTAATATTAGCTCTGTGAGGCAAGACTATTCCCCTTTCCCCCTTAGTTTAATAATTAAAAACAAAACAACTCATAACAACAAACCCCAAAACTCTACCAGGAAGTTTTCAAAGCAGGCAGATAGGCAAGCTGGCAATAAGAATCCTGCATATCTTTAGAAATATAGTTCTGCAAAAACTAAAATACATGTAATGTTTCTGTTTTGCTCAGTCTGTCTTAACTAACAAGCAATGGCATATCTGACCAGCTTTACACCATAATTTGACAAGTCTATTAAGTTATGACAAAGTTCATTTTGCCTCAAAGTTTTTCTGAAGAGATAAGGAACTGTCTCAGCTCATGGGCTGCCTTTAATGACTATCAGCTCTAAGAGAGTTTGGCAGTGTCAACGGGCTTACACTGGAGCACTTTGACTCAGACAGCAACTTCCAGAAATTAGATTCTAAACAGTGGTATTTTCATTTGTGCATGACATTTCAGTAACTCCAAAGGAGTATTTTTTTTCAACTAGCAGGGTTTAGGATCACAAGGTTATTGTTATTTAGTTAATGTGCAAACTCAGAAATTCAATTAGAATCTCTGTGTCAGAGGTACAAGGAATAAACCTGGAAGGTACAATGACACTGAGATGAAACACTGGCTACTTCAAACTTCTACTGGGGGAAGACAGGGCTTTTTATTCTGGACAAACCAAAAGCAAGGGCCTAGTGGAAACCCAAGTTTGAATCTGAATTACTGAGTTAATACATTATCCTCCATGGTGCAAGTAACATCAGCAGACCATCTCCAGCAGTTGGCTTTTAGATGTATCTGACTGCCCCCCTGCACATAGGTATATATTCAGCTAATGGCAAAGAAGGGTCACAAAATTTACTTTTCCCAAAAACACTTGTAAAGATACAAAACTCAGAAAAAAGCACAAGAAGTATTTCTACTCAGTACCCAAAATTATGTCAATCTGAACAGTGATGCCCATGAACTTTAGGGTAGGGCGATTTTCTGTACCTTGATTATCATTAAATATATTGAGAGCTGGAGCAATTTCTGTAGCTTTCCATAAACGTATAGTGCCGTCTGCTGAACAGGACAGCAAACGCTGGTGTGCTCCACTGTAAACCAGACCCCACACTGCATCAGTATGGCCCACAAAAGCACCTCTTAGAACAGAAGGATCTGTGAACAAAACACAACAAAACACATTTCAAAACAAAATCTGAATTAAGTCAACAGCTGTATCTTAGTCTGTGTTTATGCACCAACCTTTGGAAGATAATCCATAAAAATCCCCAAAATCAATCACGTCATGTCAATATAGAAATCTTAATGATTCTGGCATTAGGATGCTTGAATTTCAGGACTATATGTTACATTCTGTTACCCAGTTTACAACTGAATGAACAAAACAATGCTTCAGCAGAAGGGACAGTTCTGAAGTTGTCAAAACACATTTGACTGTTAAAATTCACTTTCAAACAGCCATTAATGGCATAGCAGTCTCTTTTATGCAAAAGTTAGCTTTGAGGCCAACTGCATCTGAAACTACCAGAAGTGAAAAGTAAATTTTAAAATCCAGACACAAGGCTGACATCCACTCAGATCTGGTAAATTTTACCAAACTGGGCCTTTTTAGCTGTTTGCAGACACCATTAACAGCTTTGGTCTCAGACTATAAAATCCCTTTTTATCTCAACTCCACAGAAATTTGTCAAATAAAAGAACACTAAAATACACATTTCCTGTACTTGCCAAATTATCAGGTTTAGTCCTGTACTTTTAAAACCTGTACTTTAGACTAGCTGTTTCTCAAAACTGTGATGAGATGAAGGCCTTCTTGAAGAAGACGACATTTAATGTTGCCATCAGGCAGCATCAGCGTTAAAACAATAAGTTACTTCAAGTAATTGAAGGTAACATCCAATTTGCTCTTTTAAACTTTCACAGAAGCATTATTGACAAATTACACTGTTTCAGTGACACAACATTACTGTCACTAAACTTATGTCACTGCTGTGTGTGACAGCAACGCACCGTAAGAGTCGTAGGGGTCGATATTTGGGTTGGTTGTGTTCCAGCCATGGATGAGGCCATCTGTTCCCCCACTGTAGCACTGTTCACCATTACTGCTCATCACCACACAGAGCACTGGTCCACTGGAAGAAACCCCCAAAGAAACACTGACTATTAACATTTTCATTACATGAAATGCAATGTCAATCTTCAGAATCTTCAAATTACCATGTTAAATAGAATTCACTTGCTGCATGGATTGCAACAAAAATTCTGCATAATGAAATCATATGCTACAACACTTCCCACAAAAAACCCTCCCCAACATCTTGTAATATAACTACAACCAGTACAATTAATCATTATGCATATGAAATGTGAAAAGCATCACAATTTAAACTGTAGGATTTTATATTTTGCATAAACAGATTTTTTTCTTTTTAAAAGATTTAAGGCTCTTTCATGAAATCATCTCCGTAGATTTAAATCCATTGCATTCATTCTTCTTCAGCTTCATTCTATATATTCAAGTATCTGGCAAAAAGGCAAAAGCTGTGATGATGAACAGAACACCTAATCAAATTTGAACTGTGTAATTTGTAGGTTTTTAATTTTAAAATTGTGGTACGTCTGACTTCAGACATAAATAACTATGCAGAAAGGAGATGAACACATGCAGATATTCTAAACAACATAGGAACTAAAAGCATAACATGAAATCAGTAGCTGATAAGGTGGAAATTACTTTTAAAAAATTCTGTTTCTGCTTAAAAACTGTATCTTTCTCAAAATACGACAATATTTTTCAGGAAATACTTACTTATGTGCTCTGAAGGTATATATTGGCTCTACATCAAGAGAAGCACTCCTAAATGAAGTATGAAAAAAATGTTAACATGCATACGATCTTACACAATGCTTTACAAAAACGTGCCAGAATCACTAAATTCTTAAAATCCCTGCTACATCTTTTGCAGTGTTTCTCCCACAGCTTCTCTCCCAACACAGTTTTTCGCGTATCTAGGAACTATGTTCAGTCTTTAAAAACACAGTCAGATTTGTTGTTTGGTTTTTTGTTTAGAGACCTTCAAGGTAGTTCACAGACCCATCAAATGAGTAGGTAGGTACATCAGTGGAGGGCAAGGAGTGGAGAGACATAGGAACACTTAATGATACATTCATAAGTGATGCTTATCAGAGCAAAGGAGTTTTGGACTCCTAGTTTTTCTTTCAACACCGAAGTGCTTCAAAACTTGCTGCTCTGGACTTTATCCATCTTTTTAGAGACCAAGGGAGGACTCCGTGTTATGCCCAGTCCTCCTCAAAGGTATGATGGTACTCCCTTTTAACGACATCAGCCCCGCTATGAATTTCCTCTCATTTCTGCAAATTCCCAGCAATTTGCAAGAGACAGTGAACAAAGGAACCTGGCAACATCTCAGAGTTTAAAGCTGTACACATGTATATGCATGTATGTGTATACATACATATGCATATATATATACATATATATATAAATGCACTCTATGCATTTATATACACATACAAGCACACTAACAGGCCGCATCCAAATATTTTCACTAGTAAATTAATTTGTCACGTCATCCACAAGGAAAATATAAAAAAGTGAATGGTTTTCCTTTTCACAACAAAACACATTCACGAACACACATGGATTTTCTTCTGGCATTCTTTAGGCATCTCCACCATTCCGTGAGAGCTTGTTTTCCTACTCTTAAATTCAGGGAACACTTTCCATTAATTGCAAGGGCCATTCAGTCAAGTGGTATCTAGGGTTTGTTTTTTCTCTTCATAAATTAAAATTGTTTTTGAAGAAAAGAAAGAAAGAATCTTACTTTTTTGCTGGGGCTGTTTTTTGTAAATTCCACATTTTTAATGTATGGTCCTCTGAAGCTGTTATTAAGACTGGTTCAACCGGATGAAAAGCGAGACCTCTTATTCCATCAAAGTGACTTCTTAACGTAAATTTGGGGTTCCAAGTCTTTCTCAAAGCATCCTTATTGTTGGCTATCTAATAAAAAAAAATGCCAAACTTGTAATTAAGCTGGAAGGCACAATAAAAGGAAGAAATCAAAAATTTAGTTTGGCATTTTCAGATGTCAAATTATCTCACCCACTTTTCACAACAACCTGCTCTTGAACAACAGTCCACTTAACACTAACCAGACACTTCAAAATGAGAACCAAGGCAGATGTATTCCACACAAGTAAGGTAGTATCCACAGTAATAAATTCTGTGCAAATCTGAAATACTCTCATGTCTGTAAAATTACACACTTTAAAAGCACTGATACTTCAATGAACTACTTAAAATTTGGTATTTAGGTATTTAAAATTTGATCTATACCTACTGGCTCATTTACTTACAATGGTGGGCTTGACTCACCAAGGTGTGGTCCCTGAATATCCAAAGTACTACTGACATGGCAGCTCTAAAGTAAAGATCTGAGAGAAACAGAGAAGTCTCTAGAAGCACAGAAAGGAACACAACCTAACTTACCCAGCTAAGACAACACAAGCTCTGTAATAATGCATGGCAAGTAAAGTTTGCCAGAATAGGAAAAAAAAAAAAAGGCAAAAAGGACTTGGCTACACACTAAGAATCTAACTGGCAGGTAATAAAGTATAGTGTATACAGACCCATTTATTTGGCAATAAATGCATTTTAGAAGATCCAAAAAGAAAGCCTTTTAAAAAAATAACAGTTACTTCACTATTGCTCCTCTTAACAAATATTGACACAAAATGCTGAACTGACTTTTTCACTGTCAGTCAACAATATCATGAGTTAAATTACCTTTCCATAATCACTGCTGATGGTGGTTATGAAAAATCAAGAAAATAAACAAATGTACTAATGTTTATCATGTTGAAATCTACAGATAATTCCCAATAATTTCTATCTCTAACTGCAAAAATGAGACAACTGTTTTGAGCCACTTCAAGAAACATTTTATTCTGGAGACTGGGGGTAAAAGAGGAGGTTTAAGAACAGAAGTGCTTTTTCTTAAGCTTTGTTACATCTGGATTTAATTATAAAAATATGCATCAATTAAGAGGTTCTATAGATTTTAAACAAGGAGAAAGGAGCTGTAACAAACAGCAGGTTTAGTCTCATCATATTTCTTAGTAATGACATATTTCCTTGCTCAGGGAGACAAGTGAGTTTCTTTGCCAGTTTACTGAGCCAAATTGGCTCAGTGAAGGAACAGACAAACGCTTGAGCTGGTACAAGGATGGAGCAGGACTGCACAGTTAGCAGCTCTAGCAGGTTTTCTGAAGACTGGCCAAGAAAGTCTCAGCAAAACAGGTACAAGATGTACAGATATCTGGAGAGGAATTTGATTGCCTCAACATAGACATTTAATGCCAGTTAGGTGACGGAGGGAACCTGCCTGGCCTCCAGCTGCCATACCAGCAGCATAGGTTCTGTGTCAGGTCTGCAAAAGCCACAGAGACACCTCCAATGGCATAATAGTGAATTCCAGTTCTGGCAGGATAATATTCTCCATTTACCTGTCTTTCACTCAAAAATGTCCTTCCAAAGGAGTCCAAGATGGGTAGTTTATAAATTGGGAAGTAGATGGAGGGCAGACCTAGCCAGCAGACCAGCAGCAGAGATGGAAACAGATTCTAGCCCTGACACATCACCCACCTGGCTGCACCACATGACTCTACCCACCAGTCTCTCGAGCTGTGAGGCTGCTCACTCACACAGCAGACAACCTCCTTCTGTCTCTCCCCACCGGAGTGCAACAGTGAGGTAATCTGAGGCCTGAAAAGCAGTTTGGGGAGGATGCCAACCCCCAAATTAGAACTTGATCTGGATTTGCCACTGACCATAATATTCATGTCTATACAAAATTGAAAACAAATCGAAAACTCAGAACCAGCAATGACATGCAATTACAGGCACTTCTCTTGTTAAAAGCTGTAAGAAATCAAAGAAGAGCCTACTGCAAAGTCCAAAACCTCCTAATCAGTACTTAACATTAAATGCAATTGATTTTGTAGTTCAGTTACTCTAATCTAAAAATCTATTATAATTTTATGAAGCTTCTTAATCTATCCAGAAGACTAGGGAAAAAACCAGAGCCAACCAAAGTGATCATTTGTCAAGAATGTGTGAAGGAAAGAAAAAGAAAAGAGTATTGGCTAGCAATCTGGAAAATTTAATCTTGTTAGATATTCTAAAAACCTACCTACAAAAGAAAAATTTTGTCTTTTAAGTCATAAATTCATAATCTCCCTTACCAAGTGAAAACCATTCTTTAATTTACAGCCAAAGCAATATGTAGAAAACTGAAACCATGAAATGAGGTAGGCTAATGCTGCCATTTTTTAGAAAAATGTCAGTAGGATAGAAGGGACTGAAAATGGGAAGAGTGACTGCCACTCTTGAAAGAAAATGTATTTAAAGACTGATTTACATGATCTTTCAATTTAATTCTCCATATAATCCAAAACTGACACTTAAAAATAATATACTAAACTTTCACTAATCATACCTGATTCACATTTGGCAGCCAGATGTATGAAATAGTCCAAAATAGAAACATTATATTATCTGTAAGCTAAACTTTCAATGAAACTTGAAATAGAAACACCAGCCTTTCATTTTGCTTCAATGAAGTGCACAGTGACAAGAGCAAATAGTTTTGTAAATTTTTTTTTTAATTGTCAGCACTAGAAAAAGGTAAGAGTCAAGGTAACCATGACTATGAATTCCTGATCACAGGACTTCATACAGCCATTTGACAAATGAACAAATAGCAGTTAGTATTCTCTACCATGCAGGAGAGGATAGGAGCTGATAAATGCTATTCCATAAATGAAAGCTGTTAGTTCAGGATACAGAGACATGAACAAACACAAGTTTGTACGGACACTTCCACAATGAAGTCAAGCAATGAAAGTAACTTGTACAGATGGTTTAGGTTTGTCATGTTCTCTGAATTTAAAATCCAGCCTTGGATTTTTAGGTGTACCTGTAACAGAAATTCATTTGTACATTACTGTACCCCCTTCTGAAGACATAGTTAGGGACAGTTAGTAAAAACATTAAGAACTGAGCCCAAATTAGGAGATAATACTAAAATACTGAAATGTTCTGCATTCATGGCAATAGTGATGATTCATAACACATAACATATCACACATTCAGAAACTTGCTATAGTGGTAGAGCACATCTCTGCAGTGGCACTCTCAAAACATGTGTAAGCTTTTATTAACTATGTACTTCATTGCTTTACAAGTACATACAGGGGTAGAACTTCAAAGTAAGGACCTGCATCTTATATCCGAAGTCTCAGACTTCATTTGTGATAGTAAAATCCCAGATAGTGATTATTTAAGAGTCAGATTTACTGAAGGGTAGGATTCTTCTCCAACATAATATTAAAAATTATCTTTGAAATCCCTCAACCTTGACACAGCTGGGCAACACAATAGCAAGATTAATCTGAAGCTGACAGATCACACAAGAGCAGATAAAATTAAATTAATACCTGAAGTATCCTTTCCCAAGAAATCAGAAATACAGAAAAAAATTGCATACAATTGAAAAGATGCAATTTTAAGAAATTTTTTTTCATAAACAGTGCAAGAAAAGTAAGCTGTAGGCTACATACATAGCCACAGAAGTGCTGGCCACTAAACCCTCCTAAGATTTCTGGTCCAGTCTCCCGTTTGAAGTGAAACTATTGCCCACACCAGGTAATGTAAACTACAGCTCTCCCCCAGCCAAGTCTTGAATATCTCTCAGGAGAGGGATTCCACTGTGTCTTTGAGCAAGTTGTTTCAGTATCACCTACTACATAACTTTCTCCCCCAGTGTCTTACCTGAACCTCCCAAGCAGTAATTTGCTCTTGTTTTCTCTTGCTTTAATGCCTGGCACTATGGAGAAACTTGGCTCTGTCATCCTGGTAAGGACCCTTCCAATACCTGCAGGCTGCTATTTGAGCACTCCTCAGCCTCCCAACAGCTGAACAAGACTATCTCCCTTAACATCTATTCATCAGTCACAAGCTACCGGACTCTCTTCAATTTCTCTACAACCCTCTTGAAGTGGAGTGGCTCAAAACTACATACAGCCCATGTAAAAGGGACAGAAATGCCCCTCAATCTGCTGGCCATGATACTCCTAATTTTGCTCAGTCACTGTGGTTATACATACCCAGCTGTACCACTATCACTAACTAATTTACTTTCAACTATTTGCATGACATGGTAGGCAAATGAGAGAAGAGGGGCTTGCAGAGCTTGAATGCTGCTCTGTATGGGAAGAACAGCTTTGTCAAGTAAAAATTTGTGACATTCTCTGGCAGCATAATTTTAACTGGAGAATGTCTTCTGCTGAGTCTACACACAAGTAACTTGCATCTGCCTTCAACAAGACAGAAGGACATCAAGTTACCATTAATAACCACTTACATCGTAAGTCAGCGAATCTGCCTCATTTGCTACAGTAAGGCCTGCCAGTTCTCCAAGACCCAACTCATTTTCAAGGGCTTCATCTGTTCCCATAATGAAAGATTTCCCTGAGGATGGAGGGAATGTTAAAGCTTCCACTGCAAGAAAACAAAACAAAACAGAAACATCCTGAAACATGGGTTCATACTACACTGTATAATAAAAGCACATTTTCCATTTTCAGAACGCTACATACCTCTCAAGTAGCCGAGGGCAAAAAGATACACAGAGATGCATAGAAAAATAGCTATTCTAATAGATAATCACTGTACTTACCAATAAACAGCACCCTGTGAACACACCTACACTTGAGGTGTGTGCGACTCCACACAGTAAACACAACCAGCCACAGGAGGGAAGGGTGTGCTACCATTCACTCATAAATAATGCACAAGTAACACAGAAAGCACCTTCCCCAACTCAGCTACAAAATATGCAAATAGGTGCTGAAGAAGCAACAAAAATGTAGATAAGAATAGCTGGTGGGAGCAGCCCAAATAAAAGCCCTTCAAGCACTGCTGTTTGATTAGGTCTCTTAGTTGTTACCTTTTCATCACAAACATCTCTTACCTTCTCCACCATAAAGTCTACAGTACTGTTCTCTTTTCCTGTCTTTTGAACTCACAATGCAATATTTCACTCAACATACAGGACATCAAATTTGAAAACTTACTAGAATAAAAAAATGTGTGCCCAAATTATCATGGTGTCTCAGCTTTATAAAGAAATACAGAGCTAACAGTAATAGCAAACTCAGATTGGTAATAATCAGCTGTCTTTTTTTGTGAGAGTCCATTTGAGCCTCTGAATTAAAAAACACATTACTGAAAGGACATGAAAATAGAGCTCTGCTAATATAGCTCTCTGTACATGTGAGAAAAGTTGGAAAGGAAACACTCAACAAAAAATTCTTCCACTTCTCAAAGCGTTGCTAAGTTACCGCTTCTTTCATAAAGAAAATCACTGAGCATGAAGGAAGCAGAACTACTGAGATTTCTGGTAACTGTTCCACACACCAGGGCTTTTTATGCATCTTAATTATAACTTGGCCGACCTACTTTTTCACGCTTACTGAAAGACTGCTAAGTGGAACTCATGTTTTGCACATTTTTCAAAACACATATTTACCGTTTTAATAGAGCACATGATATCACAGAATCATAGAATGGTTTGGGTTGGAAAGGACCTTAAAGATCATCATGTTCCAAACCCCTGCCATGGGCAGGGACACCTTCCACTGGATGGGATTGTTCAAAGCACCATGTGATTTGGCACTGAACACTTCCAGGAATGGGGCATCCACAGGTTCTCTGGACAACCTGTTTGGGGTCTCAGCACCATCACAGTAAAGAATTTCTTTCTAATCTCTAATCTACACCTGCTCTCTTTTCAGTCTGAAACCATTCTCCCTTGTACTGTCACTACATGCCTGTATGAGAAGTCCCTTTTCATCTCTCTTGCAGACTCCCTTTAGGTACTGGAAAGCTGCTATCTTTGGAAAATTAATGTAGCCTCATAATCTATATGTTATTATGCTCTATATTATAGCAATTCAAATATTGAATCAAATAGATGATTTAGCATTTTTCAGACATAACAGTAGTGCCTCATTACAAAGATGCTTGAGTGGCCTTCCATACTAGGACTAGCCCTATGAGAAGTTTTTTTGATTTTTGGAACACATTATGGAAATTAATACACTGGCAAGCTGCAAGCTGCTCTGTATGACTCACTACACAAACACCACATGCTTTGAAAAGCTATAGTAAGGCATTTGTGTTTACCTGCAGAACCTCTATCTTTGCAACTGGAAAAAAATGGACACACTTGCGTGTGTGTATGTATACATACATACATACATACATAAAATTATATTAGTGGGAAGAAAAAAATATGCTCTTATGTCCTCAGAGTTTACGGTCCAAACTTGTCTGCCAGGCTTGAGCACAAACAAAAGCAAGTGATTTCAGATCATCATATTACAAAGCCACTAAGTGACAAATTATTTTTTTCCCATCATGCTCAAAGATATTCAGCCAAGACTTGAACTTAGGTAGGTGTCTTGACCTTACTAATAGTGACCATAATGGAGGAATGGGAATATCATTTATCACACTTAGACAGAACTTGCAATACTGAATCAGAATTTGTGAAGTGCTTGGAAAGTCTTAGAGGATAACCTTTAAGAAGTAACTATAAACATCCACCCTCTACAAAGGGGTATGCACTTTTTTAATATTTACCTTCATCCGTCCTGTTTATCTCATGTTCAATGAGCCTCGAGCTACTGGGCCTAGAAGAAGGTGCAACAGATGGCTGTAATGAAGGGAGATCATCAACATCTCTCAAGTTTGCAAGCATATCTTGCAGCTTCGACCTGTTGGGCCCTAACCAGAAAAAAACAAAAAATTAAAGGGTTTAGGCATAGCTCACGATGACACTACTTATATCAGATATGCTACAGCAGCACATGCAACAATGGATCCTACCTTGCATTATGACATTACCACAGAAAAACTAATGAGCACTTATTTCAGCAGTAACTAATCATCCAGCATGAAATGAATTTCGAGAAGAAAGTGATAGAAGCAACTGAGAATTGTGAACGCACAATTTTCCCCATATGTATGAACTAATAGTGCTACTTGTACGGGATGCTGAAGAATGCCGCCAACTGAGTCACACTTTAGATTATTAGAATATTTACTTTGCCAAAACAGTAGCTGACATCCGTGCATATTTTAGAATTTGTGCATCAGGTACTTTGTGCAGCATATTCTTATGACAACATTATAATTTAAATTTATTTGTGCAGTAGTGTGGTATCGTGAACTATAGAATCCATAAAGTTATATTAAAATACAAATGCAACTGGATTCACTGGCCTACTTCCTGAAGCTACATATGGTGAAGACCCATGCCCTTCTTGACACTTACCTGTGCTTTGCTCCATCATTTTCCCACATCCCTGTTTTGACTGTTTTATATAGGATTGAGGCTGAAACATATCTTCGGTAGTTTTTCCTGTTGTAAGTTTAATTAAGAATGGGAAAATGTCTTACCCATAGTCCATTATGTTTTTTCCTAGACCAGTAAATAATACAGCTATTTTTAAGCAGTTTTAACACAGTAGTGTACTCTAGTATATGTATTCTCTCATTAAACCATTGTATGATTCTACTCTCTCATTACTTCATAGGAATGTTTACTACAGCCTTGCAAAATCGTGAGTTTACTAATGCAGTTGCAAACTCTACTTTGTCCACCCTAACCATAATGACTGACAATAAACTAAATTGTATTTAACTTGTCTGTCACCAAAATATTACTCATCCAGAAAAACACTAAGAAGGATTTTGCAAGATTGTTTTACTATAATATCTGCTTTATAAAAACAGTATTTTACTTAGTAGCAGTTCAGTGGCTAAGCACCATATATGATGAAATTAAAGTCATAGAAATGAACTTTGCAAAATTTAATGTTATTTAGTCCCTTCTTTTTTCTCCAGATAGCCTCCTTCACATTCTTCTTCACTATGTGCAATATCATGAATAGCTGAAAACAGGCTCTGATTCTTCCTGATTTTTCTGCATTGATGCCCCTCTAACGATGGTTTGTCCATGGAAAGATGCTTAATTTCACTGCTACAGTAAACCACTTTGTCTCCCAAGATCAAACCAATCAAATCAATCCAAAAGGTACTGAGCAGTAGTTATCTCCATGAAGGAGCACTGGATGTCCAAGTGCTGCCTTTACATAATGATTTTTTATCATAAAGATATATAACATTCCAATAATGTCAATGTCTATAGTAACAATTGAGTTTTATCATTAAAAATAAAAAGACAACAGCTGTTCAAGAACAGAATATCAACACTTGGATTAAACAATTTCTGCTAAACTAACCCTACAGCTATTTACCCTGAACTACAGAACATGTCTGTATATTTTAAAAATAACAGACAAGTTACAAAAATCACTTTCACTGTAATCATATATTGGCATGCCCTGTCTATCTTAACAATAAAGAAATTTAGAATCAATTTTGTTAAACATGAACACTTTAGTTAGCCAGCTCAGCTTCTTGTCAGACTTGTAGTCAACTTCCAGTAAATTAAATGATTCCAAAGATGACAAAAATATCACTTGAGAAATTTAAAGCATGGCAATTATTTACTTTTTTTTTTTTTTAATTTGAAAAAAAAAAGAGAGGTTTAGTTTTTGTATTTGATAACATAATTTCAGCCACATAACCAACTGCTGAGCAGCAGCTAATGAGAGTATCAATACAAAAAGTAACAAAACAAGTCAGCCTCAATGATGCGAGGGTCTGACGTATTTGCATCATTATGCTCATCTCTTTGGAAGTGAGAATTTCCTTGGTATTCATAAGCATCTTCCCACAAAGGGAGAAACATCCCTGAAATTTCTTACCAGGCTACATGCAATATTATTAATATACATCTTTCACACGTGAATTCTCAATATGGCCAGGTATTTGAAACACAAACATGGATACAGTGTTTCATTTTAAACTCTCCATCTGAGTTCAAAGAGTTTTATGGCTTACCTACCAAAACCCATTGATTTTACAAAACATATCTGTATTTCAGGAAATGTAACAAAAAAAAATTACAGGGCTAGAAACTGTATTTCAGATACTGTTCACAGTTTTTTGTTTGGATAACAATACCCAACTTTTTTAAAGGCTAGTCCCAGATGTATGAAAGTCAATAAATAAATCCTGTGATTTACAAATAAACTGATGGTCAGAGTTGCTTCCTATTTCGAGCCCTGCATAACAAATTATGATGACAGCATGACTTTCATGTTGTGAATGTCAAGTATAAACAGGGGTAGAAATTAACCTGTTTTCTCCCACTGTCATCTAATAGGATACTCAAGAGAGTTTCCAGTTTGGTTTCTTTCTTTGTTTATTTATATACCAGACTTTAACTCTTCCTGTGAAACTGGCATGTTTCCAGCTAAGAAAGTGTTCTGAAGTCTTCTATATTAAAGTGTGAAGTATTAAAACAATGCCTTTTACAATTTAAATATCTGAATAACAAAAGTACAGAATATGCTCAAAGCGAGAATTTTAACTAACCCAACACTTGGTTGGAAGAAGTTATATCTAATCCAACTATTTATTGGGTAACTTGATTGTCTGTCATTAATTTCAACCCCTGAGAACTGGTGAACAGGAAAGCAGTCAGGAGCAGCAAAGTAAAAGAGTAAGTAATTTTAGGAAAACATTGAAAGAGAGATAGAATTAAGGGTGTGAAAGATGTGAGATTTATGATTTTAAGGTGCAATGTTTTCCACTTACTCTTCACCCCCTTTTTCCCCTTGCGCTCCTTTTTGTATTGTTCCTTGAGTTTGGTTATAACTCCCTGGTCGACATTCCAGGCTTCAGGCATGAGACACTGGTCTTCCTTTTCTAAACAAAGTGAAACAAATGAAACATCCTTTTTCAATAATGTCACCAAGTGATCTCCACTGAAGGAGGCAACAGCTGCTGTCAATGGCATTTGTCTCTTATTTTAAACAGACAGAAATAGCACCAAGCCTGTGAAAGCTGTAAAACTGCTACTCACATTGCACTTTTGTTTGTTCAGAATTTTCTTAATAAAAAATTGAGATGAAATTTCACGTGTTTAATTCCTATAACCAAGCACATAGCTGCCCATAAATGTAAGCGACATTTACTTTACAATAAATCAGGACATATTTTTCAGCTTTTTCTTTCCTCCAGGGGAAGAATTATTATATCTAGAAGAAACAGCTATGTTACTTGTCAACATAACTTTACAACTCAGATGTTGTGTTACTGCATTTCAAATCCTCATTTTATTGTCTTTGTGCTAGGTTGTTATTCACACAAAGCAGTAGCACATTTAAATAATTTTGGAACACAATATTCATGTCATCATGGTTTAAATAAACACTTAGAGGACTAAAGCCATGAAATTTCATAAAAAGGTGAAGGCCTGAGTTAGTAATTTTTGGAAAAAAAGTCCAAAACATTTCAGCATGCCTAATGAAAAGAAATCCCCTCTTTTTTGTTTCGGGGTTTGGTTTTTTTTTTTCCTAAATATCTCCCTCAAATTGCTTCCTCTGTGACATGATACAGAAAAGAAGCATCCTTCCAATTGTACAGTATTTGGAGATTTTGAAGAAAACATGTTATGTCAGTTCAAATCCCCCAAGTAATTTTTCCATATATGGAGGCTGTCCTGAGGCAGCTTAGAAAAATAATTTGCGAGAGGAGGGGAGGTAATACAGCTTTTCCTCAAATAAATTTATTTTCATGAGAATTACAGCTCCAAAATTTTTGAAATGCATTATCTTTTTGCTTTGTTTTCTCATTAAAATCTCAACCTTATTATTTAAAAATTAATTCCTTTCCGACCAAGTTTGCTATCTACATCAATAAGCTATTCTAGACCTTTCATAATATAAACAATAATAAACTTATCCTCAGATTAAGCTGCAGAACTTAAATGTCTGTAGAGGAAGCACAACACTATCAATCACAATCTGAAGGAGTCATTATGACTGGACAGGAGATAAAACCTACACATGGGTTATTAATGTGACTGACTTGTTAAAAATGAATAATGCTGAAAAAGACCTAGGGATCCTCCATCAACATCAAATTCGACAGGATTCAGCAACATATTCTTGCAGCAAAAGCAACCAACAATGTCCTGGGCTGTATTAACGAGAACGTAACCAAGAGGGTGAGGCAAGTGACTGCTCCCCTGTGTTGGGCACTTGTGAGACCCACTTTTGAGTACTGTATCCAGTATAATATTTTTAATACTGAAAAACCTCTCAGGTAGAGTGCTAAGTACCTACTATTGGTGTAGTATAGCAAGTCTAAGGGAGCCACTAAGATGGTTCAGGCAGCTGGAGCAGAAGGAGGGGCTGAGATTAACTGTGAGTGTTCAGTGATGCCAAAAAAAGGCATCTTAGTGTGGCCTATAACTACCTAATGTACAGATGTTGAGAAAACAGAGCCTGACTCTGCTCAGATTTGCATCACAGAGGGAAAAGATACTTTTTAAGGTGCTCTCTCACTCCTTTGAACCCTTCAGTCATGATCCCAGATTCATGGAGTGACAGATTAACTCAAGACTCAAATTTTAGCAGCTTAAGTCTTTTAAGAAAAGCTATGAAAATAAGTCATAGTAAGTTGAAGAGATACTCTAAAATAGATTGTCTATGGGCTAAGTCATGTCCTCTTAATGCATATGCCTGAATTACCACTAATGAGCAAAAACTGCATAAAGAATTCAAAAAACATGAGAAAAATCACACTTCTGAGAACCAAGTATCGATTCTTTCTGGGATTAGGTTAAAAGTTTTAATCATGCTTTTCCTCCCTGGCTAGACATGACTTCTTTCCCTCCTCCAGCACAAAAAAAAAGTTTAACTAGATTTTTATTAGACTGTGTTGTTGCCAGGAAAACACCCAATATACTCATTTTCTACAGACTGTCCCAGCATGCTTCCCACATGTCCCACAGATACTGTTCAACTTCAGAAGTGGATCCTGAACTACTCCTATTCAAGTGCTTTATAGTTTAAAAATTACCAGAAGACATCTGAGGATCTTGCAAGCCAAATGGGTTCAACAGATTACTGTAACTGAGCAGTAATACTTGGAATCCAAAATGAAGGAAGAATTTCCTTTGTTTGCTGCTGTCCCTCACAACACAACATCACTCTACTGTACTACATTTAACAGTTTCACTTAAATTAACCTAAGGGATTTATAACAGCAGTTCCTTGAAGAGGCTTAGTCTTACATACAGTTACCAAAAAAGACACAGGTTGCGAAACAAGTAATTGAAAAACATGAACACCTCCAACTCAAAAAAACTTCTTTCACATTTCTAGAAATGAAACTACTACTTTTCATAACAATTTAATGTTAGACTTCTGCTCACTTGTACTCAGCTGTCATCGATGAAAGCAAAAATAAACCAGAAGTGTGAATTTGAGAACAAAAAGCTTCTGTCGGCATACTGACTTTTTGGTGACACAAGCAATAGCTACACTGACCAAGAATAAATGGATAAAATTTTAATATTAAAGAGAAGTATCAGAATTTTTTTTTTAGAGAGCAGTATTTCTAAATTTGTTCAGTGAATAGAATACTGACTGCTGTATCTAATGATATTATGACATCCTCTTAAGCAGAGACTACACCACACCGAACAGTAACTTGGAGTCCCACCAGGAGCTGGACATGGCTTCAGTGAAATACAGCATCTTGGCGCTGATAGCTCACGTGAGAGCCACAGCTACCATGGCCTATCAGTCTGTCACAGTTGCAGTTCCACTACAAAGCTCAATTATTTCCCATTGTCTTCAATAACTCCCTCTGTGTCCATTTAACCTTAAGACTTTCCAGAGCAGCTTAAGCAGGAAACAACTTCTCATCAAGATATTTAACCAGTTTTCTTTCTCCCCTTCTCTATACCGAGGGTTTAGGCAGAATAATTATGTCAAGGTAAAGTGGATGGTGGCAATCTGGGTCACAGGACATGAACCTCAAAGGACAGAGAGCAGTTTGTGAAATGTCTCTCTATGACTAGTGGACTTAAAGATATATTATTGTGCTAAATTATAAAAGAAAGTTTGAGCAACTGAAGAGTTCGTATTAACTAAATTACTAACCCAGAATAAGAGTACAAATAATTTGGATTTTATGACTCACATTACTCTCTGCATCAAAGTGGGAGAAAGCAAAGATGACAAAGTAACTTTAATAACATAATTGTAAAATACAGCTTTATCCAAGCCCTTGATGTGCATGGGTCACTGGAAAAAAACATTGAAATACCACTCATAAAATTTAAATTCTATCTGCCTTACAATTAAAAAAAAAAAGAAAAATTACCTGAGGCAGAAATCTTAAAGAGTCTTTACATTAAAACAGTGTACAGAAAAAATGAGACTATTATAATCAAGAGGACTTCAGTCTGCCAATTATTTACTGCAGAAATAATCAAAAGATGCTGTGATCTTGACAGAGATCTCATTCAATGAACTGATCAGTCACAATATATTCTTAGCACTTTTTTTTTTCTCCTGGTATGATCCATCCAATTTCCTTACCCCAGTCTGTTCCATCTCCCGAACTTCTGGATTCCCCATCACCATCATCTGAGGTAACCAAAAAGTCAAACTCTTTCAAAGCTTCTTCTGTATCTCTGTCTTCACTGCTGTCAGATACCACTCTTTTCCTTACAATCTGAAGGATCAGAAAGGAGAGAAAAAAAAAGCTGAATTAAGTTACAAACAC
The DNA here is from genome assembly GCA_013398115.1 of Falcunculus frontatus. Lineage (NCBI taxonomy): Eukaryota > Metazoa > Chordata > Aves > Passeriformes > Falcunculus > Falcunculus frontatus. The sequence continues at coordinate 2,532,358 of VZRV01005920.1, read as the reverse complement.
ATTTTTAATCCAAGCAGTACTGTTCTTGTCCTCTATGCAAAATCCAAACAGGAAGTTGAAGAGGAAGCAGAAAAGTACACATTAATAAGCAAATCTGGAATAGTACACAGACTTTGTTCAAACTTCTAAGTGAAAATGAAACTTGTGTGTAGCTCTTTCTTCCTGTGACCATCAATAATCAATCACGTGGATAATGAACCTACACTGAACCGGACCGCTACTATCTTTTTTTTTAATAGTAGAATGTACAAACTTTCTCTTAAAGCATTTTTGAAAAACACACAAAACCCACAAACAAAAACCCAAGAATGCCCTAGAAAAGACTTCAGCAAAACCAAACCCACTTTGCTTCTCTGAAAACAGCCTAACTTTCAGTTCTGAAATCATTCTCTATGTGGACCAAGACAAAACTCCAGGAAACAAATAAACAAACCCCAAACCCCACAACTGACAAGAGATAATTTTCTTAGACTTCGCAAGTGATTCCATCCTGAATGCTTTCTCAGATGTTACTGCTATTTAAACATGTTGTTTTTCATGTTTAAACTGCATTTCCCTCTCAGATTCAAAAGAAAATGATGGAAAAAGAAAAAATACATATTTTAATGAAGAATTTAATTTTAAGTTTTCCGCAAAAAATTTACTTTTCCCTCAACAATCAAAATGAACTAGATTCTCTGCAGTTATTTGACCAGCCGGTAAGCTGATACCATGATACATGAAAACCGTAGCATGAATTTTACTTCTACAGAAATAGAAAATTTACATTAATCACAATGTTTTGACTTGGAACCTTGCTAAGGGTCAGTCTGAAAAGACTTCAATACATAGTCCAACATCTCACAGCTCAAGAGGATGACTAACCATTTCCTCTAAATACAGTGAACCAATTTCTAAACCTGAAGCAATTCCAAACTTCAAACTTCATTTCTTCAGCAGGCTTAGTGAACATACTGTATTATACAGGACTTAAGAGTCTCAGACATTAGTCCACAGCCCAGGAATGACAGGAAAAATTAAAGAAGATCCCCTTTAAAAATGCCATAAAACTAATAGGTTTTTTAGTGTTAATTCTTAAAACTGACCATAAAAACAATCACATCCATCATCTCTTATCTGCTTCAATTGTTAGGAAACACAATTCACTGAATAAATGTTAATTTTAAAGAAGAATACTGATTGCATGTATCTGTGTGATCATACGAACAAATCATATAGCAAAGTATAGATCACAAGGGAGGTTAAGGCATTTGACTGAATAAACAAACAAAAAAGTTTATTAACTACATTAGAGTTCTTCCAGTTACACTTCTTCCTTCCACAAGCGATAAAGATAAGTGTATTTCAGTTCTATACTCTATAAGTTCTTACAAGTCATTTAAAGTATCACTACTTTTTAATAAATATTCAAGAATCATTTTTGACATGCAGCATTACGAACAATACCTTTGAACTAAGCTGAGAACTGTAAAAAAAGGACATCCGATACCTTAAAAATTGTGTCCAGTATATATCAAAAATACTAGTTAGTATGGAATAGTAAAGAGACAATTTTAGAAAAATTTAATCTAACTTAGAGCAATAAAGATGGCAAAGCGTAACTTGTATGCACAAACTTAGAAATGCATATATAATTCCTCTTATGCACACATGCTTGGACGGAACATCATAAAGATGCATTAATGATTTGCCTGTGTACATACACAGTCATATACTTTGCTTATAGGCACCTCATTAATCTCACTTTTTCTGTTCTTCGTAACTTTTTCAATTATTTTTTCCACTCACTGTTGCGGTATCAATGATTGTTTTCTCTCTTCCTTCAATATCTTCTTCATCTTCTTCATCACTAAAGTCTGCAGCTGCATTTTCAAGAAACTTGAAGGTCTCTAGCAGAGAGGCAGAGTCAGTCAATTCAGGTTTCCTAAACAACAACAACAACCACCATCATGAGACAAGAGAATCACAATAAAGTCACTTTTGCAACTACCAACCTGTTCTGTATTATTATGTCCAACAACACATAAGACTAAAATAAGCTTACAAGTAAAAACAGACTGTTAACAGGTAAAAATTCTTGTGGCTGAAGAACTGAACAATGAACATAAACTGTATTATTAGAACCAACAAAACTATTTACTACAACCAACAATTATTCTTCGTATGGCTACCATTACCAGGACAGACACTTCAATTTTTTAATCAAAAAGCATTTTAAAGCAACATTCATCTGACATGTGCCCAAAGCAACATCAATACTGCTATACCATTACTGAAAGCCTCAGCAACAAGGACATGAGTCACAGCTACCAAACTAGGTTCCCTCACGTACATCAGGGTACAGGAAAACTTTGCTCCTGCTAGCTGATGTTCCTCATCTTGCTGGGAAACACCAAACTCTAGGTCTATCATTCATTAGCTTTTAAGACATGATAAATATGCCACTATAAAAGAATATAATGGGAAAATATAATTGATGACTAAATGATATTTGTATTTACATTTAACAAACAAGGAAATGGATGAAGATTGGTAAAATTATCACTGCGCTGGCAGAAATTTAGGCAGTGCCTCAGAACAGGAAGTGTAAGAGTTGTTATATTAACAGCTGAAGAGGAAGAATCCAAGAAACAGGACTGTAACAATTATTAATATTCTGACAAAAGTACAAATAAAGCAGTCCTAAAATTATCAACAGGATCTGCATTTTCTATGCAGAAGATGCACTTCTCCATCAAACCCTGAAAGATACCGTGGTGAACAAAACTTATTAGTTTTGAATTGTTACAATTACTTCCAGTAAAATGTGGTACATTCTTTAGATGGCTTTACAGCAGTGAAGACAAGCTTTATTGTTTTCTTACCTTTAATCAGTAGTCAGTTTTTCATAGTTCATCACTAAATGCACGTCATCTTGATTCTCACAACCACTGAAACAGCAGAAGTCTCCCCCTCTCTTTTCAGAATTGTAGCTCTAAATTGTCCTGTGCAGTCACCCTTACTACCAGCAAGTGCCCTGCTTCTGCTAACCCTCTCAAAAGGTTTGATCAACTAACACACCTATACAGTAAGGCCTTGTAAACTCCCTGCAGTGTAAACACCTGATCATCCATCCATCATCCACTTACTCCAGTGTTTCGTTGTAACACTTTCCAAAGGTCTATTACAGGAAGCATCCAAGGGCAAAACCTCTAATGTGTAATTATGCATGATAAGCAGCACACTTCCTTCTTTGCACAGTCTCTGCTCAGGCAGTTCTATGCTTACACGACAACAATTAGCAGGGCTGGCTTCTTCATTGCCCCAGTATATCTGCATTTCATTAAGACAATTTGCTACTCTACTTTCTTTTCATTTACTCACCTTTATGGCCCAAAAATACCAATAGAGATTTCCCTTGCCTTTAGAAATTCTGCATACACAGCAGCATAATATACCATGATGTACAGTATGTTTTCATGGTCACTGTTTTTTCTGAGAATATTCCTTCCACTTTTCCAGATTTTAACTTAGATAAGAACAACCTTAAACATGTTTCCAATCTGCCCTGCTTCCTGCAGTATTGTGACCCTCATTTCTATGACAAACCTGAAAACACTCTGTAATATTTTTATTTTTCCTTAAGTAATCACTATTTTGGCAGACTATAACACCTCGTGAATCTTTAGTAACAATGTACATTTTCACAGAAATACTACAGTACAGTTGCCTTGCTGTTTCCAATAGAAAAATCTTGATAAGACAAAACTTGTAATGTGCTTCATTTGACTTCTTGACTTTCAGCAAATTCTGAGAGCCCGTGTCTACTTTTATTGGACTAAATCATCCAACCACAACTATTTCTGGTTTTTTTCCTCTGTATTTTGCCATGTAGAAGTCTGCCATGTAAAAACACTATGGCTGATGATCTATAATAGCAATTATCAGACATGCTGCAGTAAACAGCAATGTATGAACTAATACCAGACATGGAATATAAAAATTTAATTAACAGAACTTATTATTATGAAACAGATATCCTTCTACAGGTCCAAGTATTTGCAGTAATTCATACCAGATGTGGCTCTGTACTCATTTGCTCTTAAACCTGGCTCTCTCACACTGAAGTTCTAAGTGACTACCAAAAGAGGTTTTATCTTTTTTTAATTAACTGCTCTGATTTCACCTATCCTATTAACCATTACACATTTCAGTGGGCAGGATATATATACATAATCACGTATGTGCACTTACACAGGGAGCAGGGGTAAATGGGCATCTCAAGCACTGGGAAACATGGTAGCTTATTTATCATGTATTTCAAAACTCCTGCACAGTACAAAAATGTATGCTCAGCATAGTACCACAGAAGATTATTTGTACTACGACACAACTTCCAAGAAAGAATTCTTAAGAACCAAAAAAAAAAGAAAACAGAAGTGACAGAATATTTAAACTATTCAAAGGTTCTACAAGAAAAAAGTTTCAAGCTGACAGACAGGCTGATTTGCTATACTGTACCCCAATAAACTTGAGCAGTCAAATCAAAAGTAATTTAATAATTTGAGCTATTTTTCATCCTTTAGCAGCATATGAATAAAATGTATTTTGAATAATACTGTCAGCATAAACACTTAGGAATAACATAAAATGTATTTAAAAAAAATGTCTGGCCTTAGCTAATTTATGCTATGTACTTTGATGGCAATTTCAAACTTGCTTGTTTCATTAATTTTCCATCTGGTGAATTTGTTTCTCTTAGAGGGTCATTCACAAAGCAACATAAAGAAAGCAGAAGGGTCAAAATTATATTCAGCAATAGGGTAGTAAAATAAATAACTTTAAATTCCATTTTAGAAAAAGAAACGCAATTTGACATTTCCAGCGGTTTTGTAGCTTAGAGTATTTTTTAAAAAAATCAATGGGTGAAAACAGTAGAATCAAGTTCCAAAAGTAGGGACTGATACAAACAGTGGTATTACAAGCACAAGTGAGGCAAGACTACAGCAAGGTTCAGGGACTGTTGCAAATAAAGAGAGACCAAAAACCCTAAAAAAGATCTCAAAAAGGACAATCCCTCTTTTCTGGACTGTATCACAACATATTTAAGGGAGAATATAATTTTCAAAGTGCAAGAACTTAGGTTCAGCTTTTTCCTTCCTCCCCAGCCATACTGTCTAAAGAAAAACAGCTGGGGAAGAATAAACCAGAACCCCCAACAGCAGGAGGAGCTACAGAACCTGCCAAAGCAGAGAGCATAGAGCAGCCAGACTGTGGCAGGGCCTCCTCAACCCTGTGCTCCTCAGCTGCTTGTCCTGAATCTTTCCCACTGCTCCTTCCTCAGTTGTACTCTGTGACAGCACTCTTGCACGCTTTTCTCTCCAGCACTTAACTTTGTCTTCTTTCCTTGAAGGTCTCATCCCTGCTGACACAGCACTTCCTAACCAACGAACCCAACAAAAATCATTTAACCAGCATCACATCTTCTACCAGATACTGTTATCTCTGTCCATTACATCCTCCTTTCCAATGCCTTATCCAAGTAGACAGGAAATTCTTTGGGGCAGAGAGATTACCACTGCTACTCCAGCCTGCTCACAATTAGGTACAACAGGACTAACTGCTTCTCATGAGCATAACAATAAGTACTGCCAGAAGGTAACTATAGCTAGACTAATGCTGCTGGGTTTTCCACCTTACTACAACAGATGGCCAGGGCACAGATTTTGTGAATATCACTCTTGAAAGAGGGAACTTCTGATTCCCAAAGATAAGAATCGTGTTCCTGTTTAAAACACAAAACTCTTGTTACAAATGGGATGGTAACTGAAGTATTTGTGTCCCTTAAAGCAACATAAAACTGAAATGACGTGAGTATTTTCCTCCTCAGGAGAAGCTGACAAAATTCTGCGCAGCTGTGATGGCTGTGAAAATCTGATCCAAATTTGTATTTTACAGGCTGCTCAATTATTCAGATTTGTGCTAACCCCTTGGCCTCTTTAAAAATAATAATACCTTCCCATGAAATCTAAAAAATATGATTTGTGGATATTCCACATGTACTATTTAAATAAAGCAAGCCTGGCTTCCACTGGGGCTCTGCAGGACATAACAACAACTCTTCATTTTCTTGCCCAACAGTGACGTGTCTGAAGATAAGTATTTTGTGTAAAAATCCAGTAGGTTCTGACACTGAAATATTACCAGCTTTACAAAATGTATAGTTCAGACTGAATGTATTTGCTCTCAACCTTTAATATTCATGATCTTATCACAAATCCTGTTTCTCAGTGAGTGAAATGCAGAAGCTATAACCTATAGGCAAGGTGAAGTTGTTTTGTGGAAACTAAAACAGGACACTGATGATACCTTTCCTGCTTTAAGTGTGATCCAGAACATTTCATATTGGAAAGTCAAGAGACTCAAGTCACATTATCGACATGTATTTTCTTTGTAACTAACACAATCTATATTTCTATCATTACCTTCTCCTTTGTTGATAACAACTCTGGAAAGTCTGTGGTCATGTCCAGGGAGAGTCTCATAAACCTCTCCCATGAACTGCCTGACCACAAGGCCATTAACTGCCTCAGTCCTACTCACAGCCTCAAAGGAAAAAGCAGAGGCCTTTTTTGTGTATTTTATCCAAGACATAGACAAGTTATCTTAAATAAAACCAGGATTTTATTGATAAATTCAGAAGCAGGAAGAAATACCACAATAAAGTTAAATAAATACAAGTTCAGCTTAGGCTGAGAAATGTTTCTGGGAGTTTGTACAGGAAAGAACCTGTTGTGACCCAGCATTCAGAGCTGTTCTACCATACTCTTTCTTAAGTAATTTTCTTTGGTTCAGTTTCCTACTACTATCAAAACAGCTATTGCATAGTCTTCACAAGTTTTATTAAATCCCCACAGAATTTAGTTATCACATGTTTTAAAACAGTCTTTTCAATGTGGCTAGTTAAATTCTATCAAACTGTACTCATTAAATAAATGCATGCAAGTTCAATGAGGACTGTCTTTAAGAACAGTTCATTAGATGTTCAACACTGTGTAAAATCTTTCATAATGAAGCACAGAAAATATCAAAATAATTTATAAAACTACAGAACACTTACAATCATCAAAATTTACACACAATGAACACAGGCGAGGTTAAACAGTCTGTCACAACCTTTGAAATCTCCTATGAATTCACACCACACAATCCAAGAGCTAGTGCAATCTGTATTACAACTGGTAAGCAACACTTACAAAATGGTTTTGGACAGAAACTGGAATCGCAAAAGGAATGACATTTAAAAAGCAAGGGCCACTTCTCTTGCCAAATCTAGTCAGATAACTATAATAAGTTATATATACATACATATATACTATAATTTGTTATATATATAACAAATAAGCTTTATAAAGAATAAAAAATAATCTTAATATTCGAGGTACCAGAGTCACTTTTATTTCTCCATTCACCTCCCCTCCCTTTGCTTCTCTCTCCAACTGCACAACTTCTGTCTCTTTCTCTCCATTCTTTCTGTACTGTGAGTCTTATGTGACATTTCCAAGAAGCATCTCTCAAACTCTTAAGCCATAGAACCGTGCCAATTAAAAGTGGGGTCTTTTTGTACTTATTTTTTCACAAAAAAACCCCAAAATTATCTACTCTTTTTTTTTTTTCTGCTTTATTGCATCTGTTGAAATTGTCCAGATCTGGCCTAAATCAGGTACCTTTGAAATGCCTGTTAGGTCACTGCAGATGGAGGCAAGGAGAAACGAAAAAGGTGAAAAAAACCCCCAACTATTTGCTTTATTCCCTTCACTGGTGGTTTTTCCTTTTTGTAACTCAACGTATACTTGCACACTATTTTGGAAATCTTTTTTATGGCAGGTACTACCTCAGTTTTATAAATTCAGAGAAATTTTCCAAAATAAACCATTTTATAAGCTAGTCAACAAACAACATTCATCAGCCAGTATGCAGCATTTTCATTACTTGAGCCAGTGTTAATGGGATTTAGGGATGCAAAAGAGTTATTAAGGTCTTCTGGTATACAGAGATGTTCATTCACTGACGTGTCAGTTGGAATGATTTGTTGTATATCAGAAAGATAAAGTTTTCAAAATGTTTAATTTTTGAAAAGGTTGCTGGATTTGCTCTCAAATGCTGAGGTTTGATGTCTTTTTGCTCATGTAAAGGATAGGCCATGGAAGCCCTTTGCAGTTCAATAGGAAAAGAAAAGGCAGCAGATCAGTTTCAGAGAGAGACTGATATATCATTCAGGACCATTTTTCTTTAAGAAGTTTCTATTACCTATTTACAGTTTTAATGATCAAACCTTTAGCAAGAACTAGTCTATACTATTTTTATATATAGACACTCATATATGCATATATATACACATATGTTCGGTATATCCTCATTCCTATCTAGTTCTATTCCTTTGTTTTATTTGCTTCCACTCATACCAAATGGTAGTCAAATACAAGCCTTTAAGAAGGTAAACTATTTTGGCTGGTTAGGTTTCACTCAGTAAGATAAAGGTACTGAAAATGAGGTAATAAGTGAACTAAAGATACTTAAGTACTTTCATGTTTTGAAGGCTACAAGTGACATTTGCAGGCAGCTTTCATTTCTGTTTCAGTTTGTTGGGGGAAAGCACCCATTCCTCTCACTGCAAGTGTTAGGAATTTAAACCATTATTATGAGGTTATTATTTTAGTATCCGTTTTTGAGTCCAGTCATGCCAAGTGGTACTTATCTTTTGTAATGCAAGTGAGCTGATTGAAGAAACTGAAAATTGATTCCCTTTTAAATTCCATGAAATAAGGGAAAACAGGACTATATCTAGCTCATGTTATCATATTAACATTTCATTTATGGATTCAAAATCTTGCAGGGTGCATTCAAAATCCACATGATGTCTTTCTTGAGTGCTAAAGTTTTCAAGAGGATCTGTACATCAGCAAATAAATAGGCAATGTAAGAATACATGCACACATGTAGCAGCTAGTAACACAAAATCTGAGGCTACTTCACCTAAGAACGAAGAGAAACTGATTTGGTTTAAAACAACAGTAGTTTGCTCATCAATGTACCAAAGGAAGGGGAACTTCTCTGATATAACTGCAGTCATTTAGGATATACAAAACTAAGCTGTGAGGTATGAGGGACCAGACAGCAATTTTCTAAAATAACTAGAGCTTAGCAGAATTCAAGTTACATATTCTCTGCTGCAAATAAATATTACTGTATAAAGTATTTGCACTACATTAACCATCATACGCTTCTACATACCAAAGCAAACAGCATCAACTTCACAACAATCACCCCAAACATTCTCATCCCAAACATTCTCACCAGCCTTTCCCATGAAAAGGCTCAACTTAACGTTGGTAACCCAGCACTGAGTGTCCACACCTCAGCTGTTGAAATAGGTATAAAGGACAGACAACAAGATATAACTCATATAATGGGCAAGTTCTGGTGTAACAAACAACTCAAAAATCTGTAAAAGCTACAGTAAGCTGAACAGAGGAAAAATATCCTCCCTACCCACCATGAAGTATACACTTCACACATCCCTGAGGTCAGAGGAAAAATGCCAGGAATTATCTTTAAAACAATCAAAGGCATTAAAATAAATGAATAAATAAGGAAAGTGTGAGTTTCCATTGTGCTTGGAAGTACAGTCAGAGCAAGTCACAGAGGTATTTCTGAGGGAGGCCAAGTAGCAGCACAAGCACTATGCACAGATTAATACACTTACACAAAAACTGTGCTAAAATCAGACTGTGTTGAGAAGTAGATCAGTTCTTCCATTCTTTCCCTGGAATTTTTTGCAATACTAATTTATTTTGTTCTCCACCACTTTCATTTCACTAAGAAAGTACTGGTTGACTACCAAAAAAATAATGAAAACATAAAGGAAGTTTTGTTTCCTATCTCTATTACTCCCTCCCTCCTCTCAAAGAGATAACCATATGGCAGCATGAAAGCATCAAATACCATCTCTTTCCTTTCTTTGGAATTTATCACATGAGTTTTCAGTTGTACAGAAGGCAGTTGGGCCAATCTGTTCTTTCTGCAATTTACACTGCTATACGGAGAAATCTTTAAGGAAATTAAAAGCTAGTGTGCCTTCCATTTTCCTATTTGGAAATGCATCATTAAATCCATATTCCTTCTGTTTTTCACTGTACCATTTTCCCCTCTATTGTACATTATCTTCATCACATTCACCCACATTCTTTCCAAACTCCTATTGATTTGTCTTCATTGTTTCTCATCCACAAGATTTCTCTTCACTCCAGTCCGGCACTCTGCTTCTTGCATTTTTCGCTCCATGTAAACAGTTTTCTAAAACTCAAAATGCACAGATTCAGCTGGGTGCCTATTATGCAGTTCTTCCAAGATCAAACAAATCAAACACGCTATGAGCTGTCTTTTCTCACTTCCACAGAGGTGTATTCCTTGTTAGATTACAGTCATTTTCATGCATTACTTTTTGCCCAGTGCTCTGCTCTTCAAATGTAACTAAAACGTCTTCGGGTTGACCAGTGTCCTCAGACTTGCTAGCAGACATTTGACATCAATGTTCATTAAATGTTTTGAACCAGAAAATCTGCCAAACTGCACTGGCTTGAGCAGTTCATAGGCTTCTCTGGTGATAGCAAAGCTTTCTCCTACAAAGAGTTTCACTGTACCAATACAGTCACAGAGAGTCTTCAGTTGGCATTTTAGTTTGCAACTGTCCCAATATCTCATGGTCCTGGCAAACACTCACATATGTCCTTCAACTTCCTGGAATTGCACTAAGGTTTTGTTGGGTTTCTTGTTCTTCCAATTTCTCACCGTAACTTTCCTCTTCTACCACTACCAAACTGCAGACACTAGTTCATTGCACTCCTTCCAACTGTAAAAGATTGCTGTAGCCCAAATCTGCTTTTCACTTTACATGCACACAAGGAACAACAAGAGGCTGCTAAAGGAACTGCCAGTCCTTTCGCCCTCACAGTAAGCAGCCTAGCACTGGTGAGGTTGCTTCAAAGGATGCACCTTCCTCAACTGTAAGCCAGAGTTTAGCTGAGTCACCTGCATTTTTCCTAGTTCTGCCAACCAGGTAGGAAAGTGTTGAATTAGGTTTTTGAACACTCACTAAAAATTTCAGTTGAGTTCAGGCGCAACATCCATGTGCCTTAGATCTTAGCCATCTATTTAATGCTATACTTTTCAAAGAGAAGCCGTTCTATCTAAGCTGAAGTAATGTTGGGATTACATGAGGCAGGTAAGAGGTAAATATGACCTTATTTCTGATTTTCCATCTACTATAAAGCTGCACTTCAAAACCTCAGAGGCAAGTAACGATACATTTGGAAGGAGGTGAACAGTGCCATGTGTCACAGAAACAGTGAGGTAGAACAAGATGAAATAGCTGTTAAACAACAGGCAATCTCTGCCAGGAAGCAAGCCACAGAATGCTTCCTGAAAGAAGAATTGAAAGAGGTGGTCTGAAAGCGCAACTGAAGCACCCAGAAGAATCACAGCATTGAGAGGTAGTCCTGTACTCAGATTGATCAAGGAATTCTAGTAAAATCCTGACTTTTTCCTTCCAGTGAGCGAGGACAGAGGATGAGTGGACATCCAGAAATTCAAAATCACCCATGAAGACTGACATGACCATGTTGAACAACAACCCTGGAAAATTTTTCACTGTAAAGCCCTGGAGTCCCTTCTTGTTCATTATGTTATCAAAACACTTCCCTAAGCTCTATAATGCAGTCTGCCATCTCACGCATCACGAGCAGGATAAGAACAGTTTTTCAAAGTGACCAGCCTTGCAGCTGACAAGCTTGCACAGCCACAATGGAAGGGAACTCATTTTTCTCCATCAGTGAATATCCTCAGCCACGGGATAAACTACAAACTGTTAAACCTAACATCAGATCTATCCCAAAACCAAGCAGATAGGAAAGAAATGCAAATGTATCCAAAACTGCTATATCAAAACCACTGTTCCAGTATTTCATCCATCAAGTAACTACCTTATAGATATACCCACCTTTTTCAAAACTATGTAAATACACATAAATAAATTTTGAAGTGTAAGAGGAAAAGCTTTATTTAAGCACTTCTCCTTCACCAGAAATCAAACCAAAACCATTATTGCAAGCTATCAAGCATTCCTTGTTCTTCAAAACAAAGCTGCTGTACATAAACAACATGACTTGTCAACTACGTAGCAACACAATATATTTTAGTAGCTTGCAGGTTTTCTCACACATTCAAATTTTCCATCTCACAGCATTACATTTAATTACATAACAATGAACTTCTGCCCTTATGTAACTTGTTGGTCTGAAGTTGCTGCAGCTATCAGGACAGTATAAATGAAATCTTACAAATGTTTTTAGAAAACGGGATGTATCATATAACAGTATTAGACCTTAGAAAATAAAGGTCTTGAATTTTGCCCCATGAGCATAGAAAAGGAAAAAAGAGCGAGACTTTCTGAGGAAAGTTGTGCTACTACTGGAAACAGCTACCGCATCTATTGTTCCTAAAATTCTGCATAATTTTCATTATTTTTCCAGTTTTGCAAGTACAATACCTTAAACAAGAACAAACAGATTGTTTTCCTGAAGCCTTTACAGTTAAGTTTGACTTACTTTTTTTTTTCTTTTTTAACTTTGCACAGAAAAGAGAAGAAAATGGAAAAAAGCCTCTTAAGTTTCAACATTACTTAAAAGTAAGAACAAGCTTTCACTTTGACTGACTTCCCATAGTACTAGAAATATTAAAACACAGAAATTAATACCTTGTATTTCAGTCACATTTACATATGTCTATTCATTAGTAGAAAACCAAACCCAAAAACTTACAGGACTCAGGATGTAATGAGTGACTTTGTTTTTCAGATTTAGCCAAAAAATTCTTCCTCTTATATAGATTATCATGTCATAGTCAGCACAGAGCAGAAGAGCAAAGCCAGTAACCTACACAGTAAAGTGTCCAGCAATACAAACAAACCATTAACTTGAAACAACGCTGACTTGTAAACACTTAGCAATTATATCTCAAGAGGCTCGATTTGACTTAGTGCTGCCATCCAACTGAAAAAAAAATTATGGTGCTTTTAAGATTACTTCCATACTTATTGCTTAATATAATAAATTTAGTCAGAATTGCTCTAACCTTGAAATAGGAAAAAATCCTGAAATCTTCTCAGTAAACAAAAATTTTGTTCAACACCATTAAGTGCATTTATGCAGAAAGAAAACAGTCATCTTGATGCTTACCCAATCATAGCGTTTTCTTTAATCTGGCCCTCTGTGCCATTTACCATTGGCTCTTGATTTCTGTTTTCTTTTTCTGAAGCATCACTTGAGAGGCCCAATAAAGCTCCCACTCGTTTTGATTTCACATCCAATATCGTGTCAGTGTAGCCCACTTCTTGCAGATACCTGAAGGAAGAGAACTCATGCTAATGTTCTCTGCACATCTCACTTCCGTAAAACATTAAATGGAAACTTTTCCCTAAACTCATCCTCAATCCCTTAGCTTAGCAAACTACGGTGCTGAACTACTGAAACATGCTTGTAAATCATCCTGTACCAGCTGCAGAGGGATCGCCTCTTGCAGTACCAGCCTCTACAGTCACTGAGGAAAAAAAAAAAGAGAGAGCCTAGCAGTCAGAGGTTATACAATACGTTATTCATTCATTTACTAAAATGGATGGAAAAGCACTTTTAATTAAAATATTTACAAATTATAAAAATCACCACAGTTGCATGCATAACCATGGTCATTTTATTCTTCGACACATGGAAACTAGATACAAGAAGTACCAGATATGTTCCTTTTGTAAACATTATTAGAAGCCTAGAAAACAGGGAATAAAAACCAAATTCTATAGCTGTGGCTATTAGTAAGAGTTGCTATTCATGATGGACTAGGCTTGATAAAATCTTTGTCTTGCGTTTCCTTTATTCTGCAATGGATCTGCAATATTAATTTATCTTCCATATAAAGACTGAACAGCAAAAATCCTTGTATGAAAACCTCACAGTCTAAAGTTGGCTCTGTAGGTTTAAAGTTGGCTCTTTCATCAATATGCCATGTTGCCCTTGAGAGAAATAGGAGGGAAATAACAATTTAAAAAAGAAAAAGTAAAAATTGGTTTGTGTCTTTCCCTATAGAACATGGAGTTAATAGGACTGAACTGATTAAACTGTCAATATTCTAGACAACTCTAAAGAAGGGAAACGCTATTTTACAGTGACAGCTGTTAAGAGTCAGGGACATGCACTTTTCCTGCAAGAACATTGTCTTCCAATTATTTAACAGTATCATTCACATAACCACATTAGGAGAGAAATACTGGTTGTTGGCTATCGAAAAATCGAACAAGTCACCTATGCAAAACAGAGTCTGTAAGTAATATGCATTCTATATTCAGCAGTGTCACTTTTTTATGAACTGCACTGAGAAGGAATGACTTGTCTTCAAAATCACTGATCCAAGCCAAGATGACTTTATTTATATTTATTCAACATGCATGCAAAGATTTGAGCTCTTGCAAAAGAGAAGCTGCCTGTACAAGCCATCCAACAAACTTAACTTTTGTACAATTCCTTGGAAAAAGGATCGTCCTTACTGTCTCAGTCCCCTCTCATTTAATCCTCTGTTACACACCAGTATCTTGGCAATTTAGTTACTACGGTCACAATTCAAAAATTAATTTAGATTAACAGACATTTGTTTCACTGACATGAACAGAGAATTAGAAAACATCTAGTCTAACCTTCTGGATGTTAGTCTTTTCTGAAACTTAAGCAAGCCAAAATAAAACTTTTCCTTCTCCAGTCCTAGCTGTCTTTATTTTACACAGCTCTTAGCAGAACTACCTGTGTCTTTTGTTTTTAATTGCAATGTGTCATGACCCCCTGTTCTTTCAAGCAGATTGTTTGATTATATTCAGTGAAAGACAAGTAAATGAGATCAGGAGATCATTGTGACTTGACAAGGCTTCTCATCTGAAGTTATGAATAAAAATTTTTCAAAACCCAAGGAAAAGTAGTGCAGAAGCTCAATTAACTCCATCACACACCCTAACTTTTCTTTCAGTAAAATATAACTGAAAAAAAAATTCAAATACCATCACCACCAACATTTCATTAGCAGACTCTTGCTTTGCGTTCAGTATTTGAGTCCTTATTTCAACACTTACTGTCTTAGCAGCTGTCGTCCTTGTTTCCATATTAGCTGACTGTTCTGTTGTGGCTGAATCTCTGTCTCATTCCCTTCATCTGAAAAAGATTATTTTATTACATTTTTCCCTTTACCTTGCATAAAAGATGCCCATCCACTTGAAAAGACAAATGTGATCTGCCTTAAAATGATTAGGAATGGTTTAATAACAAAATTCAAAGTGTCAAAAATGAAGTGAGAAAAAAAATGCACATAGCACATAACTGCAGTACTATATACACATAAAGATTTCCAGGTACATCCGACACTATGAGAGCAAGTTCCACTAGTCCTAGCTCCTAAACAGTCCTATTCTATGAGAGCATGTTCCTACCTCCTTTAGGGGCACATCATGACAGACAGTCTGCAGTCCAATTGTTGCTTTAGCCTTCCAATATAATTGCTGCTCACATTAAGTTTGAATACAAATATCTTTAACTGCTAACAATATCAAATGCAACTGCATCATGATACCAATTTACAACTTCCCAATTTCCTTAATATTTGACAGTTCGACATAAATCAACCGATCTACTTACATCAACTTTATCCTTATTTGTAATAGTTTTGTAGAAACAAACAAACAATAGAGCTGTTTGTTTATTTTTTAACTTGAAAAGTTGTTGAAAAATTTTCATCACATTTTCCCCAACCATAAATTTGTATCCAAATGTTACTACTCCAGGAAAATCTACAAAAAAGAAAAAAATCATGCTGCTGTTCTCTGAAGAAAACTATCAGAATGCTGGCAACCAACAGCTACATGTTTATTCCATATATAGCTTCACAGCACATGATGGTGGGGTTTTTTCCCTCTCCTCAGGGAGATGCATATGCTTCCCAAGTTAAAAGATCTAGGTTTATTATCTATGAAAGCCTCTACAAAACTTGAAAACCTTGTGGTCCAAACACTGAAGCATGACCAAACTTCCCGTGTAAACAACACTTAAGAACCAGAAAAACCTGTGGAATAATCCTGTGAGTAACCTGATACAGACATGGGAAAGCTACTATTCTCATCAGGAAGTCATTTACTTTTAAACAACTGAATTAATATTATACAAAAAACCCCCACCACCTACCCAAAGAAGCTATCAAAGATTAATCAGAATTCACATGCAAGGAGAGACATATGAATTTTAGACATCTCAAATTCACAAGCCTATTTAATAGCAACCACAGGAAACAATCAAATGCACGATCATTTTCTAATGACAACTGGACATAGCTGGATACAACGCACAGCTACCAAAGTTCAGTCTATAATTATTAAAACATGACTGAGGTAAATCTGCCTGAAAATTCCTTTTGAAAGCAAAAACCCTTCTTCTGAAGGCACTGTTAAGTATACCCACAGGCAAGAGTTCTCTTGTGCTTAGCCTGCTCAAAAATGATAACTGCTAGCAGTAGCAGTGGTTTACAGATAAGAATGAAGAGACTTGCATTATGAGCAAATTATAGCAGAACATATAGTATAAATAGTATAAATAAATAAACAGTATAAATATTTTTTTTTAAGTATCCCTTTACCAGGAGATTGAAATCTTTCTTCTAAAATTGTGTTACAGACTCACCAAGAGATAGTAAAGAAAACAAACAACAAGGACCCACGTGGAAGAACTACTACCAATATTTCCACTTTTTTTGACGACTGGGCAGGAAAAATAGGGATAGGGCAAGAGAAATATATGGACACACAACTTAAGTATCTATCAAAGACAACTTCAAAAGAGCACTAGAACAATGTTTCTATTTTAAGTCATCAGTCCAGATTTGATATAGAACAAAAATATACATTTCTGATAGCTATATATAGAATACAATGGGATAAATGAGAATAATGGAATTTTAACTAAAGTATTTCCACAATGTTGACTTTGCAGAATTGATGCACAGGCTAGAGCTCTGCTGAGCAAGCCAGGCATCCCACTACATTCCTCAGCTGGAAACTGGAGCAACATGCTGCAGCTGCATCCTGAGAAATTACAAAAAAACCCCATGGTTGTCTAGGATTGTGGTATGATCAGGACAAATTTTTCTAATGGTCCAGATACAGATTGAGGTCTTCCACTTAGTAGCATCAAATTAAATATTTCTTCAGTTATGGAAATAACGTTGATAATCACATGAAATAAAATTTCTCAAAAATTCATTAAAAACTTGGACAAGAAAACCCTGGTGTAAAGCTTTGTTAGTTGCTGTGGGGTTCGATTTTCTGTTTGTTTGGGGGTTTTTTAATGACCTTCTAAACCCAATGAGGTAAGAAATCACCATGACAGTCAACCAGACTGTTCCCTCCAGAAACCAAGTGACTGAGATGAGATCTGCAGACTTCCTATTCTCTTCCTTTACATATAGATGCTTCCAATTTCTTTGTAGTAGGAGCATCAGGAGACTGAGACACAAAAAACATCATCTATTTTTTCAATGGCTCGCCCTATAGCCAGATCTCTGTACCTCTTCTTTTTTTTGGGTTGTTTTTTTTTCCTGAGGAAAGGATAGGGAGATAGAGGGAAAAAAGGAAGGAATTTAAATTCTTAATTTCTGCAGTTCAGTGCTATTTGTGTGAAGTAGGAGATGAAAACAAATCAGCTTTCCAGAGACCAAGGCAAAAAAACTGAAATTGGCTAAAAGCATATCCAACGATCATTTGAATTCTGCAGAGAAATCTCCCATTCAAAAACACTTACTTATGTCTAACATGCACTTTAATTTTTTTTTGCCTGGAATGCCATTGAGGTAATTGGACAAAAAATTATGAACTATATATATTTCATTCGGAAGAATTACCCAGAGATAAAAGGATCTTATTGCTATGAATCTAGTATTATCCTGTTCTAAAATATCCATACATATTTCTAAGGGATAGAAAAACTACTCTCTCCAAAAGCAGTCTGCTCATTTGGGTTTGGATTTTTTTAAATCTAAACTTGATTTATTAATAGACTCTTTTAGAGCAGTAGCATATATTTTTAACTGTACGAGAGTAAAATATAGGCTTTATTAATTATCTCTATTCTCACTGCTCCATTAAGAGACTTATTTTATCAATACTATCAATTCAGCATTTGCACATAACACAGTTAAGCTTTTATGCCAGTTACAAACTCATTCTCAATAAATTCTTACCAGAATCATAGTTCGGTGGCTTCATATCTCCCTGATTCAGTTCTGTGCCATATTTTAATTTGTGGTATTTAGCCCTGAAAGGAAACCAAACCAAACCAAACAAAAAAAAAAAAAAAAAAAAAAAAAAAAAAAAAAAAAAAAAAAAAAAAAAAAAAAGAAAGAAGAAAAACCTATTAGTACCTTTAAAGGATATCTCTAAACACATAAATGTTGCCTGTTTTCACTCCTTTCTTCTAGGCTAGGAACAAAGCAAACCAAATAACTTTACCAGGACCTCAGATACATAATTTTCCATGGGTTACATGTAATTGCATAGTGAATACTGACGAAACAGAGCAGTTGACTGCAGATTTTACAAAATGTTCTTGCTACAGAAAAGGTTCCTTCCCTGTGGACAAAAGCAACTCTTCAGCTTCCCTTCCCAACCCCCCAGTCTTTCCTTTTTAGCCATCACTATGAAACATTCTTACTACCCACGTCAGTTCAGTGCCATCTACTTCATATCTCATATTGTCACTCCACTAAGCAAATTTTAGTTTTATTCTTCAAAATGTTGTGCTCTCCAACAGCAGCAGGCCCTCAGTTAGAAATGTTCTAAACAAGACCTAGCACTGACAGCTCACCCACACCAGTTTCTCTCAAAGCTGCTAGGTCTGCCACTTGACCAAGTGAAAAAATGGAGACTTTCTTCCAAAAATATTTAGCCTTTAGAAGGTCTAATATAATAAGCCCCACAAAGCATGCCATACAACGACAACAAGAGTATCTACAAAAAAAAAAAAAAAACGGAAACGCTTTTTAATTTGAAAAGCTTCATCCTAAAGACTCGGTATGTACAGACTTTTAAATACACATAATAACACCACAGTAGTACAGTATTGCGCACGTACATGTAAGTTATTCAAGATTCATTACAGAAGTCTTATAACACTGCAACAGAGAAAGTGAGGCAAAGTGAGCCTTTACTACTTTTGCAATCGGTTCCCTCCTTCTCTCATACTCACTAGGACTTTTTAAGTACAAAATTACAAGTTTTATACATTCACAACTGGGTAGAAGAGCGGCACTTATACTAGTTCCTACCCTGAACAAAAGGCTGAGAACAAGTCAGGAAATGCTGCATGTGCAGCCTGGGAGTAGTGGGACAATCAAACAGCACACATGTACACACAGCTCAAATGCAAACGTACAAAGCAAAGTGTAGGGCAGCAAGAAAAAGGCTGAAAAAGACCAAAAAAATAAACCTCTCATATGCAGCAACATGAAAATGAACTTCATTAGCTCCACTAGTCATAAGGGAGCTCTTCCACTTAAAATTTGTTTTTAAAAAAATTAATGGGTTTGATACTTTGTAATCGTATGAGGCAAGTCTTATTAAGCTCGCATGACTGTATCAAGAATGGTTGCAAAAAGTGTTTTCAAGTTACCTACACCTCTTGATCGCTTCTTAAACATCTTCATTATATCACTGTTTTCTTTTGCCTTTTCCTATTTCATCAAGAAAACCCATTACTTCTAACAAAATAGTGCTGAAGAATGCTTGGTAGTTGTTACACTTCAATATCGACAGTACTAGCTTCCTACTAATCCAGCTGTGTTTTAATTATAATAAACATTTAATTCTGACTGAGAAGGGTAAGTGAAGAGTGAAGAAGTGCCTCTCAGGCATAGCAACATCAACAGATGAAGGAACTAACTCTCAAGAGCCAGAGCACTAAGCTCTAACTCAGCTGAGCAGCAATCAAGAAGGAAAGAAGAAAGGATGTGCTTGAAATGTATTAACAGCAATAGATGAAAGTTAAACATTTTAGTCAGTACAGAAAAGAATAACCGAGAGTAGAACAAAATCAAAGCTGAATGCTCAATCAAAATATTTATCTTTTCTTTTCCAACTATCCATATCTTACATGTTACCCTGGTAAAACAACTGTATTTCATTATTGTTAAATATTGATGCTATCTATCCTTTTCCCCCACCGTCACTAATGAAAAGCAATGATTAATCAAGAAGTAAGAAATCCTCTACTCTGTCACCAATCTACCCCACCAACTTTAAATGCTACAATTTTTTTTGCAGTCATGAATTCAAGTGACCCTAATGTGTAATCTATTTTGATTTGACTTACCAGAAGTGAACAAATATTAATACTCTGCCTTAATCTGGATTACTGACAGATGTTGTGTTCTACTTTGTTCCTTCAAATAATTTCAGGGAGAAGTTACTTTTGCAGCAGTCGATATTTGCTTTTAGTTCCTGGGTTTTATACAAAGTTCCACTATGCTCACTAATTTTCTTATCAAGTTCTGTTAATAATTTCCAGCCTAAGTAAAATGTTTGCTAGGTACACTGAAAGGATCATTCTTCGCACTTTTCCGGTTCCTCGGATCTCACGTCCTCCAAAATCCATCTTTCAAAGATTCAGACTGCAGTTTTTTAAACTTCTCAATATATTTATTTCAATCTCCTAAATCCATGTTTGCTCATTTTTCAAGTTACTTCCCTCTTAAATCAACATTAATAATCTTCTTTCTTCTTACTGAACTTTTCCCCACTCATCAAAAGCATTATAAAATCATTTCACCAAAATGAGATTATTCATTCTAAATCCATTTTAAACTGTTAGTACCAGGATTTTGTAACTGGTTCCACCTCATAATGCAACAGCTTTTAAAGCTTTTGTTGTTATTCTTTACTCCAAGAGGATAATGTAGATTACATGGTCTTGTACACCACTGGCCCTTTATTTTAGGGCCAAGCTGGACTAAGATTTCATCTTTTAGAGGACCTAACTTTGTATATTGCAGGCAGAAACCAGTAGCACCGCAGAAAAGGCAGAAGAACCATGTTCTAACAAAGAGGCAATTGAAGAGACAAAAATCCCAAAAGGTAATCCTTATTTTCAACATTGCTGACCAAGTTAAAAAAAAGTGATAGAGCTCTGACTGCACAAAATGACAAAAAGCCCCCCAGTGCTATAATCAAACCTGAATTAAACTCAATTGGTATAAATTCAGGTCTCTGAGCAGGTCACAGACTTGAAACAGAAACATGAGTATCATGCTGGAGTTTGTGACACAGTGAACTCATCTTTGGTTGTGGTCAGCTTCTAAATTTCAGAAAAATATTACAAAAAACTCCCATAAAGTCAATATAGACTGCTAATAAGCCATCTAGGAAATATTTTCTACACTTCTTCAGGCAGTATGAGATTTATTATTAGACACTTTTTTATGATACAGCTGAAAATGTCACAGGTATGAAAGACAAACAATCTTCTTTCTGAAGGGCACTAAGAAAAGGGCTGAACACCATGACTCAGATTTCAAGACTAGAAGGGAGTCCTGACCCTTCAGTTACACATATTATAAAAAAAGGCTATGAAACCTTTCACAAAATAACCTTTAATTCTTTTCTACACAAATTCTAATTATCGCTTATTCTATTAACACATTCTAATTTAATCTATTTTTACAATGACAGAATATCTCCTGCTCACCTGTAATGCTTAATTTTTTCACTTTTTCAGAAATCACATGGTCCACTTATTAATAGCTATAAACTGGCCTTCTGCAGTTCACATTCAACTCCAGCTCACACACCCCAGTAATGTGACACTACCATCAGAAAAAAGAGATAAAGTATCTTTTGTGTAAAAAAAGTATAAAAGTATATAAAGGACAGTGGTTTGGTAGCAGGGGAGAAAAAGAAACATCTCAAAGATTCATTATCTGAAACTTGTTCAATTTGAATGATTTACCTTCCATTTCTGAAAATTACGTATGAATTATTAACAGTATGCAGCGACAGAAAAATTACTTGAAAATAACTACCTGAAGGATACAACTTCAAAGAAGGTATTTTCTGTCTGAAAACTAGCCTTTCGGTTATTTGGAAGAAAGCTATTTTAGCACTCTGAAACGATGTTCCTGGGTAGATGCCCTTACTCAGATAAGTATGAGTATTACCACTGCTTTGGCTTTTGCCCTTCATTACACAATTCTCCTCTTTTGATTAGCAGTATTTTCTTCAAACTATGTGTCTTCTATTCAGTGCTTGGAGTCATTCAACATGGCTGCCACAACTTCAAGAATTGCTCAGGAAAATGCTAAAAGCCTTCATCCAAATTTCCTAAGACTGAGTGCAGTGAAACTTTTCTGAATACTTCACACAGAAACAAGTTTGATTCCAGTCAAAGAAAGCCACTATTTCTTGGAAATATCTGTCGCCAGACCTGAAGCATCTGATCCAGCTGTGCTGAGGGAGCCTGCCAAAACATCCGTAGAAGATCTGGGAGCTGCAGCCAAATCAAGAGACATAAACAAGAATGACTGCCAGGAACAGCAGAGCAAAATATTCTACCCAGGGGAGAAGGCGCCAGCCTTACACTGATCAGACACATCAGTGCAGAAAACAACATAAAATTAAATCAACTGTTTCTAGAGACATGGCTCAGGAGTCCAGTTCTTTGGTTGAAATATGTTAAGACAGGAAGTGAGCTAGACCAGCTGAAACAGGACATGTACTTGAGAGAAACAGTACTACATTTCATCTAGCTCCTGAAAATCCAGAGGCACCAATGCAATTTACTGGTGGTGGAGCAATTATTGATTAAGTCACAAAAAGTAACCCTCAACTCTGAACAGCCTCACACTGCAATATACTGGATGCTGGCAAAACTACATCAAAACTGCTGTTGAAAAATGCTAGTACTTAACTACGCACTAGCTCCTTCTAAGCTCCTTGCTATTTCGTCTGCTAAGACTCTTAAGCAGAAATAACCTGGCTTACTATACACACAACAAAAAGGCGACCTCACAATTACTGACACAGACTAAACAGTAAACCAAATTTGCCAGAAAAACATGACAATCAGTAGTAGAACTTATTTTCTACCTTACCCACTATAAAATGACATAAGTGACATAAAATAGAGAACAACAACAATGCTCCTAAAGTTGCTTATTTATAGTAAAATTTGAAACCGTTCGGTTGATAAAAGAAATGTGGAGCAGTCACCATAAAGAACAGCAGCTCATAAAGCATGTACCTGAGAAAACAATGCTGCTCATTTCTTTTACATGGTTTCCTGAGGGCATTGTGAACATGGAGTACTCTGGTCCACAATTTCATATTCTGTTCTCTTACTCATAACTTATTTCGTCTACATGAGAAAGATTTGAAATGCTGCAAGGCCAGGGCACAAATGAAGGAATACAGGAATGATTCCCTGCCCCCTTACAGCGCACCAACCTTCCCCAACTTGACAGGAATGTCTTCCTCCTACCTTGTAGGATCTCATTTTCCAGTTCTGAGAACCCAATGGAAAATGCAAGCATCCTGACTACTGCCTGACCTGGCTGACAGCTGATTTAGGAAAATGCTGGGAAAGAGAGCAGTGTTTCCAAGCTCAGTATGTTGCCATTCTTTGAAGTATCAAGCAAGAACATTTGCTGGGAGATAATTCTAGCAGAAATACATGACTATTTCTTCAGAAACTGGCAAATAAAACTGCTGTTTAAAACAACAAACTCATAAATAGCTGTCTCCAACACACACCAGTCACAAGCATCACATCTGCTTACAGAATCACTGCACACTGGTACTGAAACTGTCACACTGGATCAGATCAGCTGCCTGTAGCCCACTGACCTGAGTAACCAAGGCTAATGCCACACACGGCAGAAAAACATACAACATAAAAGGTACACATGTAAAAACTGCTAAAAAGTAGCCACCAAGTGTTTTTTCCTAATCCTGACAGGGACTGCTGCATTTAGTTTTAAATGTCATCATTTAGGTGGATTTTACAGAATACAACTGGGGAACATTTTCACCATCCATATGAAAGTTCGATTTTTGTTTTTTTAATGTTACAGAGTTTCTCTGATAGTACACAAAAATGTATTTACATAGTTTGATAATTTTAAATTGCTAACTTCTGCGGGTTATAAACATGAAGCGTCAAGAGATACTTTTACTTAATCAGGAATAGCTCCCCCAGTTTTGAAATACAAGAAATCTTCACAGAATATAGATAACTTAAGAGTATATCTTTAGCTGAACCAATGACAGTAACCTTTGTAATTATGCTTCAGATGTAAGCCTTTCCACAGCCATAAACTGCAAATTCCATTATGCATACAATTCGTATTTTTCTGTGCTATTTGATATAAGATCAGTACCATAATAAGGCCTGGGCAAAAAGAGTATCCAAGCATTCCTCCAAGAACTCCCCAAAGGAGAAGAAAATACACTGGAGTCCTGGGGCTACTGCCAGCCAGAACCCTGGCTGCATCTCCATGGTAGCGGATTAATTGTCTGCTACCAGAAACAGACGAACTGGATGGTAAAAGACATGTCTTGTGCTAGAGCAGCCCATATAAGATGGGCAAATCTAAGTGCAACACAGTGATGTAACTATTAGTGTCCTTTTAAAATTATCCACCAGTGATAGTCTATTCCTCATTTGCATATGTGTGTATTTTTAATCGTATTTCTACTAAACAAACTATTTCAGAGGCTTATTTTATTAAAGAGAAGCAGGAACTATCTGATAGGAGAATGATAGTGCAAGCAATGATTGCTCTGCAGCAGTACCATAAATATACTCTTTATTCAAGAATTTTAAAAGACATTTCATTAATTGAAAGAATTTAAACTAAACTTGGCCTAAAATAAATCAGTTGAACACAGAGATTTCTGAAAACATGATAAAAAAACAACTTGCTTGCCTCAAAGGTTAGAATAACAGGAAAGTATATATACTAATAAAATGGTAAACTGGGGACTTGTACTGAAATCTCCATGCACAAAGAAACAGACATTGATTAACTGGTAAACAAACATTTTTTCAATCATACAATTAACCTCCAGAAGATACTCTTGTAGAGTCTATCATACCAAAAAGACTAAAAACTTAGTAAGATTAAAAACTAGTAATTATTAGACTGAAGACAGTTATTCAAGATTTCAGTTGTCACATAATAACAAACAAAGCTAGTACTTCGAACAAAATGAGAATAGACTGGAATTCTGGAGTATAATCTATACAGTTCATTGGAATTTTACCAAGGGAAAGTATTCATTATTGATCAGCTATGGGTTTTGTTAGCAAGTTTTTGGAGCCACACTATTTTAGCTATTGTTCTTATCATAATGCAGACATTTAGAGTAGTGGTTTTATTCAGTACAGCAGTATTTGTCAATCTGAGAACTGAGTAGATACAGAAAAAATATTTCCTGGGTTTGTCAAATACAAAGACAAAATAAAGTTTGTGTCTTCAGCATTTCTTCATCATGTACTCATCACTAAAGCAGCGTACCTTTCCTGTTTGAGCGCATATTCCAGCATTTTGATTCTTCGCACTAGATCCTTCTTAAGATTTTCCTGTCCTTTCCTTTCACCTTGAAGAAAGGCGATCTGGGCCTGCAAAAGGAAGTGTTCAATTTAGAATCTGCTTCCTCAAAATCATTCAGCATAGCTCTTATGTGTGTGTGTCTTCCCAAGTTATTTTAATATTCATTTGTAGAGTTCAAAAGAAATTGGCTTACTATGCTTCATAAACATTAAACACTTACAATAACCACTGCACAGATAAGCCTTCTAAACTGCATGCTCATTACAGATCAAAAAAAAAAGGGGGGAGGGGAAGAAAAAAGATAAGAAACAAAGCAATTCTGGTTTGTTTGACAGGGTTTGTTTTCTCTCTTGGACGAACATTCAAATAAAGGATAAGGAATGGATAAAATAAGCATACAAAAAACCTTCAGCAGATAAAAGTATTTACCAATAATAAGCAAGAGAAGATGATAAAGTATTTCTGCTCACTAACTGAAGTAGTGTATAATTAGGGTATAATTCTATAGATACATGATACTAGTAAAAAAACGTGATGCAAACCATGTTCAGCTAAAATAAGAACAAAAGAAAAATAAAACCCTGTTTGTAATACAGGGTTAAGTGTTAATTATGATACTTACTAAAATAGGTTAAGGAAAGTTCTCCAGAAATACTGTAATTAAGAGAGGAAAAAAAAGGAAAACAGGGAAGGGTATTTTGGTGAGGGAGACAAGGAGAGAAATGGGACATAAGTAAATAAAAGTCAAGTAGAAAATAGACAGCTAACCTCTATGAACTTCCAGCACAGAGTATTTAGTTGCCTGTAAAAAAATCTCCTTTAAATAGAAAATTATGACAAATACAAGATATTAATTCCTAATCATAAAGGAAGAACTACCTGCTTTTCTACCTAATGCTCAAATCAAGTCCATTATAAGAGGCAAGTTCTTGTTCTTGCTCAACTAATAAATACACTTTTAGGGAAAAATACCTACACGCAGTCACCACTTCATGCCTCAGCCTCACCTGCCATTTCCAGGATCAGAAGCTTTCTGCACCTTTGCAGCTAAGTCTCCAAGCATCTCATCTGTCTCTTGAGAAGCACAAACAGCATAAAAGGCAGTTGGTCTAGACCATTAGCTGTTGAACATGAAGACCAATAAGCCTTTCATTCAAATAAATGCGCAGGAAAAGTCAGGGATTAAAAATGAGCAGAAATATCCTATCCTCATCTGTCACAACCTTGCAAACAGTCCCCAGATATGTTAGTTAATGGCGATAGTTGCTTCCAAGGAATCTGACTGCAGATTTTCACCCCAAGGTGAGAAAAAACAGTGTCTGTAAATGTCATTTTCTCCCCACCAGCTATAAAGGAAAGGCACACAACTAACTCAGTTGAATTCTGGCGACCAGGCAAGACGAATCTTACTCCAAAAGCCCATTTGATGGTGACCAGCAATAGCAGCTGCACTAAAATATCACACCAGCTGACATAATTCCATTGCTCAAGTACAGCCAGTAAAGAGCTTGACAGACACCTGAATGATCCTTAAATGCCAGTCACCAACTAGAACAGCCAGTTTATAACAAGAGAAAAACACTGGCTCCTCTCCAACAAAGTCAGTCTTCACCTTCAATAGGGGAAATACATTTGAATTACAAAAACAAAAACATACCAAAAAAAAAAAAGTCAACTGAATCAAAAGAGAGACCTCTCACTCCGGCATCAAGAACTTCACCTAAATTCTAATGTCAATTTTCTGCTCAGGTTTAAAGAAAAGCACAGGAGAAAGAAATGCTGGTGCTGGAGTCAGCATTTCCTACCCTGAGGACTGTAACTGTGCAAGAAGCATCTTAACAAGGTCAGCATCCCTCCCAAGAGGAACATCTCAAACACATATAACTTAGATTGCACAGACACACAGATCCTCTCTCCCTACCTCCACATAGGCCCAGCGGAAGTAAACACATGCCCTTCTAGTCAAAAGTGAGAGAACATCTTTTAAAAACAGAAGATCATGATGTAAATACGTATTTGGCTGGAATGAAGAAGATCAGCCAATGCCATCAGGACACAAGCTGAAGTGAGCTATTACGTGACCTGCTGTCTGCAAGCAATTTCTACCCAAGAATGAACTGACTGAACATGCTGGAATGAAGCATTTTTACCCGGAAGGTTGGCAAACAACCCGGCTCACGCACTGCTATACTGCTATACAAAGGTCAAACCAGCATTACTGTGCTAACACTTGAGGCTGAAGTCATCTTCCACTGGTAGCAGCCTTAACAAAATTTTTAAATGCAACTTCTCAATAGTTTTAAAAGCTTCTTTTGTAAGAGGGAGAGACATAAATGGATATGATTAAGAAATATCATACGACACCTCCTTGATGTGGACATCTTTTGTTGTCAGTAATACGTCCATACTCTTAATGTGATGTATTACAACTTTCCTTTTCCCTGGACTTTCAAGAAATCCTTGTGTTTCTTAATTAAAACGCACGCAGCAACAACAGTTGAATCCACAGCCCAAGAGCCATTTCTCCAGCCCTACATAAGCTTATTGCTAGGATCCTTCAAGGTTAATAAATATATACTTTATAGATAGGTAGTTTTACGGGTACTTTAAGAAACTGAGAATAATTTTGCTCTCTCCTTGGAGGCTACATGGTTTCTAGCATAGTTTGTTCATGCTTTTCTTCAGAGTAGCATCCTTATGTCTAATACTCACTATTTTTGAGAAATTCTGGCTCTGAAAATGAGAATACTTACATTTAGTCCTTTTCATAACACAGAGAAATATTCCCTCCCTTTTCCACAAGATGTTAGCAACCCTTATCCCTCATTTATACACCTACTGAGTAATTACAGTTAAGTCAGCCTCAGTGGACAATAAACATCAGTTACACATGTAAGCTTAAATATTATTTAAGAAATTCTTAATGATCATATTCAGGTTTACTTAGATTGCACGTAAGGATAGTATTAAAATAATAACTGAAATTTTATACTAACAATAATACTCAAAAAGTTCATATGTCTTATGACATATGAAGCAGATTTCATTCTTTAATATGTCTGGCAATTAACTGAAACTATGAAAAGGAACCTAAATGCTCATACCATAAAAGAAACAGACACACTTCGCAGATAAATGCAAACTGAATAAACAAGTCCAATCAGTTTAAATATCTAAAATGACAAATTATGACACGTAGCAGTATTTTCTCAGTCTCTAGAACAATATAGTGATAACTGTAGGATCACTATTTCCAATTAAAATACATAGACAACACCTGTCTAAATGTCTGTGCAAACATTTAATGTGCAGGAGGTCTGGGCTGAAACATGATGAAAATTGTAACTGAACTGCACAACTCTAGTTTTCTATGTTTCAGGCATAAATGACAGAATTTTATCAATAGAGTGGGACTCCACAGGTGACTTCCTATGGCTGCAGCTTTAGCCCAAGTCAAATCTGAAGTCTGAGCTACATGTGAGGAAGTAGAAGAGCAAAGGAGAGTCCCTTCCACTTTGAGTAAACTGCGACACTTCTACACCTGTGTTTTGGCCACTCCTGGGAAGGTTTGCCAAAAATTTCGAGAATTCACAAATATTCCCAACAAACAGGTTCTGCGACAACTGACCTTCTAGGTAATAAGGTTAAAATGCATCAAGTCGTAAGCCAGTCTTTGCAAACCTCAAAATCGCCTACAGGGATCGAGCAAAACCTCATATTGTTCCTTGTCTTATGGGTGGGGCACATCATCTCCATAAAGCACCCGGCCCCGCTGGCTCCACAACAAGAATCAAGGCAGGATCCGCCTCAAGTTTATTCCAGGCTAAGTGCGACAAGTTACTGTATTCCAACCCAACTGTGAAATTACAATCAAGAGAGAAGGAGAAAACAAAACAAAACAAACAAAAAACCAAAATCAAACCAAACAGAAATAGCCCCCACAAAACCAGAGAACACTGGAAAAAGACATGCCTGGAACAGTCTATTTCAGATAAATTGTTGAGTCCGGTATTTTTTTTCCACTTTATCTCACTGTATTTTTTTGTATGACCAACTGCAACATAACCTAGAAGTGTCATACACATCCAGTCTAAGTTACAGCATTGTAACTATCATAACTCTTCCACTTCTCTACTAAGAGATTTGAAAAATAACATTCATTCTTATATTAAAAAATTTTTCAAAGGCAACAACACTGCTGTTTTACAAAATTCCCCAAAACACTCTAATGTCACATTACTGTGAAGTACACAAAAAGGTGAGACAATGTTTTAGGTAGCTCTGGGTTAGAAACAACGTTTTTTAAAATGTTGTTGACTTCCTAATACAGGCTTAGCAGCCATAACAACATAATTAAATAACGAAATCACATCTTAGTAAGTCCAGATTTTATCAATGTTTAAAAATTTACACTGAAATTTATAATTCCTCGAATCAGCAACCACAACAACAAACATGTTTAAAAGTATATTATATTTAGACATCTTTTTCGGCTGACACCTCGACACTACCAAAGAGCAGGAGATAAAAAAATACTCCTCTTTAACAGGAAAATAAAAAAAATACACATACTATGACTGCTAAACAACTGATGCACATTTAGTATCAACTTCTATCAGGTACTGAATTTTACAGCTATTTCAAGGTAAAAGGCAATTTTTTTTTTTAATTCATAAGATTCAAAAATTATAAAAAGCCTTTCTATTCTTCTCTAAAATATTCATCTTAATATTTCAAAGTAAATCTCACTACAAATTCATGGGCACTTAAAGGTCAACAGACATCCTTTGACAAAGAGCTACTAAAACACACAGTTCTCTACATAATGCTTCCATAATTCAACAACCAGGTCTTCACAGGTTGAGAGAACAACAGCAAAAGAAGGGGGGAAAACTGCAGGAAAAGTATTGCAAAAAATATGCAGATAGCTAAAATAACTAAATACATTATAGAGATGAATCAATCTGGAACAGTTGTGCTAACCGGTCTACCAAGATCTGCCAGAAGGATTCTGCAGGCTGCCAGGGTACTCAGTATTTTAGATTATAGTAGGCTCACTGAAGCACTACATATTTAAGTATATTTGTAAATAAGTGTAGGCATGTCCCGGGGGTGAGAAGAAAATAGAGGGAGGGGGGAAGGGAAATATCAATGGTCTAGTATAACTAGGGAACAATTTTAAGAGGCACCATACTTCACACCACTACACACACCTACTAGCACTCTGTGGTGTGCTAGGAAGCTAGGAAGGTTTTGTAATTCCTGCAGCCACTTAAGATAACACAAAACTGAAGTGGGGCCACAGGCTGAAAGAACTGGCAGGCACCAAGGCATATTTAACTTCACCCCACGCAGAAGGTACTTCATCCCATCTATCCCTCACATGCTCATGTTGGATGATACCACCTCATGAGACAGCACAATCTGCTACTGGCACCTTATTTTTGTTGGACTTCTCAGAGATGTCCTAGAACTAGCATCAGAGCTAAACCCAGAAAATCCATCTAAAAGAAATCAAAGATTTAGTTTACGGTAAAAAAATACGGCTGAAAATGCCACTTACTTACGTTCTTTGTCTCTATTTTTCAAACTATGTTTTCAAAGAGAAAACATTGTTTGGAAAACAAATTCAGTAAGGCTGAAAAACTCCTAATAAATAATCCAGATTTGATTCACAGTTTATTCCTGGCAACACCTTGATTACTAACTCAGGCATCTCAAAAACAGGAAGACTTGTCTTTCTGCAGTCTGAAGTGTTTTACTACATAGATCTCTGTTCAGATAGCCAGTCTTTCTTTTATCCTCTCTTCAGTGCTGCCTTTCACTGTTCTAGCAATTGTAAGCATCAAAACAGTTGCCAAGCAATGTATATTCAGCTCATTTAATCATTCTTCATAAGCAAAATTTTTCTCCAAACCTCCAGTCATTTCTGTGGTACACGTATTTAAGTGGTGAACATGAACTTTTTTTTTTACCCAAGAGCATGTGCCACGTAGACTGATACAAGCACAAAAAGAGCGCAGCTTTTAAACGTGATGTAATTCTATAAGCAACTCTGCAATGGCATGTCACAAAATAATCACATATTATGAGCTGGAGTCTAAATTGCAAATGCTCAAATTCCTTTCCACTTGCTGTACAAGAACAGAAATGCAGTGACAGCAGTCAGCACCAGGACTGATAAACAGACTCACGGCCCACATTTAAACAGACAATGGAAGTTCACAGGCCAAATGAATCACCTGGGGTATGGCAAGACAAGGGAGAAAAAATCTGGAGGAGATTTTTAGATTTGGCTTCAGTAACAGAAAGAGGAGTGAAACAGACTTGACCACACAAGCATTTGCAGAGGTAATTGGCACACTCCTGTTCCTCACTCCTACATCCAGGATCAGCTACTCCTTGTATTCAAGCATGCATGACCACTCTGAACTGACTTGGACACCAAGTGAAACAAATACAAAGATAAGTGATTTTGTTGTCACCTCCTGTTTACAAGCTTGGATATGAATATTGTGCATGGCATTTTTGCTCCAATACTTTTGCAATCCTGCCCTACGTGACTGCACTAAAGGGAAACATATTCCTGGCTAAGACCAGAAAAAATGCAGTCTTTCCACACTGCAATCTTTAATTTAACTTATCACTGGGTTATTTTTAAAAATACTCAATACTAGTAAGTATATAGCAAATTTTTTTCAAATAGGAAAAGGACATCTGGATGAGTTCATCTACCGGCCCCCACAGAACAGGTCACTCAGATAAAATGAACCTTTGTTTTCACATTTCAGAGTATTTTTATTTCTAGATTACTGTCTGCAAAGCTTGGATTCTGAGCACTCTGAAATGATTCAAAAGAACTCTTTCAGGCATCCAAGCACTTCTCACCATTTAAAACTAAAACATGCCACTTTTTAACTAAGAAACTTAAAAATAAGGAGTTGAGAAGGCTTCCCAGCCTTGTGAAGCCAAATATATGAGTAGGTTACTGACCAATACTTATTTTCTCAGAAAACTGTGTACTGATAACAGTTTTAGTTAAGGCTTGGTATTTGTACAGTCTTACTTCTTTTAGTATTAAACTAAGATGAAACAAAAGTCTCAGGCAATTCATGTGATCTTCCTTGGGGAATTTTACACAGACCGTTCTAAAATTAGTAAATAAAGTTTCCGTGTCTACTGAAACGTCAATAAAGGCTAAGTTATATTTGCAACTTGTTGTTCAAACAGTGCCAAGTTACTTATCCCTGATGCAATAAAACTGCCATGAGCCAAGACCCTCAACAGAAACAGAAGGGCTACACTTTGAGTAGGACACAGAGATACCCATTTAATTAAAAATGTGCCCTAATAAAGACACATAGGATGTTTCACCATATGCTAACCTGACACTGAAAACCAAAGTTTCCCACCTAGAATATAGCAATTTATTTGATTTTTGCTCAATCCAACAATTCCAGAGCAATCACAAAAAACAGAAAAATGCCTTAGTCTTTTTGCAAGTATAACTTTCCATGAAAAGCTTTCCATGAAAGCCTTAAAGACCATTTGGAAACAATGTAACACTGCAAAACTCTCTCTGTTCATGCTATATCAATATTTACAGCAGCATTTTCCTAAATGATTTAGACTTATTTAAGAAACACATTTTCATTACACTTAAACTAAATTACAGGTTTGACAGATATGAGAAGAATTGGAATGTCTGATGCTAGGAAATGATCAGATCGATTATGCAATAAAAAAATAAAAATCAAACTATAAAAACCAGATACACACCTGCAAAGAACATTGTCTCATCAGCTTGTACTTACATTCTACTTCTACAAATTTCTGAATTTCTGAAAATCACTGAACATTTACTCTCACTGGTCCTCTTGGCTCAAATGAAAGAAGCCATGACAGCATATCAATGATTATACTGGACTTAGCTGGCCAGCATGCATATAAGTAGAGAAGAATACAGTTTGCTTCACACGAATCTGGCAAATAGAAAGTTTGCTGAAAGAAGTTTGCGGAAGAAAGGATATCTGGTAGTCACCAAGGCCCATTTAGCATCATTTTTCCCAAATAAACACACCTCAGTATTGTGACCGTGGCTTATTTTCTTCTGCATTTCTTTTGATTTATCTGATGCATATAAAACAATAAAGTTGAAAAGTACTGCTTTTCTGCAGTGGAAACATATGTAACATTAATCACTGGTGGTTCTTTTGTACTGTCTGCCTTATGAGAAAAAATATTTTATAGAAGACTTTCACATCACTTCTGCCAATTCACCTTTCACTGAGAATCTCAGAAATTTGACCCACATCATATTTGAAAATCTTACACAAAACTTCTTCAAATTTTATTTATCTTCTATTTTATTGGTCAAACTGTATCTTTAGGACTTTTCCATTAACTTAATAACTGATTTCACCAACTCACTGCTCATTACTTTTTCTCTGAACAACATTTTCAGATTATCCAGCTATCAGAATGTCTTCTAACCAGAAATTTAATCCAACAAGAGGACCGTTATCTAAAAACCAACAAACTGTAAATATCAACAATTTCTGAATCAAGTAACAAATGTCCTAAACCACACTATAAATAGCCACAGCCATCTGTCTGATTTGCCCCTTCTCCTCATTACTTTAACTTGTCTATCTCCAAGGACACAATCTTACCACATAGCATGCCTGGTTTCACCGCCTGCCTCTTGCAGCAGAAAAGCAGCAGCAAGGGGCAAGATCCCCACCCGTGACTCCCCCCAGAGAGCTAACATTACTAAACCTGACTTCCATACCCGATCTCAAGTGCTTATCTATAACTTCCATCGCATTCCTTCTATTACAGCTGTTTGCTATCATTTAACCACATTTTATCTCATTTCATTATCTCTTTCCCTATCATTTGGGTGGTGTTTTCTTTTTCTTTTGGCACTGTCTTACAAGGACTATTTTTAACAAAGCTGTAGAAACACAAGCACACTGTATCCACCCATTCTCCCTAATTTCCTTGCAAACCTTTTCAAAGGAAAGTTTACCCAGGAAAAATAATTTTCATGTAATGCTATCAGGTCCCACCACTCGTATGGAGTCTACTACTCTAAAGAAACAAGTTACTTGTTAGAGGAAATGAAAACTTCAGTAGTGACAAGGACAAAAGCTAGAAAATTCCTTAGCAGGATGGGGGGGTTGTCCACACACACAGTTACATACAGTATAGCAGTTTGTTGCAATTTAGACCATTTGTGAAATAAGGAGAAATGCCGAAGTCTGCAAATCTGCACTTTTGCCAGAAAAATGTTTGTCAGAAGCAGAACTTTCCACAGCGACATATGCAAAGACAACATTTCTAGTCAAAACAAAAGCCACACACACACACACACCCCTTCCAAGCCCATCCAGCTTTGTCGCTTGCTGGGACAAGGACATGCATTGGCAGCACTCGGCTCTGCGGGGTCCCAGCCCCGGGGGAAGAGTCCCCAGTCCTCCTCCCAGGGGTGACAGATGGAGAATTAAAAGTGAAATAACATCCGCAACAGTCACTCCCAACCAGTCAGAAGACGTATGGTTAAGGCAAGACACCACTATGGGAGACAGTTCAACCCCTGCTTGCCTCAAGCAAAGATATGGATTTCAGTACCGTGCACATGCATTTGATCAAATCCTTTGCTATTTTCGGATGGGCTTGTCCAACACATAATGACAACTCTGAAATGTCTCTGTGTCAGTCCAGAAAAATGCAGAATGAAAAAAACCTGAAGTTTAAAACTTGCAGAACAGGAAACCCTGTCTTGCCAACTCTCCCAAGCAGCTGCTAGAAGAACCTAAGAAAAGGAAAATCACTAATTTATGAAAAGATTTGAAAATAGACTATAATGCCATAAAGCACTGTTTGTGAATACTTAAATGAGGATTAATAACATCAGTATTTATCCTAGTTAATTACTTCACAGGGCATCACGAATGTCTATTCTTAGGGTAATTTTTCAATCTGCAGATGTCAAATACTGTAAACAGAAAGCAAGCATTAAAAGTTAAATATGTAATCAGCAGATAAGCATCTAAGGGAACCCCATATCAATCTGTTTTCATTCTTATTTGATATATACAGCTTACTAATGATGTTTGCATAGATATAAATACTGAAGTCCTCTTTGCCTCGAATGAGGAAGATTATATAATAGAGGCAACAATAATTTCAAAAGGTTCAACAAAAATAATTAGAAAATCAGAATAAAGATGAATATTTGCCAGGAAAAGCAAAATATAGGCACCGATAGGAAGAAAAACCTTGAAAAGGCAGTACTGGACTAGTAACTAAGAACAGATTGAGCTGCCCAGCCTGCCAGCTCTCACATGTTAGGAGCTTGGGTGTGTGTCTCCTGAACAAGCACCACAGAACACAACAGAAAGGTATTCTACCTGAATATCACATTTAGATCTGCACAGTTAATTAGAAGGATAAGAAAAAGAGAAAATAAAAAGAAGCCCAGAGAGGAAGAAAAGGAAGCCAGGAAATCACAGTGGGACTGACTCACAAGGTGGTTTTTTGGAGAGAGGATATATTTTGGAACTAACCAACAACTACAGAGCAGAAGCCAAGCACGGTAATACTGTGGCACAAGGTATCCCAAGTATTTCAATATCACGGCAGGTAAAGAACCAGAGATAAAAGAAGTCTACCTCTAAGAAACTAGATGAATTGCAGGAAAAAATTATGGGATACTAAGACCGCCATACTAAGTAGGTCCTTTGCCCCACAGCCTCTCAAGAGTGAATGGATAGCCTAGTACTGGAATCTGCATTGGATAGAAGTACAATGAGGAGCATTGCATCTTTATCTCAAGAGAAAGATATTGTCCAACCTCAAATTTCCATTACTCTGTTAAACATTTCCAAATATATAGGCCAACAAAAGGCTTCAGATGGAGCATAGACCAGGTCTTTAATTAACACTGCTCATGCTTCATGTGTATAATTTCTAAAAGCCATCTTGTAGTTGCTGAACCCCTACCACAAACCTCTCACATGGATCCAAGAACATTCATCCGCAAATGGTCACAGCAGACGTTAACGCCTGATGTCTACAGAGATAGCCAAGAATTTTGCACCTTCCTGAACATGACTCTGCAGCAGATAAATGCTGTTACAGCTCGTAGCAATGCCAGCCACAGCTAATTATAACTTTATTGAGATGTTTTGGCAAGAGTCAAAGGCATTCAAGCAAACAACTTGTGATGGGGTTATCTGCCACTGATAATACATGACTTCTGCAAATAGTCTAAATACTCTACTTCTTTCCTCCTGTCTCATCTGTAACACTAAGCTTTTGAGGGATACCTGGGGGAGGAGGAGGAATGGCAGGCTGTTGAAGGACACGATAAATATGTAAAGTGTTATTACTTTTAATGTAGTGCCAAAATTTCTTAGGTCCTGTAAAATATTTTTTTTCTCCAAAGCAATATTTGGTATCTGTATCAGCTATGAATATACGGTCAAGATATTTATGGACCTCCACTGGATATATGACACGTGATGTTATTACTATACATAGCTAAGCTAGTAACTTTCTACACAGTATTTACTAGATGTAGTGAATAGAAATATGATTCAGTTACTAACCAATTTCTCATTGAATCACTGACATTAAAATAAAAATTACTCTCTTGTCCTCAGGATCACTTCCTTTAAATTCATACAAGGGAACTCTCATTAAAGAACGTCACATCTGCCACTCTTCTCAGAGTGGTTGTTTGATGTTACTATAGAAAGTAAAATTAAAAAGATGCAAAAAACCCCAAAAAAACCCAACCCAATAACCAAAAAACAGAGAAGTGGTTTGCATTGCTAAACAGACTCAAGACTCTCTTGACAAAGACTGTACTTTCAAGGAAAGCCATAGAAAGAAGAGGTGGACAGGAAGAAAGAGACAAAGAAAGGAGACCTAAAAAGGAAATTGGTAGACACTTTTCAGTCTCAGACATGGCCAAATGAGAATCAGTGGGCTGCTGGTAATATGGCCAGCATTAAGGTTTAACACAGGGATTTTCTTGTAAACAACACCAAAGAGGAACGAAGGTTGTTGCATTATCGACTGTTATTGGAGTTAATGCAACGTGCCCATCACTGAAGTATCTGACAGCAATGGCTCTAGGCCAGCAGCTCACAAGTTCTTTAACCACAAGATCACTATCAGTCCTTTCATGCATTAATGAGCGTATCAACCCCATCGCTTTTCAAAGGAAAACACTACATAACGTGCCCCGTAGTAGCGAAGGAGATCCAGCCGGTCCCACGGGCCTGGCCCCTGTGCGGGCGGGGCAGCACCGAGGGCCGGGGGCAACCACGGCACAAGCGGCGGAGCAGCGGCACAACGGGGGCGCGCTGCTCGCCGGAGGCAGATTTTAATAGGGATTATGAAACTGGTGACAAGTTGGGGAGGCCGACCCTGAGGGGCACCCGGAAAACTCCGGGGAGGCGGCGAGAGCGACACAGCGCAACAAAACCGACAAAAGCCAGGCAGGGCCCGCTCCCCGCCGGGCCGCCACGTACCACCCCCCACCCGGCCGCGGCGGGGTCGGCCGCCCTCGGGGGCAGCGGAACAGCCCAGGCTGCCGCTCCCTCTCGGGGAAGAGGACAAGCCATGGCAGCGCCCAGGGCGGCCGCTCCCCTCCAGCTGCGCAGGGACGGGGGACACGGAGGGGGAGCGGCCGCCAGAGCCGGGGGGGGGGGGGGGGGGGTAGAAGGTCGCGGGTGTTACCTGCAGCTCCGCCCGCTCCGCCTCCCACTCGGCGCGCTCCGCCTCGAAGCGGCCCCACTCGTGCTGCAGGAAATGCAGGATGCCCGGCACGCTGTATTGAGCCCGGGACGCCGAGAGCGGCGCGGCGGCTCCAGAGGCTGAGCCCCCCCCTCCCCCGCCGCCTCCTCCTGCTGCCGCCGCCGCGGCCGCCGCTGCCGCCGCCTCGCCCGGCTCCAGCCCCGGCCCGCCCGCCGGCGGCGGCAGGAGGAGGGCGTTGTTGTTGTTGTTGTTGCTGAAGAAGACGCCGGGCCCCGCTTGCTCGTCCATGGCCGGGCCGGGTCCGCCTGGCTCGCCGCCACCGCTCCCGCCGCGGCCCGGCAGCAGCAGCAGCAGCAACAACCTGGGCGCGTCCCGCCCGCCGTCACCGCCTGACAGCCGCCCCCGCCCGCTGCTACGGCGGCCCGGAGGAGACAGCCCCGGGAAGCGATTCGCCCCGCCGCCTCGCGCGGCGTCCTAGGAAATGTAGTTCTGCTGGATGGCGGGGAGGATGTCCTGATCCCTGCCTTCTCCCCGCGCCGCCCGTAATTCCAGGGACGGCGTATCGGCGGCTGAGCCTCAGTCCCGGGACGTAGGGTCCGGTCGGCTGGGAGGGGGCGAGGGAGACGGAGGGAGGGGCAGGGCAGGGGCAGTCCCGTGCTGTAGCGGAAGCACACGTTAATGGTCACCTCCAACTCCGAGCGAGATTTAAACGGCTAGGGCTCTCCCGCAGCCCACCCTAGGGACACGGGGAGGGCAGGTGTGTCCCAGCAGTTCCACATGCTCCGGTCGGGCCCTGCCCTGGCAGCCACGGCCTTTCTGTTTCGTCCCTGTTCTGAGCAGCGCTCGGCCTCACACTGCCAAAAGCTGTAAACCCTGCCCAAGGCTACGGGGGTTTCTTGAGCATCGTTCGCAATGCTGGGAAGGAGAGCGACACAACATTTTTCAGGAATTGCCACGCTGCCTGTTCTGCGAGGAAAGGGAAAACGGGCTCTCGGGGGATTTAAGGGCGTAAGCTGTCGACAGCACTGCCCTCTCCCCATGGCATCAAGGGACGAAGCTGGGCTCCCTTTCCACGCCATGTGCGTACCAGCAGCAGTGCCTTGCTGAGGGCAGCCGGACGCGCCGCTCCATCAGGCTGTGCCAGGGCACAGTGGGGCACGGTGCCAGCGCTGTGTGAAGAGGGTGTGAGCCACCAAGGCGGTGCCATGGGGTTCCCGCGGGCGCTGGGAACGGGCCCCGCTTGCGCCACTTGCGCCCTTCGCCGTGCCCAGGAGTGCCTCGCTGCCTTCTCAAGCAGCGTTTCCTGTTTCCCTGTGGCTGTTCCGAAACCACATTCGCCTGCTTCGTAACCCTGCCCGCGGAGTTTGAGCTGTGGCTGGTGGACGATCTCTCTAGGAAACACCACTAAGAAAACTTACAGAGAGTATCAGAGAGCAGCGAGGAACAGGAGCGACAACACGGGACAGGGAGCGTGATCTGGGGGAGCTCGGCAAGGAACCAGTCTAGAACAACAAGGCTCACCCAGAAAGGAAGGAAACAGCAGAGAGAGAGATGAAAGATGCGAAGGGGAAACGGAGCAAACAGTTTCATTAAAAAGCACATTTAAAAGGCCATCCGACAAAGAAAAAGATGGAAAGGACAGTGACAAACAACAATAAGCACTACGGCCATTTCAAGTTACTTCAGGGTTTTTTTTAATCAAATGGAATTTGATGCCAAAATACTGTGTAAAACCACATGATTATACCTTTAGTATCGGGAGCAAGCAGAGAAGCAAACGAAGACTAAACTGGGGAAGGATGTATACAAACGAGAGTTGTGCATGTAGTAGACAGCCACACAAAATACAAAGAAAAACCTCTCCCTTCTCTATCCCTCTACATCTATCTAGTGCCATTTTCTCTTCTGCTAACTTTTTTTCTATTGTTCTACTGACTTCTTAGTTATGCTTGATTGCTACACTTCCCTCCCCCCTTCTGAGTTTTCAGACATCTTGTCAACTAGAGTCTAACCAAAACTTTAAACTGCTGAGATAAAACTTAAGGTAAACAAAACATGATTACAGACAAAATCTTTCCAAGAAGTCATTAATTCCTAGACTACCTGGTGGAGGGGAGGGAACCTAAAACAGGTTATAAACTTGTTTTCTGTTTTACTTGCAAAATGTTTGTGCTGGATTTTGAACTGGTAGAGTTTCCTTAATACTTTCAAATGTTAAACTGTTTCAGAACTTCTTCTAAGCAATGTAAGATTTGTAATGCTGGAAATACTTAATAGAAAGGGATGTATTTCAATCTATTTAATTCCCACTAACCATACTAAGATGAAAAAACTAATGAAGTTACTTTCCTTTTCATGTACAGCACATTGTTTTTACTTCTGCATGTATCTTTACTCCTGTAGAACAATGGAACAAGACTTGATTAACATCTTTATGAAAAAAAAATTGAGATTAGAGTATGCACCACTTGCTGTGTCCTCACTTTAGTACTAAAACATTCACTGTGAAATAAAAGCATTTCTGATTTTATGTTAAATATTTTGCACACAGCAACCACCATAGGGCAAAAGAGCATTGTCTTGACCATTTTGCATAGGTACTCAAAGGGATATTAGATAAGGTCTTACAGGAAAATAGAAAGCCTAGAGGCAAGTATCTATGCAAAAATAGTGATCTACAAATATTTTAAGCAGATATTAGTCATATTCAATTCTATTTACTATCCCTTTGTTATATTTTAAGTTGAAGCATGTGAAATATGCAGTTTTTACAGAGTTTACAGAGAAACATCAGAGATGAAACTCAGCAGGCCTAGTCGACACCTCTGATTGTGTGACTTCTCTATAAACCAAAATGTATAGAAAGATCCCTATAAAAGCCCATAAATTCAACAGCTGTGTCAAAAAATTCATGTAAGTCAGTCTTGTATACACAAGAAAATACATGGTTCTGCACTTCTGCCAATAGGAAGGGTGAGGCTTGGCAGCAGACAGACACTGAGAGTCCCTGGCTGTGCACTGCAAGGTTAGCACAGCACTGGAGCTCTAAGCTCCAAAATCTGCACATCGGACTCACTCAGATGTAAGGGGAGCAAAATGCTTTTGAAAAAAGCCTAGTGGGGGAAGGAAAAACTGGAGGAGCCTGGCTCTCACTTGTGTTCTGCCCCCTGCATCAGTACAGTGCAAAGTGCTCCCGTACCTCTGCTTGCAAACTCGATCAAGGACTACAGGTATGATGTACCCAGAGACTAAAATCTAGCAGGAAGGCTAAATACCTATGAGTCTGGACAAAGGGCAGAGCACTGACTCATCACATATTCAACCAGTTGCTGGCAGAACAGGAAGACTGCAAACACAGAGCACCTTACAAGGGCCAAAATCTACACCTACAGAAATGCAGATAGCAGGCAGCTCTCCTTATAAACTCAGTTTCCAGTGCATTCTTTCAAATTTATCTTAGAAGAGATAGGGGATTAGATTCTTTGCATCCTTTATTCATTTTCAAGCATGGAAACGGATTTGAAAGAGATATACACCACATAAATAAGGACAACTCATTAAGACAGCATGCTTGATCATTAAGAAAGGCTGAAATTTTTCAATTCTTTTGTTGTGGGGTTTGGGTTTTTTTTTTCATGCAAGCTGAAATGGTCTACAAAGTCTGACAATCCCCTTCCCTACTTCTTTTTAAAAGGAAAAAATTCATACTTCTACACTTGAAATTCCCCATGGTATAGGGTAAAAACTTCTTAACAGCTCTTCCTCTTCTCTCCATCCCCACTGTGTTAGCGTGTTGGCACAATGGCAGGATAACAATCACCAGATTTCAAAAACCACTGGAGGGTCTGGGATAGCTTTTAAAAATAAATAAAACTATTTAGATACAGAATAATTTTTTGGTGGATAATTTATAACAGAAATTCATAAATATGATCACAATTTCCTAAAAATCTATACAAATACAAGTAACACCACTTCCCTTGTAATGCATGGATTTCAAGTAATTACACAAAGCTCCATTATACAGCCTTTCACATACAAATTACACAAAATTAGACATGTATGCAGGGACAATGTAATGCTTCTGACTACTTAATGGTCCAAAAATAATAAAAGTAATTCAAAAAAAGCTAGTTTTCAGTTTAATTGTTGGGGTGGAATGTACTGTGGGTGGTGGTTGCCTAGCAGCTGCTTTTGCTTTGCTGGCCTGACTTGCTCGGACTGCAGTTTCTAGGCGTGTTTTCAATTCAGGAGCAGCTCCCATTACTGTCTTGAAAGCATGGGGGTAAAGTGGACCAATGTGCATTAGATTCTGAAGTGCAAACTCGTGAAGATCCTTAGATGCTGTAGATGCAGAAGCAAAGGCATTTTCATTCAGTAAATAGGAGATCAGAGTGGGAACGAGAAGGGCAAGCAACTGTACTCCTAAAAATGAAAGAAAAAATGTAATTACCATATCAGAGCATGAAACAACAACAAAAAAATATCAGTTACTAGACTGATAAGGGTAATATTGTTTTCAGAACTGACATTAGAAACTGTAATCAAAAA
The DNA here is from genome assembly GCA_013398115.1 of Falcunculus frontatus. Taxonomy (NCBI): domain Eukaryota; kingdom Metazoa; phylum Chordata; class Aves; order Passeriformes; genus Falcunculus; species Falcunculus frontatus. The sequence goes on along the minus strand of VZRV01005920.1, from coordinate 2,489,323 downwards.
TTATCAAATTAAAACAACTGAAATGTAGATGGCTTCCTGTGCTTTGATCACTCAAATCTTTCTTACCAAGACTGGGTTTCAGATTTCTATTATTGTTCATTACAGTTCTGTTGATCCTGACGCTTATTTTGAGATGCTTTTGCACCATCTGATTGCAGATCATTGATGAAAGATTGTAAGATGTAGAGTGCCTATCATATTAAAGGATTTCAAAACACTTTTCAGGCAGACAGAAATGTTATTCAACTGAATCTGAGTATCAGCCTCCCCAGCAAGCATAAGTGAACTGATATTAGTATGCAAGTGTTCACAAAAAAGTCAGGGACAGTTATCTGCTGTTATTTATACTGGTCTGGGAGATCCTAATCCAAAAACTAGCATGGCAGCTATCCATGATCTAGCTAGCATGATCTAATAAGGCCACAGCCCAAAATGACAAAAGGATCAAAAGGGTTGACCTTGAGAACAAAAAAGGCAGCTGAACTTAAGCAACAAGGCAAATTTTTGCATCTAGAAAGGATATAAGTACACCTTCAAAATGTGTAACCTGTTAATTCTATGCTTTAAGCTCAAAGAACTTAAAAATTATTAGTAACTAGTTTACCTAAATTTTTTTGATTACCAGAGTATTAATTGTTTTCCCTTAAAGGTTTGACTAATTCATACTCATGGGGTGATTGTCTCCAGCCAGAAAAAAATCAGATGTTCTGTTTCCTTATTCATTACAGTTACTCTCTCATTTTCATTTCACATGTGTTTCAAACAACTGTGCCAGAAGCAGAGTGAGGGTCAAGAAATTTAGTATTTTATCAACAAAGAGAAACTCCAACAAGGAGTATGTTGGGGGGAAAAAAACCTCACAAAAACAAACCAAGAAAACCTGGAAAAAACTCTACACAAAACCAACAGTAGTATTTTTACAACTAACTTTTTCAGCATTTGAAGTCAAATGTCTGCACAGTAAGTCTTCAGAATGCACATTGTTTCAGTTGGAGAATAACTAACTTAAAGATAAGCTATAAGTAATGTATTCTATTTAGTGAATCTTGTTTCATCTACAATCAAGACACTCTGATGAGTATAGTTCAATTTCTTAGGCTCTTTAGATAAAACTTGTTGAGCTAGTAGAAGCAACCCGATAAAAGTCTATTAAAATAATAAAAGTTAACAATGAGAAAAAGTAAATTTAAACAGTGTGAATTACAAATTTCCAAACAGAATAAACTATCCCTCATTACTGCAGTTCATGTTTAGATTTTTTTTCCTGCAATCACCAGAAATTAAAAGGCTACAGCATATCATGCTGTCTATGCTATACAAGTTCATGTATACAGAAGTTCTAGCACTGGAATTATAAAAGGGTGTTGCACACACAGTCCATTTGTGACTATGCCATCAAGTTCCTAACTGCAACATTTCTCACATTCAGTATTCTATTTTACGCACTTCTCTAGAAAACCTAAATACTTACTATTCTGCTCCTCACCAAGGGCAACCAATGTTTCAAGGACTTTAATTCCTTCCTGGACTGCTAAAAGCTCCAGACTGTTGTTCGGGCGGCTCCTTTCCACGGCTTTCAATTTCTCAACCATGATAGGGGCCAAGGAATGAATATATGGAGTTGACAGGGCACGATTGGCGTGTTGGAACACAGAAAGCAGAAGCTGGTAACACTTGGCTTGAACCTGATCAAATCAAGATAAATACATTGTCCTCAAAGTTATTTGTTAACTCAGGGAATTCTTACAAACTCTGTTATCTCTGATTAAAAAAAAAAAAAAAAAAAAAAAAGACTACTAAATGGGAAGGAAACATACTAAGAAAGAGGAAAGCAGCAACACGGCCCATCCAGTAAAACAGTACTAACCCAGAGTTCAACAGAAGGAAGGCCAATTAGAAAGAACATGCAGGTACTAAGTAGGACTAACGATAAAAACTCAGAGAAATAAAGGCATAGTTAATGTTATACAAGTCAGTCACACCAGTTCACAGTGAACTACATCTTTAAGTCTCAGAACTACCAGCTCTAATAGATTAATCTTCAAAATCATGATATGCTATTCCAGTCCCAGAAGGGCAACACAGCCCATAAACATGACTTGGAACAAAGTGGTCTTATTGTTCTAACACGAGCCAAGGCTGTAGCCAAAAGTGTCAGGCCTGTCCACCCTTGCTTCTCATTCTCCACCTAGTGCTGGCAGTAGCATAGGAGTATATGTGTAGCCATACTGTGAGCTGATCACAGAATGCTCTCCTTGTCTTCCTTCTATTTTATTTTTTACTCTCCTCCCTCTCTGTGAAAAGCAGAGACTATTAAAGCCAAGATTTGGGAAAATGACTCACTGATGATCTTGTTCAGATGAATTTATGAATGCATTTTTTTGGGCATACAAATATCTTCCTCCAAAATCTCACACAAATAACCCAGAATTTTTGAAAAGGTGAAGCCTCACAACAAATATGATGATAAAACATTGCACATGTTTTCTAACTGCACTCAAGTCCAAACAGGATGAGTTACTGAACACATGCTGAACAGAAATGTTCTAGAGGAAGTACTACTGAACAAAACGATCTGTGAGGAGACCCGGGGATTACTGGAAGCAAATATATAAACAAAAATATGAAATAAAAATCACAGACTGTAAAAACCACTGGTAGGAAAATACAAGTTATGCAACTCATGTTACTGTTAATTCAATAGTATACAGCTGCAGGTTTTCTATACAATTCAATTTTTAAGGTCTGAAGTAGTAACACTTCTCATATCATTTGTATGCTTTGTAACAGAGCTCCACAGAAGAACATTTTTCCTTAATGCCTTACTCGCCATCATCTTTGACCTTTTCAATGAATTTTGCCTCTCTCTCTCCACACCATTACAAATAATTCTCTTCCCTTTCTGTCTTTCTTTAAACTTAATTCCTTATTAGCTGTTAAAGATGATTAGATTAGCAAGGAGTAAAAGTCTCTTTTCTTAGATGCAGCCATATTTCAAAAGAGTTTTATGACTGCATCTGACAGCAGAATTTCATCCAAGCTTTTTTTCCTTTGATCTGTGTAATATAAAACTTTGGACTATTGTGCATTCATGGAAGTCTACAAAAACTTCTGTCAGGTAAAATCAGGGCTTCTTCAAAGCATCAGGGGCACACTCTCGTGTAAAACTTGCCCAATAGCATTGAAATACTTGGGTCTCTCAACTGAGTTGTCTTGTTGAAACAAAAGGGAATTGAGCTCACCAGACTTCTGGTTATTACTACACATGATATTTAACCTTTTCATGTGGTAATAGTTTCAAAAATACTCCTGTATTTCTTTTAAAGCATCAGTAGTTCTTTGGAAGAGTTTTCTCCTTAATCAGTTCAATGCACTTAGCATAATCACTGTCAGGCTTTTATTACAAACAGGTGTCTCATTACTGACCGCCACAATGAGTATTTTACATTTAAAAAGCTAGAATGAAAACACAACAAGTATTACGGAGTATATGCTCTGCACATCAGTGAGAAGAGAGTGGACACGATCTGGCTGCTGTCCAAGCTTGCTCTGTGCATTACAAAAATAGTGGTAAGTTCCAGCTGACAGGCAGCTTTCCAGCAGGGTAGTGGGCGATGGTGTACTTCTCTCTCCCTGTTCACGTGTTTTTACAGAGCTGAGAGAGAGTACGACATCAACGTTTCGCTTAATACAACTGACATTTCCATTCACACAATAAAATTCTAAGTAGCTTTCCATCCAGAGTCAGGCTTCAGAGTCAATTGAATTTTATATTCATGCTGGAAAACACCTGCCCTGCTACGGAGAATTATCAGTCTAAACAGGATTTTAAATGCCCCACCGTGACCCTAAACACATCCGCATTTTTTGCATGTTTTTCTTCTCAGGAATCTCTGCAGTGTTTGCTTGTGGGAACATTATAGATTCCCCTCCTTAGCTCCCACCTGCAGATTTGTATACCTACTCAAACTGATACAAGCATGGCTGGAAAAGTTAAGCTTAACTATCCATACAGTGCATTAGCCTGCCTAAACCAAGTCAGTCTACAACTTTTTAACTTTCTTCTTATGAGAAAAGAATTCAGAAGGTATTTCACAAAGACAAGCCAAAGGGCAGGAGTGAAATCATGAGACAAATTAATCATGACCTGTAGATGTTCTGATGGTGACCACAAAATTTTATTTTTGCTCACAAACTGAGTTTTGTATGAACACGTAAAATAAGAACAGGTTTTGCACAATATAAAATTGATCAGAAATGTGGGCTGTCATTTTATGTACAGAAAAAGTGGTTTTGTTTGTATTATAAAAGATCAACACTAATGTAGAAATGTCACCACTCTATGGTAACCAAACTTTTCATCTGATAAAACCTCATATACCAAAGATTGGTTTTGCCTTTTAAAAAGCCGAAGTCAAGAACCTGGCACAAGGCCATGAACATACTTTATCCAGAAGCAATTAGTTTGGGTTATTTTGCTCATGAGTTTCAATAATGCACTGTTGAAAATTCTAGTTATTTTGACAGCAGTATCTGTCCCTGAAGTAAAGGCATCACAAATCATTCAGGAAATGTGTTAAATATATTACAATTAGGTTTTGCTAGCTATATATCATTCACATTCCTATAACATGATCTTACCCAAGGATCAGAAGAATTCAATGCACTTCTAAATCTGTTCATACATCCATTTTGTAAAGACTGCACTCCAATTATTTCAGCGCTTGCTGACCAGAGGAAGAGAGTAATAGCTGTAAGTATGCTTACTTCATCAAGAATAGGTTTAGAGGCTTCTGAAAAACAAAACCAAAAATGCTGTTAGCTTATTCCAAAAAGGATTAGGATTTATTTAGTAAAAGCCAGTGAACACAGATAAACTTACAAAGAAGAAATATATACACTTGATATTATTTGCAACTGCACAGGCATTTACTTATTACAGTACCGTTATTGACTGTGACTGACAAAAATCGGAGCAACTCTATTCTAACAGTTGTTTTAATAAACTAAGTCAATCTTTCTGAAACTTAAGTATCAAGGCAAACATCACCACCCACACTTTCTCAGACCAAGTCATATTTTTGTTTTCAATATATAAACAAGTGAGAAAAAAAGTATTTTTAGATCCTTTCCCCATTAAAGATCTACTTCACTTTTTTAATTTCTTCAGTTTTTTATTATCTTCAGCTGATACAGCAGAGTAAGAAATAGATATCCAGCATGGAAACAACTTTTACTTAACATAAGGTTTCACAGAATAGACTAGCTGATCTGACAGCCAGCTGTCACCACTAGGAGCAGTCCTACTTTAACCCTTCCTGCTTTTCAAATAGCCTGTATCTGCCATTGTCATTTTTTTTCCCCTTGTATAAGCTCTGTCTTCACAGATCTCATTCAATAATTCACAACAGGAACAAAAATACATATATTTATATATAAACTATTATAGTATATATGAAAAGCACTGTTCTGCTGGTCTGGTTGGCCACATTGGTTCTGCTCTCCCCTGAGAGGCAAAAAGAAACAGCATACATAAAGTCAGCAAAAAAGAAAAACAGCATGACTGCCCATCACAGATGTCAGCTAGTCACTCAATTGGCTTAGTCATAATGTGAAACATCACTTCAAAAAACTACTCCAAGCATTTTAAGTGACAATTTTTCTTACATTATTTAAATTATTTTAAATTTACATTGTTTAAATTTTATTGAATGATGAGGTTTGAAATTGAATGCAGTGTACCTTGCTTAGATTTTTGTGTGTGTGATCTATCACACTTCACAGAAGATTGGAAAGCAAAACACACACTCTTGCAAGGAACCAAGAAAAATTTCTGAAGCCCGCAAAAAAGCCTACAGCCAGTGATGTTTCTGGAAACAGGGCCTGTGAAATCTCTACAGTATCTACAGGCTGGAAAACAAGAGCTGATGTGACAAATCAAATTAGAAGTTTGGCTTGGTTAACACAAACCTAGTGATCCTCCCCCTTCGGACATTTCAGAATCATTTGCAATTACCTACTCATTCCCCATCTCTCACATGAGTAACTCCATTCAAGCCTCTCTTCACTCTCTACAAATGGCTCCTTGGCAATGTAATGGGATGTTTTTCTCGCTGACTACCACTATGCAAATGGCAAATCTTTGTGTCTCTCTTTTGCTAACTACGCAGCTAAGCCTGTACATCTTTTTCACTTCTTGAAAGGCAAGGCAAAGCACGTATGTGAACCATAAGAGGTGGTCTGCTATTCTCTGAAGAGACACAGTAACCATTGTGCTGGTGAGTAACAGAGATTTTTTGGCCAGGGAGAGGATTTCTTTCTCACCACAGAAACCTTTTAACAGTACCGTGAGTATCCTACTCCAGTATGAACCTTGCCACAATTATCTGTGGCTGTCTCCCCACTCATTCACTTTAACACTGACTGTCATTAGGACTAAATGACTTGTGCCAGAGTAAAACCTGAGAGGCAGGGGCTGCCAGATGCATTGCAAAAGGGAAAACTTCTAACTGGATGTTATGATCAACACTGTCAAAGAAAACAGACCAAACAAGGATGAATCTGAAGTGGGAACTCCTGAGATGTAACTACTTTGTTAAAGCCAATGTTGTGCTTTTCTTCAATAAAATCTATTAAGCAACTGAGGAGTTTTGCTCACTCAGGTCTTACATTAAGTTATAGGTACATACCATACTTACATTTTCATTACAGTAAAATCCATTTTTCTTGAATTTTAACTCCCCTGCACTGGGAAACCACTTACCAGGCTGAGAGTCTTCCAAGATAGATGCCAGAGTGCTGCGGATAAGACCTGTCCATTGTTTCTGAGTTTCATCAGTCTTGACTGTTGGAAGAGTAACAATAGTTTTTATCCCTTGAAGAGCTGCAGTGACTGGAGGTGGGACCTGATTATCTGCTGACTTTACTGCTGTTTCTTTCAATACTCTTGTTATCAGAAATAGGATAGTGGGTAAGATTGTCATACATCCTAAAAAAAGAAAAAAAAAAGATAAAATAGAATTTCTAAAGTGTGGTAGGTAACCTCTTTGTCTTTCCCAATATGGATGCATATGGTTGGAGACAAAGGAGATGAGATAAACTGCAATTCAGGTAACAAGTAATATGTGTCCTTCAACATTTTATCACCAAATTCATTCATCAGTACTACTGAAGTGTATGCAAGCCAACAATTGAAACGCTGCTGTCAATTCAGGAATGATGATCTAGCTTTTAAAGCTTTATCCTACATGGCATGTGATACATGGTATGTCATCCAGGTTGCTAAGTATCTTAAAACAGGATCTGCATATCACTAGGGTCCTATAAACAGCAAAAAAAGGAGGTCTGGAAACAAGTATCCAAACTAAGTTATTGCGTCTTCCAAGTAAGGTGGTGTGTGGTACAAGCCCCAGAAGCAAAGTAAGGAAGCTGTTTGGGTGTCTCAAATCCTGGACAAAGGCTGTTAGAGGTTCAATATCACATGTAAACTTTAAGCCCCTACAGGACTGAAAGAAGAGTGCTGTTGGGTTTAGGCATGCAAAATCAATCTACGGATCACTTCAGACAATCAAGACTCTTTCCATATCTCTTCTATGCTTCATTTTCCCACATCTGTGGAAATACAAATCCTGCCATTTTCCTACTTCTGGGAACGCTATGAGGATAAATGCATTAATTAGAACAATTATGACAGGAAGGGGCTGTTGGAGGTCATCTAGTTCAACCCCTTTTTTCAAAGCAGCCGTTCCTCAAGACCAGATTGCCCAGGATCTTGTCCCATGGAGACTGCAAGATGCTTGTATTTTAAAGAAAGATGAAGAAATAAAAAAAAACCCAATCACAGGAAGTGATGAATTCTTTTTATGCAGTTTCCCTTATATCCAAAGGCTCAGTTAACACAAATGTTTGTGTCTGTGCTATCTCTGCCTCCCTACAGCTATGAGCTGGCTACATCTTCTGAATAAGAGGAAAAAAACAAATCTCTAGCAGACTAATCTCTATAAACTTACAGTAGTTTCTGAGCTACTTTCAGTGGCCACTTGTCAAATACTGGGAGGAGCACCCTCACTCCAGACAACACAGAAGTAATACTGTTACTCTTTTTGCTCACCCTCTTTCCCATCATGCTCTCCACACACAAAAAAAAAAAAAAAAAAAAAAAAAAAAAAAATCAGGAATCAAATAAAAACAGGGCACAACTCCAACTCAAAATCTATTGTTCCTTAAAGAATTGCAAGAGACAAATTCACAAATTTCTGTTTGAAGACAGGCCATATTGTCTTTTGAGCATAACTTTGTCTGAATATGTTACTTACAGTGCACCTCATTAAGGGGACCAACTTCTAAAATGTCTTATCTGTGTGAGTGGGTGAAATTTCCCAAAAATACTTGAGACAACACTTAAGCAATTTGCTCTCCAAAAAGCAAAAGTCAAAGAGCACAGCCTCCCATGTAATTGTGTCCTTTATCCCTGAACTTCACTCAGTGCAATTATCCCAGCTTACACACATCCTTTGTGACAGTCTTCCTGGGCAGAAGAAAGCTCCATTTAGTTTTTAATCACATTTGGAATGACTGACAGGCAATGGCTGCAAACCCAAGTGTACCACAGATGAATTGTGCTGTTCTTCCCTCAGTAGGATTGTCTTTTCATACAGCTGCTGCTTTTTATGAACTTTTCAGGAATTTAATTATCTCCAAAATGTCTATGTTCTTTTATAATACGATTAAAATTGCCCAAAAGATTTCAAAAGCATGAATAAAGGGGAAAAAAAACCAACAATAAAATCAGATTGGTACAAAGCTAATTTCCTCAGGTAATTTGCAGCACACACACAAACTTAAAATCAAATTTCCTTGACGTTGCTCACTGGAAAAACCTGAATTCTTATCTAGTTAATCACCTAAGTATACTCATCAATAGATGGCCCTTAAAGCATCCCTAGCAATATATTTACAGTCTGTTTTTAGCATCATATCCTCACTGTGCTGCCGCCAGAATAATCACTCACACATATTTTGTTACGATGCCTTACCTGCTGGAGAACACAGGGAAGGCAGGTCAGACAGAATATTAACGCTGGCAGCCACAAGACGAGCACTCTCCTCAGAGAGGTGGGATTTGGCAGCAACGTGACTTGGAGAATCTGACACTTTTGAACTCAGATGGGGCATGTGTCGTACTAGGATAAACATGAGCAATTCCATGGCTGCAAAGACTAGAGATTTCCCAGGTACGAGACCACCACTCTCACCTCCCTCTCCTAAAGCAAGAGAATTTTCTTTTTCCTCATTATCGTCTTCATCTGAAAAAGGAAAGAAACATCTGAGGAGACAGTTAAGATCCCATACCAAAGATTACGCGATACACTCTTCACAAAGAGGTTAAAAATCAGGAAGAAAAAGTTGCTTTATGTAAGATAGGACAAACACGGCTCATGTTGGACTAAATGTTTTAGTCAGAATGACTTAAAGGGGTTTACAATGCCTTAGAAGTATTGCGATTGCAACAATACTTACTGAAATCCATCCAGAACTAGGAAAAAAAGTAGTCTTGCACAAAATAAAACTACAGTTAATTATTTTGCTTCTTTTAAAACTGATTATAAAATTAACAGCAGTGAATACCAAATAAACAGCCAGGACACTTTTTTTTTTTAAATTTAATAGCTATTAATTAAATGTTTCACCCTGACAAAATCTTTTTCTAGCCTAAACTGATTATGAAATAAGAGAACAGAAAAGCACTGTAGGATTTTATGTGTAAGTTCATGATTTGAGTGTATTCAGTTCAAAAAGTCTCTCTTTTGATGGCAGCTTGGCCAGCTGCAGTCTTTCCTTCTCCCATTAAACAGCAACAGAGATTCAGTAAGTCAAAGCTGGCCTGAACTACCCCTATAGAGCTCCTATGAATTTAAATGATTGCTACTGTTATCACATTCATCAATCTGAAAAATGCAGCTTACTGGGCTGACAGTAAACAATTCCATTAATTCATATGAAGGAACAGAGCCTGCATTTTCTGTTGTGCTGGTTCCTCAAGTTCCAGCAAAATCTTCTCCCTGTTTTTACACGGAAAATGGGCAAAAGCTATCAGTTGGGATTTTTTTTAATCAACAGTACATCATGCTACATTAAGATAGTAATTTTCCTTAGTAAGAGAATACTGTTTGGGTTTTACTTCACTTCTTTCAAGTAATAGAAAATCTGGCATACCTATCCAACTTAACCAAGTAGCAATGAACTATTTGCCAAGTTGCCAGTTGGAAACTAATTTACCTAGCAAAGATGGAAATAGTACATCTAATGTGAGATTTTTAAAGAAATGGTAAAGGGATAATTGAACATGGAGATTCTCTCTTAAAAGGAAGAGGTCACTAAAAGTACCTCAGTAAGTAGTTTTCAGACTGCTGCTAGTTTCAGACTGCTGGTCAAGTTTTGAGTATCTCCAAGCATGGAGATGCCACATCCCTGGGCACCTGTTCTACTGCTTCCCCATTCCCACAGTGACTAATTTTTCCCTTGTATCCCATCTGGATTTCCATTGCTGAAATTTGTGTACGTTGCCTCTTGTCCTTCCACCACTTGCCTTTCAGAAGACTCTGGATTTGCCTTGTCTTTAAATCCCCTTTAAGAAGGGGGATTGCTATTCTATCCTGTATTAACCCTCTCTTCTGCAGACTAAACAAGTTCAGCTCTCTCAGCCTCTCCTCAGGGGTCACACACTTCACCTCCCTAAGCAGCTTAGAGGACCTCCACTGAACTTCCTTCGTGTTTGTCAACATGTCTTACTCAGAATGAGGAGGAAGGGCAAACAAAACTAGACACTGCTGCAGATGCATCTTCATAATAACCTTAATATATATTCATATATCCTTAATTAAGGATTCATATCCTTAATCCACTGGTCATGCTTTTCTAACACAGACCAGTAACAGAGTCTTCAGCATTGCATAGGTTTCACCCCAGAGATTCACAAACACAACTCCTCATCTGGACTTATCAACGCCCACCAGCCTATACCAATGCACATTCCATCCCAAATGCAGGATTTTGCATTTATCTTTGCTGAACTTCAGCAGGTTCTCAGACCTGCAGTTCAGAATTCCCCTAAAAGGCAGCACTACCCTCCAGCACACCCACCACTTGCAGAGCTTGGTACCATCCACAAATTTGCTGCAGGTACATTCTCTCCTATCTGTTCCTATGTGCTTAACAGTAGCAGGCCCAATACTGATCTCTAAAAACACCAGTTGCAACCAGCTGCCAGTCAGACTTGAATCACTGAACTCCATTCAAGCACAGCAGTCCAACAAATTATTCTTCTACTTCTCAGTCCACATCACTTCAATTTGACAATGATATTGTAGAGTACTGGGTCAAAAGCCTTGCAAAAGTCTAAGTAAACAATATCCACCACTCCACCTCCAAAGCCAGTTATTTCACCACAGAGGGTGATGAGGCATTATTTGTCCTTAGTAAGTCTCTGCTCACTGTTTCAAATCGCATTCTTCTATTTCATGTATTAAGAAGTGGTTTCAAAAGAAATTTACTCAAAAACCTTTCTACAAGCACAGCAGGCTTACTGGCAAGTTCACTCAAACCCCACCTCACCTCTTATTCAAAGTTAGTCACAGCATCTCATTTTTGCCATTCATTGGAAAGCCTTCTTGAGCACCACAGCTTTTCAAAGACGACTGCAACAAACTTAGCATGTCATCAGCCAGCTCCTTCAGATGCATCCTATCTGGTTCCAGGGTATGGCTGGCATTTTGTAAGCAGTCCCTAACTGGATGCTCATCTGCTGTAGCTAGCATTGCTTCTCCCCTAAGCTTGCTCATTAGACACAGACAGACACACAAGAGGAGTAAGCAAACAAGATAATAGTGCCTTAGTTTTTCTTCTAGTTTGTTCTGTCATTAGATCACCCAATCCATTCAGCAGCAGGTCTAAATTGCTTCTGCTGACAACATATCTATAAATGTTGTTGTTGTCACACTGGACATTCATCACCAGTCTCAGCTCCAGCAAAATCCTGCCTTTCCCAGTTCCATTCCTCCATACCCAGGAAGTCTTCAGTAGTCTTCCTTGGCAGCTTGCCCCCATTTCCAACATCCACATACTTCCTTGTCACATCTGAGCTCAGTCAGAAATTCCTGTTCAGCCAAGTCAGCCTCCTGCCATGATCATTTTGAATGAGCTTTATTTTGTCACCAAAGACGAATGATCCCTCTCTCCTTTGCCCTTCAGGAAAGCTCACTACAAGATCTCATCTACAAGCTCCCTGCACAAGCCAAAGACTGCCAAGTAAGGCCAAAGCTTTTGCTCTACTACTCATTTTCCTCCTTTCCCTCGAAATTATGACCTCCAGCATCACATAGCTAGTACAGCCACAACTACCATTAACCTTCATAACCATTTCTTCTGTCTTACTGCAGAGCAAATCCATTGAACCCCACCCTTATCTGGACTGTCCAGCGTCCAGACTGAAAAAGTCTGTGCCTCGTACACTTCTGAGTGTTAGCCTCCTGCAGCATCACCCTACCACCACAAGCCTCTCATGAGATTCCCATAGCTTGATTGGAATGCTTCTTTGAGTTGGTTTAATATGGCTTCATTCGCCTCCCCTTCTTGATTAGGCAGACTCTGGCTCCTGACTGGTATGACCCTTCACTTCCTTTCAGTGGTATCAGTTCTGATCTGTCAAAGTAGGACAGCTGGCTCCTCTTCTCTTGCCAGATCTCTACAGTGTTCTCCAACCGGATATCTGGAGATAGAGACTTTTGTTGCTGGAAATCACAGTACTGCAGCTGCCACTTTCATGCAAGTGTCATCCTCCAGGGCCATATTCCCGCACAGCCTATGGCTGTCTCTCCTTCCGAGAAACATGGGACTTCAGCTCCTGCACCTGCAGGACTTCTGTGAAGAACATTCCATTCCTCCATTTACCTTCCCTGACACCATAGAGTCTGCTCACCTTCACAAGCATTTCCTTCAAGTCTCACAGGTGAGACCAATGTCACTTCCAGCCCTGGCTGCACTGACAAGCCTCTGGAGCACAGGCACATCAACACTTTCATGTGAATTTAAAACCTGGTCATTAGACCTCTGATGCCATCAGTCAGCAGACTGTGTTGTTGTATGTCACTGCCAATGTTATGCTGACTCCAGCAGTCCTGTACAGTCTTGAGCAGCACTTCTAGGTAGCATGAGCATGCCTTTCCATGCCAACTGCCTTGCTCCTGTTGCACACCCTGTTCCCAGAGCTCCTGGTTGCTGACACGCCCTGAGTGCCCTAAATGTCAGTGAAGTAAGAACCCAGGTGCAAGTCTGCTCCACGTCCTGGCAAGATCTCCTGGGCAGGCAACTTTTCATATTGGTTTTAGGAGTGGTTCACTCACCTCATGAATGTCAGTTGTGCCAGGGACACACCACAATACCCTGTACCGGTGGCTAAACCATTAAACTTCAGAAAAAAGGTAAATGAAGTACTAAGGAGGCAGTCAGTAGAGAAACATTAAGGAAACTGAGCAAGGTATTAATAAGGGGTATGCTGGGTATAGCTCGTATCACTCATACTCCAGAAAAATGAATGAAAACCATGACATGAAATGAGAATGATCAGAGTAAGAAAAAATACATCTTACAGGAGTTAAGAAATCAGCAGGTAATTATGAACACAATCAAAATTATCTGTGGAATACACAGCATTTTCCTCCTCAGTGTAACCATACTCTAATGCAACTGAGTTCCTTTCCCAATATGAAAACCTGTTGCTTATTTACTCTGCAAAGCAAGCCATGTTTTCAGAATCTTACTTAGTGTGTTCCTTTTTTCCTGCAAATAATCTTGAGCTGCTCTTACTATCTGCTGGACAACTCCCGTAACCAGTAGCTGGACTGAAGGAGGATCCCAGGTCAGGAGGAGTCGGTGAAGCACACTCAAGAGTTCAACACCTAGGAGCTGCAGTCAAACCAAATACATAGAAAAACATTAATTAGGACTAAACAATTCCTAATTGTTATGTCACTTGCTTATGATGAACATATACTTTTCTCACACAAAAAATAATTACAGCTTTTGTAATCATCATAGATGAAAGACCAAGACATAGAAAAAGCTGATTGTTTCAACATGCTCATACATTACCTGATCCTCTGCAATATGGATCCTGGCACAAGGGGAATCCAATAAAGTATGAAGTGCTTGTAAGCAAGATGTAACATGTTCTACAGGCTCTTCAGGTCTTGGGGAACACAGAAACTGTATACTAACACCTGAAAAAAGCAATAATTAAAAAGAATGTCCATAGCATCATAAAATCAAGTTTTATTTTTAAATCTTTTTATAAGTATAGCAGGTTCTTAACAACTTTAGAAAGATAGATGTTTTTCTCAATTCTTCTTCCTTTTAATTAAAAGAGAGTCTGGGGTGGAACATTTAATTAAAAGACAAGAATTGTATTTGCTTCCTCTTCTGCATCACATCTTCCCCAAAACTTGGCAGGATAAATAATTCACAGTAACAACAAACAATTTAAGATTACTGAATGAAAATCCATACTTTGTTCTAAAGATCTATCTGTAAGTCAGACATATGAATCCTTCAGTTGTAAACTGAGTTTTATTTTCTTGAACTCCTTTAAATGTAAACACAAATGAAATGAAGCTAAGCCCCAAAAATCATGCAATATTTGTCTTATACATATGGTATTTCATTCCGGATTTAAATATGTCTGTATCTCAGACAACTGTTGGCATTCCTCAGAATGAGAGATTACATCCACCTCTTAAAGCTGCTAGGTAACAACAAAGGGAAACAGTGAAAGCTACTCACAGATGAAAAACTGATGCAAAAGCTACTCCATGTGACTTGCCAAATATCAGTCTCCACTAAACAGTGTTTTTATAGGGGTGTGTTTTTTAATTAACCTAACAGCTTTTGCATCTTTGAAGCATAACATTTTGTATCATCTGCACTATACTACGGTGTAGAACAGTTCCTACTTAGTTTATTCAATTACATAAATCACAATAATCACACTGACAAATATTCTGTCAAAGCTACAAAGAACACAGGAGGCAGAGAGGTAAAAAAGAGGATGAGACACAGATTTTCAAAACTTTACTGTCCAGACATGTAATGAACTTTAAACTTCACAGATTTCAAGCAAAGTATCTTTTCTCATTTTCATAGCGTTTCATACCATAACATGCTGCTACTGAATTCTAAACTTGTAACTCTTACCCAAAATTAAGTGCATTCGATCTTTGTTTATCTCTGGCAAAGATTTAGTGGTAGGCGGAGTTCCAGGTGTCTGGTTTAACATAATAGACGTAGCACGTTTCTGAGAACTGGGCATTGCTGCAGCAGTCTCTTCTGTTGACTCTGACTCATTAAATCCTGTACTGTTTAGCCAAAGTGCCACTGCATGTAGTATGGGAGCCCAGGAGTTTCGGTAATGCAGTCTAGCTGTATCAATTGTTTCTGGAGTGTAAAATGCTCCTCCTGTTAAATTAACAAAGCAAAGGTAAATTCTGAAATTCTCTGCAAGTAATAGATAAAAAGCATGTACTCTAAATTTATTAGTCTATTTATTCTGGGTGTGCTTGATCACAAACATATTCAGGTGTAATACTTATGGCTGTACATTCCAATCCTCCTTGAGTAGTAGCAGTATTAGTACTTCTCATGAGAAAGTGCAGTGGCCTCGATAAAGCAGTAAGCAGAGAGCAAGAAAGGCAGGCACAGTCATCAGGTCCTGCAGCATTTTTAGTATAGAGCATTCATTCTTAATTCAGTAAAATACTGTAAAACACTATCTGCTCTAATCTCAAGGGCTATGTTTTTCATACAGCCAAGATCTTTTTGCATTTGACACCAAAGTATTAGAGGCGCAGAAGTATTCTTAGTTCTACAAAGATGTGGTTTTAATGGTCTCAGTGATTCAAATAAAGAGTATATTCATTGCAAATTGAAGGAAAAAAGCTTCAAGTTTAAAAATATTGTTATTACATGCCCAGGCAGAAATTTATCACTTGCATAAAAAACATGCATGCCAAATAATTTTTAGAATAATTCTGAATGTCCAGCTACAGTTTTCGTTCTGTTTTGCAGAACACAAAAAGAAATTCCAGTGCATACCATCTGGTGGAAGCTGGGTAGCAAATTCAGCTGGTAAAGTTAAAAGAGCGTAATCTTTCAGTGCAGCCAACCAGAGACGGCTCAGTGCAGGCAGTTCAGGTTGTACAAGTGTTATCAAACTGTCTGGTGGCAACTCATCCACTGTACCAAAATCATCCTCATCCTCCTCTGTGCTCTTTAAAACACGCTTTGGTTTGGTTTCTGCTTCTTTCTTAATTTTCATGGCAACGACATACACCTAGAAGTAAAAGAGATGTCAAAGTATGTGCTGTGAGATTCTAAAAAGAAAGGAAAGCAGCAACCTTTTCCACCTGAATGTAATAGATTCCACACAGATAAAATTCACCAGAAAATTACTGGAAAAAAGAGATTTTCAATACAACTACATTTTATTTAAATCCTTTCTTTTATTTCTACCAGTATATATATATAATGCTTAGGTTCATAAATGGGACTTTCCTAAAACAATCCGGCCAGACACCTTCTTCCTAAAAATGTGTCAGTTATAAACACTTGACAGTGTTACCTAGTTAGTTAACTAGTTAACTAATTGCAATATTTTCCCAGAATATATTTTAAGGTTGTTTGATTTTTAGGGATTTTTGGGGCAAGGAGAGTTTGTTTTTTTGTTTGTGGGGTTTTTTTTCAAGTTTAAGAGCAGTCAGATGGGAAGAAATTCAAAATCTGATAGGGTATGAGCGTGTACTTTTATACAGAAAAGTGCAGCAAACCAAAGAACAATCAAGCCTCACTGTAAATAACGGCTCAACAGAATGGCAGAGAAAACTATTGAGGTTAAAACATCCCAGGAGTAGAACTGCAACAGGTTAGGAGGAAGGCATGTACAGCCAGCATGAGGTGTGAGGCTATTACACTGTAAAGTGTTTTCAAACTTTTAAAGATTTAATGGTCAATGTTTACCTCAGCCCAGGCTTTCAGAACGGCAAGTTTTTCCATAGTACTCGCACTCTCTCGGTAAAGCTGGCTAGAGGATCCTTTTCCTGCTTGCACTTTATCCAGGGAAGAGACAAGAAGGTTGTGAACTCGGCGAAGATCATTCAGGTCACTTACAACCCCACTTCCTATCCAAGCGCTACATACCTAGACAACAAAGTTTAGAATCATTCTAAACTAGCAAAAAAATCCAACAACATTATATATGAAAAAAATAAATCAGTAAGAAAACCAGACCCAAAACAACCACCAGGAAAAACTTAGCCACTCTCTTCCTGCTTAAGACAAATAAATCAGGTTTTCTTTTTTTTCTCCCAGACAATGAATGACAATAGAATCGCTCAGGTGGGTGGTTATAAAGGCTGTATTTGCAATGCATATTACAAGGGAACTTAACAGACAGATGGAAAACATTTTAAAAATTTTTTAATTCTCCATAAATAGGTTATAACAATTTTTTTATTCTGTTCCCAAGTGTCTGGTCAATCATTCAGGTAATGAGTCACTGCATTCTCTGTGAAGAATATACTGGACAGCAACCAACAAAAGTATATCTTTAAAACCCCTCACATCTCAAATCAATATATAAGGCTCCATACTAGCGGGAAGCTTTCAAATTATTAATGTCAAGAAAACACCTGGAAATTATTTGAAAGATTGAGCTATGATTTGGAACCCACAGTTTTACACCTAGAACCATCTATCCACAAGGGTGGACAGACAGTTGGGTGTCTCTCAACTCTTCATTTGAATTAAATGGACCAAAACAGGTACTTAAAATAACGAACATCACACAGATTGTCTGCTCCTGACTAATGCTATACATTGGCACTCATCCTCTGAAACACATTCATGTGCAGACATAACGCAGGCAAGAGAAGAATTCTGGTGCAGTTGCTTTTCTACAAAGAGAAAAAGGGACAAATTCTTTCAGAAGAGCTGCTCTTATTCTGGACATGATTCTAGGAGGATGAGGATCAGAAGCAAAAAAAAACCCTCACAAAACTCAAGCAGTTCAGGTTTTACAATCTTTTTTTTCAAGGCATTTTTGACCTATCTCCAAATTATTTATTTTGCTTTTAGAGAACCAGTTTCATGAAATCCTTTGGGGAAGGAACTCTCTCATGATCTGGAATGATGGACATATTTAAAATAACACAAAAGCAAACACTAAAAGTGTCCCAAACACGTACAGGACAAAGCTGTTGAAAACTTCTCAAAGAACTCTTATTCATTCGCAGTAGGAATAAGACCAGCTTCAATCTTGCTGCTGAGCAAGACAACATCTGTTTCAGTAATGACATAAAACTATGACAACATCCAACTCCTTCAGGGAAGGAGTCATCTCTGTCCATGTAACTTCTAGATAGAGTTAAATATCCAAACCTAATCTCCAACCATTTGATCCTGTAAGTGCACACATCTACTTTAAAATTTGTTGAATAGAGAAGATTTTGACAAGTTATAAGGAATATTAAATGTTTTCATAAAAACTGCCTCTTCATTTAGTTTTAAATGCACAGAAACATTCTGTAAATCAGGCTGAACATACTTTTTCCTACATGTAGATACCAAGTTATGCCGTACTTGATCTATCCTTGCAAGTTTTGCTGAAAATTAAGTGTAAAAGAACAACAAAAAATCATGCTCCTGATGACCCAAATCTGCTAAACAAAACTAAGAAACACAGAGTTATCGTTTTAAAACTTATGTTTGCATAGCTAACAAAACTGCTGCTTGAAACCACAGTAGTTTCTTTAGCTGTGAAAACCACTTACTACTACAGCTATGTTGCTGATAGTTGATGTAAATTGCAGTACACAAGATCACACACAAGAAAACAATCCTACACACAGGCAAAAAAAAAAATCTTTTAGCAAACTTTCACTGACAAGTTGTTACTATGACTGTAATGAGAATGCTCAGATCTTCTAAATTCATTAAACTGAATGGAAGTTTAGTGTTTAAAGGTAAATTATCAGTAATCCAAATATTTGATCATACTGAAAGACAAGAAATAAACTACTGTTGGTCTCATTAAGCAAAGGGGATTTTCCCCTTTTTTTCATTTTTTTTTCTTGCAGGATTGACACGAAGACATAGTTAGTTCTAGATACATTTTTTGATGTAGCTCTCTAAAAGGACTTCTGCACTTCTGAGGAACAAAATACATTACTAGGAAACTCAAAAGATGTTGCAAAAACATCACAGCTTAAGTTTACAATATCTTCCAGCCATTTGATGCTACTTCTCTTGTGCATCCTTCTTACAAAGAGAAGGAAAATTAATTTTGCTTATAGTATGTGAACGTTTTCCACTGTACCTGACAGGCCTTTGCAGTTATATCGGATGGTGTATCTTGGGAAAAAGCTGGCCTCAGAGCAGCTCCAACCTGTTGATAGGAAGAAAAATTTTAAAAATCCAACCAAAATTAATAGGGACAGTGTTGTTTATCTCACCTTGTTTAAGGCTCAAGGACAAATACAGAACAAGCAAGACAAGACTGCCAAATTTGGCATTGTAGTTACATCCCAAAATTATCCTTGCTGTCTAGCAAACATTTGCAATAGCATTCTTTAAACAACAACAACAAAGTCTTAAATTACTTTTTTTCCTGCTTGCCCATTGCCTTTTTAAGTCTCAACTACCTTTGTGAAATACATGGTATTATCTTCCTTCTCTTAATGAGTATCCTTTTAATCATTACAGTATTACAGGTGCAACTTCTGCTAAGGATCAATAAGCCAATGACAATTCGATGTCCAAAGGAACAGCGATGTGAAATCAAATGTTTACAGCTGGATTTGAATCAAGTCCGCTTGATGCAAATCCTGACTGAAAATGCCTTTTAGGCAGTTGCTACAAGGCAGTATTTTTCTGAAACAAAAGGAACCAAAGTGGTTACAGCACTACAGAAGGAAGAAGAAAAAGCCAGGAAGTGAAAAGGATGAAAGCCTGCCTTTAAAAAGTATTTGGAAAGATCTTGAAGACAGGGTGAAGAAAAAAGAGGTGAAAGAGTTAAGCTGTGGAACAAAAAAAGCACAATAATATCCCCAAAACAATCTTGAATTGCCCACTTCCCAGTGATATATACTTTTGTAGTTTTCATTTAAACTGAAGTACATTCAATAATTCCCAAGAAAACAGATTTATTAGATTAAATCTAGAACTGACTGAATGATATTTTCCAATTCCTAATTCTACAAACTAATAGTCACTTTCGCAAAAAATGAAATGTAACTTACAATATTTGGCTTTCAAGCTACTGAATTTTAATTTTATCAGCTACTAAATTACAATAAATAGAAAGAGATGCAAAAAATTTGAAGAGGTAAATAAGAGTGTCTCTCCAGCACATTTTCACACACAGAAAGATCTCCTCACAGCTTTTTTTGAAATTAAAAAATGTGCTCAAAGCTAATACTGGCATATTGGCATAAATACGCAATTTCCCGAACTTATAAAGGAGGTCTCACATTCGCCTGATACTGCTCCAGTATCACATGGCCTGGAAACTCTGGCTCGGGAACGGATGCAAATTTCTTGATAATGTCTTCAAGAGCTTGCAGCCCCGCCATCCGTAGCTGGTTGCTGTGGTCAGTGGCAGCCATGAATGCCATTCGGATTAGGTCAGAGAGATGGAGTACTAAGAAGTCATCTTAGAACAAAACAGAAAGAACTATTTAGTAACTTAAAAGATAGCTAACATGACGAATACTTGCAACATTTTCCTCATTGACATGCATTAATTTAACCTATTTGCTTACAAAGGTCCACATTTAATGTATGGAAGAAGCAGGAAACAATGTAACCTAGCTTTCTTTCTTGTTTTCCACTTCCCCTCCTCTCCAGAGTGATTCTATTACTTTTATTCCTAAGACAACCTTAAAAACTGAGCAGAAATTGCACAGAATGGAGTATGTAAATGAGGCTAAGTAGCTTAGAATATATTAAAACATTTAGTAAAGCTAATTTGAATGATCCCCCCAAACACAAAGAAAATCTTCAAGGCAATTCCTGCTCCTACTCGAGTCCTATGCTTACAGTGACCCCTGCTGATGTCAAGCTTAAACACTTAAAACTGAATATGTCTCTAGTTCTCCTCCCAAAAACCACATCCACGGCTGTAAGCAAGCAGCAGACAGCATGCAGACAAGAAAAATACATAGCTCGGGAACATTCTGAAAGGATTATTCTTCTCTATGTATTCATTTTATTTTGTTTCTTACTCTCAATTTGAAATTACTATATGTTGTACAACTAACATGAAAATAAATTATTTAACAACATCCGCTGTAATTAACAAAACCCACAAATTGCCTAAGCTACTTTCAAGTCTCAAGGTAAAAAAGGAAAATCTTTTTGTGGCTGAAACTTTTCAGAGGCATATCAGTAAAGAAAAAACAAAAATCACTTACAAACTACAAAGTGATAAAGTCCGCATTTACTTTTTCAGACCATCAGAAAAAATAGTAAAATTTGAATATTTTAGAAGCTGAATTTGGGAGGGGATAGAAGTTTGCTGAATTTTCCTTTTTACAATGATACCAAACACATCAAAGTTCACTTTAAATAAATAGAGAGAAAATCCTCAAGATTATGATATGCAGTTCTCTGCAGGACCCTATAAGCAGCAGTTAGTTCATTATTTTCTTTGCAATACAATGCCATCACAAAATCAACTTCCCTGAAACTGTTCCTTCCTAGTCTTCAGTGGCCTGGGCCTCAAATCAAGTCAAAACCCAGATTCTCACAAAACCAATGGACAGTGCTGGAACCAGGCTGCACTAAAGCAACACCTGAGAGGCAAAGACCATAACCCCCCATATCATAACAAACACCCTCAACAACACAAACACCAAAACCCATTAATGTCACACATTCTAGGATGCCCACAAAATTCATTCTTCATACAAAAGACCTCACAAGCACTACACAGGTGAACCCAAACAATCACAATGCACCACAAACAACATGGACAACTCAAGGACACACACCTCATACTATCTGAAAAACACCTCTTCACAAAACTGCTATGCAATGTATGACCTCTCGATTTTGATCCTCTAACTCAGAAAACTATCTTTGGAACATGAGCTTGAAAACTAAGACTTATCACTCGCACGGATATCAAAAGAACGAACTTTATAAAGTCCATGTCTTTTTATAACTCCCTCCCACATCTCTCTCTCTGCAACCAATGCCATAGCAATAATTACCTAGCTTTATCCCTTCTTTTTTCCTTTTCTAGCATCTCTTCAGATTGGAGATGCTAAAATAATCTCAAGTTTAATTCAGCCTAGGACATTACGTTAAACTCTGAAAGCACTCCCAGCTTGCCCTTAGATAGAAGTTTATCGCTTCTGTTTCAGACTTGAGAAAAGCTCTGCATCTCTAAGGTTTTTTTTCCCCTAAGCAGACAAGTCTGTCAGAATTGGTATGTTCCAGAAAACCTCATTCTTTGTGCTCATGATACTGTAACTACAGTGGTTATAAAGATACAGTTTCATTGACTTTTGCTGGCCATTTCCTTTGGTTTTAACCATCTGAATGAAAGAGTAAGTGCTTTTGGTTTTTTCTGGTTGTGTAATCTTAAGCTGTAAAGAGGTGTCAAAATTAAAATAAAAAATTAAGAACAAGACCAAAGCGTGCAGTTACTTTTTGGGTTTTTAAGTCTGGCTGAACGAGCCAGGGCCAGGTCGAAGTGTGCCTTGTTGGCATTCTCACACAGCATGATAACTCGGCACAGACAGTCTGCTGCAAACACACGAGTGGCCCAGCGAGGAGCTACAGAAGGCTTGGACTTGTCCTCTTCACCCAAGGTGGTAAACATTGTATCATCATCCATCTCATCCTTCTTCTCAGACTCCTCATCCTTCCCTCCTCCCAAGGGAGCAGCAGTGCTCATGTCTACAACACAGAACAATTAAAAGGAAGAAAAACGTGCCACTGTTAAAATCCACAGAAGACAGTAAAGGACATGAGTTCAAGTCTTTCCTTATACTGAGATTCAGAACAGACTAATTCTTCTGTAGACACATTTGACAAATGTCAAAAAGCAAGAGAATATCAGTAAAAGAAATTATTTTCACCTCTGTTCTGGGTTAAATTACCCTTTGTCTTACATGATATGAGATAAAGTCCTATAACATTAATTCTCCACAGTTACCAACTATAGCTGAATCCCATATCCAAATTGCCCAGCTTTGTAAATTAACCCATTAAATTGCCAATAAACAGGATAAGGCTCAGAATAAAAGAATCAGCTTAGCTTTGAATTGTTCAGCTCCCACTTCAAGTGGAAGATAAAAAGCAAGTTAAACTGAAACAAAAATACAAAGCTATGCATGGGACAGCTATGCAGCCAAGCAGGCCACCGATAGCATCCAAAAATGTGATTAACATTCAAAAAATTATTTTTCTAGGTGTAGCTTTGAGACTTCATTTCAGAAAATAAAATTATTTCAGGGATCACATAAAAAACCAAAAGCCAAACATGGACAAGAAACCCCCCATCAAACATGCTTATACACTTTTGCTATTCAGAAATGAAAACACGAAGCCTCACGGACAAGGTCTAAATTAGGAAAATCCCAAGATACTGCCGAAAATTACTCCAGCAATAATTAGAGGACAATTAAAGGAAATTATTGCAATGCATGCTTCTTAGAAAGTCTAAATTTATGCAACTGAAGAGCCGAGACATTCAATAAAGAAAAAGGCTATGGCAAATCAAACATGGATGATGCCAATTCATAACAAAGTTGTTCTGAGAAGGCATCCAGGACCTCACGTGGCTGATTTGTAAATCTCCGCTTAAAAAGCAAACCCCATTTTGGTCATATGCCAGTTAGTTGGATCAAAGGAGTTTAAAGTGAAGTTGCTGGCTTACGGTACACCTGAGGGAAAATTATTTAAATATGTTTTTTCCTCTGAGATATGTCACCTACTAATAAATAAATAAGAAATTGGACAACCATGTTAAAAACTTTAAGACCCATCCCTCATGAAATAACAAAAGGACATGCCAACTTAAAACTCAGGAAATGAGGTCTTTCTCACTGGGCAGGTATGTGGTAACTACATTGCATAAAGAAATTATTGCTGGCATCACTCATCAGTAAATGTAAAGCTGGCAGCATTTAGAAACAGCTTCAGGATGAACTCACACATGCCAATAAACAAGTATAAATGCATGGGAAATGAGCTGATTCTGCGTCATAACCATCCTACAAGCCGAAAAACAGGAATAAGGTCTCAGAGGACAAAATCTCTGCAAACAAACCTGCAAAGCTGAACAACAAACAAAAATTTCATCACCATGGTAACCCATCATCACATCAGTAACTCACAAAACCTTATAAAAGAAAGCTCAGAATGCGTACAGGAGCCTTGTCTTTGTATAATCCTGATGTATAGAGGCTAAAAAGGATGTCTGCTTTCACTAAGATACTGAAATGTCAGACTTATAAACACACTGCTTCTCCACTGGAAATCCTACTTCAAGCAGCTAATTTTTTACTCTTACGAGCAATATTCTGAAACTTAACATCGGTAATTCCTTCTTTCTATGTAATTTTAATTGCACTATAATCAAAGTTCTGTATACAATATAACCTACATCTTAACTAGGATGAAAGACAAGCTGCAAACCAATATTGCCAGAACATGCTAATGCTAAGGACATATTGTCATTTATTTGAACGCGACAGAACACTTACCACTGGAAGCTGCAAGGACATCTTTACAAAGCATGAGCCAGTGAGAAAGGTTTTCTACTGCCAGAGATGAAAGCATATGTCCCAGAGTATCATGGATGTCTGAGCACAATTTCCGATCAGTCTCACGATCCAACATTCCAAAAAGGACGCCTTCCAGGCCTGTCTCTGTTATGTTAACCCCCTGATGCCGGGAATGAGCGTCTCGCCGAGAGCCAGCTCCTGGTGCAAAAGGATTCATGTCTGCAAAATGATAATGAGAAAGCTTTTCTAAAATCAGGAACTCAGTTTTAAAATTTGGAGCAACAGACTAGAATTGGACGTTGTGTACCTGTATGTGTCTAGTTCAATCAAAGATCACCAAGATGTTATTGATGTTTTTCTGAATTAACACTAGAAAGATTCTGATACAACAATTAATTTTATCTGCAAGGCAAATAACACCTCCAAGTATTACTTAAAAAAATTAAAAATATCTCTCTCTTCATGGTACATAGTCCATGAATTTGTAAAAAACCTAATAGTATTGGACTCTAAATAATCTTCCCAGAGACAGACTTAACTGGTACCATTTGAGTAAGCTCACAATTCTACATTTGTATGAAGACTGTGCTGATCAACACTGTTGCGCCTCCTATTTTCAAAATAAAACGATACATGTAAGAATTAGACCAGCCAGCAAAGCCCACAGGCACTGCAGATGTGATGCTAACAGAACAAAACACAACCAGGCATCTCGATCAAACAGCACACCATTAAGTCAATTTTCAAAATAACAAGAGCTAGAATATCAGAAAAACTGTAAAATGCTTCCACTGTATATATGCTGTGTTCCCTATCTGATTGCCAGCCTTAATGAGAGAGTGAGGTTTAAGTCTGAATTTCACAATTAGTTAAATCACAAATGAAATTCCAGAGGTAAGCAGGGGTTGTGGCCAGAAGTTATTGAAGCCAGAAGGTACAGTTCTAGGGTTTTTTTCACTGGGGGTATGGATAAAGGGGCTTTGGGCTTTTTTCCCTTCTTTCTGAAGGCAAAGCACACGTATGCACACACAGGTGCACTCAACTGTCACAAAAAGGCCACATGAAAGAAATACCTACTGATGCCACTGTTTTCTTTGTCTCCAGCGTTTTTTGCTAAGCTCATGGCATATTCACACACTTCTGATGCTTCCCTCTGAGCAAGCTGTCGCAAACACGCAACTGCAGCCCGGCGCAGCAGCAAGTGAGAACTGCACAAATGAACCTGAAAATCAAACCCATTACAGATGAGGGAACTGCTGCACCCCAGTATGAATAAATCAATGCTGCGAAGGACTAAAAGCATTCTACTTTTCAGTTATAAACCCATGTGTGAGCTGCTGGGTACCAAGTTCTGAAAGTTCAGAAGTAAGCACTGTTCATAATATACAAATAAGAAAACAAAGCTGACATACACAGAGCTGACAGCTGTCACCTGGTTAAAGAGATAAAAGCTTAAATATTGGAACTACTGTGCCAGTGTGATTTAGATTAATTACAGTTTCCAATTTGTTACACTCCAGTACTACTCTGCTTCATATTATGCTATAGCTGTAAATCACATTCTTTTAAACAAAAAAACCATTATCAGGTGCACCACACATGACAGCTATCATAAAACTTGTATTTCAAATTCATAATAAAATCTATAGCATTAAGTTTTTAAAAGTGCCTCTCAATAAGACAGCATCAGATTTCTTTGCTAACCAACACTGGCTTCTACTTCCTCTGAATCACCTCAAGCACAAGCAAATATTTTCCTTACAGAAGAATTGTGCATGGTCTCTATTTTTCTGAGAGAAAATAGCTGCATAGAAAAGTGAATGTTTTTCCACAGTGGAAGAGGTGAAGACTGCCCTTTAAGAAACTCTAATTGTTTATGTACTCCAGGGTAATTTGGTTTTAATAAACCAAATATCCATTTGCTTTCTCGGTATTAGGTTATTATGGAGATGGAAGATGCTTCAGTAAATGACAGGGTTCCATAGTTTATAAAGCATTTTAACAGTGGATCTTTATTCCACATATGAATATACAAGATTTTAGTCCTAAAAAAACAAGCAGTCTTTAAAGAACCTCTAAATATCACACTGAGGTAGCAAAACACAGAACATTTGGAAGATTTAATTAAGGTAAAGGGTATTCCCTGTTTCAAGTTACAAAACAAATAACTACAACTTATGAAGCCAATGCAGGAAGAAGAAATTAAATGAGAGTGTGGCGCTCTGTGGTTTAATTTTGATGCCTGGCACTAATTTCATTCTGAAGAGCTGGCTAGTGGTGCAGGTAAGGCAGACCTTGCTACATATCTATGCATTTGCAGTATGAAGAAATGCCCAAGACAACTCAAAGGAAACCCTATCAAAACTAAGTATAACTTGAAAGTAAGGAATATAAGAAAGGAAAACAAAAATAGCTTTCATTTAGCAGAAGACCATAAACTAACAGGAGAGAAACAGTAGAAAACCATGGGAAAAGGTTTCAAAACAGCACTAGTCAGTCACGTATGAACTTCATTGTCTCTAACATCACCCACTGGTATTTACAGAGTAAATGGCTGTAGGGGTTTTCTGTCAGGTTGTACATGGTATTCACACAAAAGAGCTTACCTACTTCTGGGTATGTTGCACCCCTTTTATGCAAAATTTTGTGAAGGGACAAGTGACAGATTCTGTAAACACACTGCACTCCCAGGAGTGCTTGGGGCAGGGTGGGGTTTGGGTGTGCACTGGGCTGAGGAGAAGCACGTAAGAATGACAGAATGCCCCAGGGAAAATCTGGATGGCAGACTAAGAAAAAGGTCCAGTGTTGACATAAGTAGGATTGCATTCCTTCAGGTAACACTGAGTCATCAGTGCCACAAAGAGTGGCATAAATAACTTTGCAAAACATCTAACAGACATTACAGAGAAGCTTTTCAAATTTCTCAGTATTGAACTACTGAATCCTCTAAAAATAATTCTTACAATAGTAATTATTTAAAAAAAAAAAAAGCCCAACCTACACCAAAACCACACCCACCCATGCCACCTTTCCTCTTATACTCATATTTGGTATGTTTTGGGCTCAATCCTCTCCCTTATTTCCAAGCTTAAGCCAGGACTTGCTGACAGAATACTAATAAAGGAAGAAGACAACACTAACAACAGCAGCACAAGAATTTGTATGTCAGCCCCTAATATGCTGACAGTGGTAACATAAATGCAAAATCTGCAACCTTTCCCCAACTCACTCACTTCCCTCTTTCCACGCAATTAGTTGGAGCAAACAGAGCATTTCAGCATCTTTTTCACTCAGTCATATTATTTATAAATGCTTGCTTACACTATCAAGAGTGAAAGAGAATCAGCCCCTATGACTTCAGTTTGGGCAGCATTCTGAAAATATGTAAAATGGTTTGGGGACTCCAGTGTTCTTGCAAATATAACTTGCTTATTACATACGGCTGTCCTTGACATTTTGCTAAATATTTCCCCCGTCCTCTGCTAAGCACATGCATAAAACTTTGAGGAACAAAAGGGATGCATTTGATACTCACACAAAGACTGGGAACCAGACTGGACAGGTTGACATGCCGTGGTGCAAACATATGAAGCTGCTGAAGGCAGGATATAGCAGCTGCCTGAACAAGTGAATCTGAATGGTCTTGTGTGATTGCACATCCCACCAAACAGGAAGAACGGATTGTTGAAATTGTAGCTCCGTTACCTAATGATGTAATAGGATATCCTTAACACAGCAAAACTTTTCTATGACAACTGCAAACTTTAAACCTTTGAGAAGCAAGAATTATCAAAGCTTCAATATCACCAAAAAAAAGTTCACAGATTAACATGCAACTTTTCTGATTTTTCCATGCAAATTAGAAACACTGCAGAGTGTTTCAGTATCTCTTTTTTTAGCTCAGTTAAACAACATGCTGTCCAAATGAAATTATGGATCGATGATCTCCAGTCAGAAATATTTTGAGACTATCTTCGCAGGTCATGAAACCAGTTAATGATCTGAAGTTAGATTTTAAAAGTCTCTTTCATTCTATATATGTATAAGCGACATTTTACGCACTGAGCCATTTCCTAAAATATCAGGTAACTCTTAAGCTAGTATCTATGTATGCAGGCAATTTTAATTAGCTCCAATGGATGAGCTGCACTGCTCTACTAGAACAAGCATTTAAAAAGAAGAGTATTTAATTTGAAGAACAATCCCATTCTGTATTTTAAGAATTAACCTGCATGAGGTTTACAAAAATATTTTGAATTACAGAAATGTAACCTGCAGAAGACATTCTACTTAAGTTGTTATTCTAAAAGTTAATCATATTCCAGGTCAAAAGGTTAGCACACATATACACAAGCTCAATGAAACCATCTAGAACTATTTCATAACTAAAACCTTAAGTCCAATTATTTAGAGTTAAAATTTCACTAGTGGTTGGCTCGCTGGCACTGCATCAAAGACCATCCCATAAATATTCCTAAAAATTGCAGTTAGACAAAGTTAAAAATCCATGTTTTTAACACATGAGGCACAGAATTTCAGACACAGTGTTCGGCATGACAAGATTTAAGTCTCTAAGGTAAGGTGCAGAGATCTAAAGATATCAAGAATGAAAGGAAATGAGTTATAGTTCACAGTATCATCAATTATGTCAAACTTAATCTCTCGCCATCAGCTTAAAATAAAATAAACACGTGTTAAAAAAATGGAGGAAAAACCTTGTCTCATGACCCACCTGTACACAACAATATATGCACCAAAATACGCAGCAAGGATTTCATGGCTTACCTACCATGCAAATTTACCATTAGCCAAAACACCATACATCCCTGCAAGTTCTTTATATAAATCTCAAACTGCAGACAAAAAAGCCCTAATCAGCCATAAGGAGGATCAAAGTAAGGCTGCTTGCAGGACTGTAACTGAAACAGTCAACATCACCTCCCCCCACCTGCAACTACCAAAAATTTATATTCTTCCATTTAAGATCACAATATCATCTTTATACAAGGTAGATTTTTTTTAATCTTCAAATTCCCACTAACCTTGCAGCTCAGGCCCAACAGTAGTTATTATAGCTCCAAGGCACCTGCCCAAGCACTGGTGTACTTCTGTATGCGATGGTGGGACAGTTAGGAGCAGGGTAAGAACGAGAGAGAGCGTTGGCTCCACGTACCCACGGTACATTGGTCCACTAGAATCCACTATCAAGGCAAGTGAATGGAGAGACCAGGTCTATCAAAAACACAAAGGAATATCTTCTAGTAATGCATTTAGGAAATTAAACAGTTTTTTATGCAGATGGAGCCTAGCTCTGTACTTCCATTCTAAACACGTCTAGTTCACTATTCTGACTCCAGAAGTGTTTCAAAAATCTCAGGACATCAAGCAAATCACCTGAGAGTTTAAATATATCTAACATATTATGTGGTTATCAGCGATTTTGGGGATAATGGAAATAGCGTGACAAAGAATTTGAGAAAAAATATGCTTAAGCACTTTGAGGAAGAAAAATACAATTACAAACATCACATCCACTTAAAACAAAAACAAAAAAAGAAAACTGACTCAAGACAGGAGAAAGAGAGAATCATTCCACTATAAAACTGGAGGCAGAGTCTGAAATGGGCAGCTTACAAAGCCCTTAGCAGAGAAGGTCTTTTTTATTCTAGTAGGAACTGATTTTCATGACAAGCTGAAAGGTTCGCATGCATTTTTCTAACTTTCTTATTAGAGGGTACAAGAGAAAAAGCAGTGCTGTTCAGTCAGTGTACTACAGCATGAGGAAAAAAAATGGTGAAAGATAGACCTATTTCAGTTGCAAGGTGAGTAAACAACAAAAGAGCAAAGTAATTTATTGTAATTGTCAAAGCAAGAAGCAGCCAGGAGGACAGTCCTTTTGGGTACTGATGTTTCATAGGAAAAAAATTCCACTGACAGACCCGAAAGCATTAGCTATCTCTTCGTAACATCCTACTAAATGATCTTATTCCAGAATTTCCTCACATTAAATACATGAAAAGACTAAGATAAAAGAGTATTACTATTACAATACTAGACTCTTAGGAATAAGCTGGAATACCTGCCTTTAAAACTGCTCCTTTTTAATCCTCTCTGATGCAACCCAAAAACCATTAGCACTAGCAATCATGTAACTACCTCTACAGTCCTAATCCTGTGGTAGCACATTACAGCTTATCCTTTAATTCCAGTAAATTTCCATTATACTTTCATACAGTTTCTGTGTAACCACACTGATCCAGTGAGGGATGAGGTTTAAAAGCTTAGCTTTTCACAGTGGCTGGGTGCTGTATTCTCAATGAAAAGTAAGGAATATATGCAAGCTCCACCTAGACTTCCCTTTTATACTTCTTTTTCTTTTTTTTTCATAAAACATTAACCTTTGCAATTTGTTTTTGAAATTATTGGTGCACAATTATATGCCTCAAGTTACCCACTCATACATGAAGTTGGTTACATACGCAAATTGCACTTTGACTTTCCTTAAATAAACTAAGGATATTCAAGAGAGTTAAAATTGTGTTTATAGATTTTTTTTAACATTATCTCCAAAAAAAACCCACTTAGGCTTGTTTTCCCAACTCATAAGCTTTCTTATTTTGATTTTTTTTATTGCTCTGAGGAAAAGAAATAAGAAGGTACTGAAGTACATGTTCTATCAAGTTGACAGCAAACCAAGGTCTAAGTATGATTCTTCACAGTTACTGGGGGCTTCAGCTTCTCAGTCTGTGGGTATAAAGTGCCCCTACTCACGGGTGGCACACAACTCCCTGCTGCTAAAACACAATAGTCACCATTCCAGGTACTCATTTCCTTGCAGTAATTTATGAGAAGGATGACAAGAAGTTATCTATTATATTATGCAATTACAGCACAATCTTTGAAGAACAGTAATTATAGACAGGGCACTTGCTTTTACTCAAAATAAGTTTCTTTTTTTTTTTCCTTTTTAAGTAATTATTTTAGTGCTTTGATAGACTTCATTGCTGAAGGAAAAAAAATCAGGACTTTTCCCTCTAACATTAAACTTCTTAATATATATTAAGACACATGCACTGGCCCATCTAGCCCTCTCTTCTTTTCACAACAGCCACAAACAGAGGTTGAAAGGAAAGACAAGACAGACCAGGACACTGACCCCTCATATTTCTCTTGAGAGGGCAAAGACAACATTTTCAACTTAAGAAGTGTTCTGAACTTCACGGTGCCTATCCACATTCTGCAACTCCAAAAGCATTACTCTTCAACAACACGTTTAGTCCCCATTCTACTATACCAGCAACTTTCAGCAGTCAAGTCATCCTCCTGTCAGACTTCATATCTATAGTATCTATAATCCATAGCAGATAGAAACCCCTCCCTGTCTTAGTCTTGGCTCCTACTGATTCTCCGTCTGTCCCCTAACTGCAGTTTAGCTTGCAACAGACTTCTGTTTTCATAATACAAGTCTGCAAAGATGATGTACTGTATATGTACAACATACACAGGAATTACTTGACAAAGGAAACTACTGCTCATCACCTGAGACTCCAGTAACTGACTACATGTCAGTCATTAGCCAGTTATTAAAAGCTTCTGTTTAGGCAGCAAAGGCAAAACTAACATATTTTGCTTTAAAATACAAGTCAGTTTGGAATATGCCCACAGTGCATCACTCTGGCATAGCTGACATGCAGACACACTCCCTTCTGAATTAACGTGACCACTTGCAACTGCCTCTCTAAATAGCTATAAAGTTACATTTTAATTACACTACATCTTTGGGATTCTGCACTCTGGGAGTTTATAAGGAAAGATCCACTTTCTTCATGCTCCCTGGCACTTGCTACATGTCTTATATGTGAAACACCTACTAAAGAATATCTGAACAGGTAGTTTAATTTTTAATCTTCATCTTGAACATTTTAAGTAGTTTTGTGGTGATTGCTTCTTTTACCTGGACTTCAGGAGAGGTTCCATCTTGTGCCAAAGCCAAGAGAATACTGACACTAGTTTTCAAATGCTGTCCAGAACCTATTCCACCAACATACCGATGGAGACAACCCAGAGCCAAGGAATGGCCTGTTCTTGATACAACATCTCGAGCAGATTTTAACCTGTCAACGTTTAAATATAAAGAAAGCATGTCATTCAGTAAGTTTGTTACATAGAATCTTTGAAGTACCACAGAAGTGCAAAAGACTAACAATTTGCAGGCCACCTTACAAGATCATGAGGAGCCCTAACAACAACAGAAAAAAAAAATGTACTTACTCTATATTGCATTTAACCCAGGTTACATATAAAACAAGAGGAAAAAAAGGTAGTTTTATAATTTTCTTTTTTTTTCTGGTCAGAACTTGCTCTTTTAGATGAAGAAGAGTTTTGGAGGATATAGAAAAAGAATCTAGAGTTTACCAGTGTTTCACAGCAGACTAATTTAATAATCATTCCTAAACCATTGAAGTGAAAGGAATCAAGAATAGAAAAATGACAACACACACTGAGAAATGACAAAGAAATCCACAGCTACGTTTTCCACCGCAATTCCAGTTTTTCATATAGCTGTTTTCTTCCACAGCTGATTTTTATGACTTTTCCAATAGAGCCTTTTTATTTTTTTAAGTAGAAAGCCTTTTATAATGAAACTAAATCAGAATAAGTAGCATTTTAAATGATCTAGTTGTATGAAGTTGTAAGCATTGACTTATTGAGTATTTTCCACAATACTGCTTCTGAATGCATGTCACACATACCACTTGGTAATTAGAAGCCTTTTCAGTGGGTGAGGAAGAGAGATAAAAGGGATTTCCTAATTAGTACAAAGAAAGATTTTTTTTCCCTGGTTGACTGTATGTGAGAGACATGCATGCTCTCAGCCATGAGTGAACAACAAAGTAAATGCACATCTCAAACACAAAAAATTATTTGACTGTCAACAGAATGACAACCACTAACAACTTGCAAGTTAACGTAGATAAGAAACCAAGGGAAGTCCCAGTAATAGAAATTCAAGGAAAGACAGCAAGGATGATGTACTTTACTACAAGATAAAAGAGTGAGAAAAATTTAATTACCCAGAGGTAAGAGAGCTGGACTGAGGCTATGTGCATGCACCTGGCCCAGCCAAAAACATGGGCTGCAGCCCTGAGGCAGTTGCATTCTGATTCACAAACATGCTGATGCCTTAAATTTAAGCAAGAAATTGGAAAACAATGTCTTGTTGCTTCTACCAGACATCTTTCTGAAGACCCAAGATAAACAACAGAACACGAAAAAGTACAGGCCAGTAAATAAGTTAAATCAATGTATAACGAGGATGTTTTAGCGAAACAAAACCACTATCACACAATTCATACTACAGATATACTTAATAAAAGCTGTGCTTATCTATCTGAAACAGTTTAGTCACCTTGAAGTAACTCATCAAAAGCTGTTCACCAGTATCATTTCACATTCCGAGTGTGTAACAACTCAGCTTTTATTCCTCACATGAAATAAATCCAAAGAGAAGAATGTGTTTGAAGGTTTGTTAGATCTACATAACCATAGGGATCAAGCGTGAAAGAAGAGAATAATCAATACGGTACTTAGAAGAGGAATCTTTCAAACTACATTAAATTATAATTTTATTTCCTTTTCTGAATTATAATCAACTTACTTATCAAAACTGTATTGAGCCATTCTAGCAATGAAAGAGGCTTCTCCAACCACTTGAGCCATTCTGCCAAGAGCTTCACCTGCTGCACATCTCAAAATAGGGTTAGGATTATCAAGGGCACCCATTACAAGTGTCAGAGCAGATTTGCGGACTTCTTCTGGTCCTAATGTGCTTTTATTCTCAGCTAAACCCTACACAAAAAAAAAAAGAAAAACAATCCAAACATCCCAATGTAAGAGAGAAAAAGAAGATATATTTGAGTCCATCAATTGAAAACCATGCACTTCTGCTTTTTTTTAAATTTGTGGTAGTTTATCTTGAAACACATTGGTTGAAAACACTTAAAACTCAAAATCAACAACATCCTGGGTCTCATGCTATTTGCCAATACTCAACCTGTTTCACACACAGGAAGCCCTGTGGCATCAGTCTTTTTTATCAAATGCATTACAGTGCTACACACACCCTAGTCCTACCAAATTTGATCTAGCTTTACACAGGACACCTCAGGAAAAAAAAGAGAAGCTTTAAAAATCTAACAGCAACACCTCTCTCTGTCAGAGAGGAAAACCATAGACTAGTTATGTTTCTGCAAGAATCACTTAAATTAAAGACATTATAGATATGTGAAAATATTTTTTTCTTACTAATCACATCCTTACAAACATTTACACAGTCTCATATATGAACACACCTACAATAACACTAAACAGTGCTTCTGCAGTTTCTTTAACCCTAGGAAAAATAATTAAAGACATGTAAATTAAAAAAACTACACGTGCAATAGAGGAAGAAGTCAAAGGCTCTACCACAGATTGTAATTTTCTGATCTCAAGTCCTCATTTCAGCTCAATTTTCACATTTTTTAGCCACTTTGCATGGCATGGGAGCTTTCAGAAATCTGCCTCATAATCTACATTTCAACTTGTAGCAATGTAGATCACATTTTTAAGAACAATGCGAAGAACTGAGGTGCTGTTTTGTCAATGTATTTTGCCAATCAACCAAAGACATGGAGCTCCAGTAACAGCTTAAACTCAGCAGCCATTATTTGTGACTTGCTGTCTTACTTCCCGACTTGACAGCATGAGTTTGCATTTCCAAGTGTAGATAGAGAGCACAGAGCAGCAGCTGCAGTCAGTGGGACTGGGCATAAGCACCTCTAATTCTGTGCAATAAGGCAACCAAAATGTAAACCCAAATCTATTTGTGTATTCAATTACACAAGCCACATCTGAATGATACTCTGTGACATGATGGGTTTTCTGAGTATTTATGACAAGGTACTTCAATCCATGAGTCCAATGCAAATAAAACCACAGGACTGAAGACGAAAGAAAGAAAGAAAAAAAGACAGTCTGAATATTATAGAATGCTGACTACTATAGAATCCTGACTACATGAGCCTCATCTGTTCTCTGTACTGATACACACAGACAAGAGCTCAAGCTAGTATCTGGAAAAAAATTCAGTTCTGGAATTTTCAAATTTTTGAATTCTTGAGTAACTTCAGTTACATTCTCCTAACACCCCTTTGTACTGAACACAAACAGATGAACTTTGGCTTCCATTACAAGTTTACAAGTCTTACCTTCAAGGCACTAAGAACAGCAGTAAAGATATTGAGCTGCACAGCTTGCTGGCGAACACCTTTAGCCTGCTTGACACATTCAGCAAAGTGATCCAACATCTGTAATCTAAAACAAAGGAAAGAGCATATTTGAAACGACAGCCTTTCAAAATACAAACTAAAGCACAGCTGGTAAAAACCACACACAACAAAAGGACCTTTTAAGTTCAGTAACAGAACTTATGCTTCAGGGGCTGCAAAAGGTATTCACTACAGGTAATAAGAGCAGAGTTACTCTGAACATCCCTCTGCTGGTTCTTTTAGTTCATCCACAAATGTTTACTATTCCTTCGAAGAAAACACCACCAAGAAGAAGTGAATCTTCACATGCATTTGGCTGTATAACTAGAAAACCATGAGGACCAGAGTGGAAAAATGCTGTCTTTCCACTACCATATAAAATAGTGTTACCCTTCATATTTGTTTTATTGTTCCTATTGTTTTTCCCATTTAACCTCCATTCCTGCCCCTACCCTCCTCAGAAAACATTACTGGGAGTAGGAACATTCCCTAGAAGATATCAAAAACAGGAGTGTAATGAATAATCTGCATTCTTAATTACTCAGCAGTTTCCAAGCTACAGCTTTTTGCAGTTAACAACAGGTACAGACCAAGTTGAATTACTGCAAGCTGGCCTCAAGTCTATCCTGCACTTAGTACAAAATGAGGTTTACTGCTATGAAAAAACTGTTCCCATCAAGTTTGCACTGAAAGACGATTTTACTTTGAAATGCATCTTTGAACTGCTTTCACTCTGTGGTCAACAACAAATTGCCTAAACTGAATGATAAAATTAGTCCTGACAACTCATAATTCTGTAGAGGTAATGTGAAACACAAAGAAAAATAAGTTGAATTCCATTTCCTTTTTTTCATCATGCATACAATCCCTTGCTGACTATAAATCAAATGGTCTTACTTGTGGAAGCCAAATGAAATTCAATGGAGGCCCCTGCTGTTTTCAAGGCTGATTTGAAGTTAACTGCAGTGAATACTTTCACAGGAAATTTTGGTTGCAGAGATATTACTGCTGTTAAATGCAGTATGAAGAGAGAAGAATCTAGTCTCCATCTCTGAATCATAATGTTCAAAAGTGATAAAACTGAGGAAATCACTTTCTTTCTAAAGTGAGTACACATATTCTGGAATCCTGAGACACAATGAACACCAAATACTAAACTCTGAATTTAAAGACAGTCGATACCATAGTCAATTCTTATTTCACAAAAACAACCAACCAAACAAGCAAACAAAAAAAAAAAAACCCAAGGCAACAGCATCCAGAGAAACAAGGCATTAGGTTCTGAAATTGAACACTTATGTAAACTGACCTATGTTTGTAAGAGACATGAGGAAAAACCACACCAAAGAGAGCCACAGACGCATCAATGACAGATACTCCTAAAGGGAGGGGACCAGGTACAGCTTCACCAGCAGGGATGCGCAAATAAATAGAAGAAGGATCATGTTCCAGAGCACCACTTCCAGACGCACTGTTTGGCTGAAGCTGCAAAATGCCACACAACATGAATACCTCTGAATATACCTTTGCACATAAAATTTGGAACTAGAGAGAACCAAAACACATATGCAGTAGTTAAAACAAAAGAATAGCTTACAAACATCTGAATACAACTGCAGTACCCCCATGCGTACACATTAGCATTTACAGGGTCAGCTGAATTCTCAAGGGTCAAAACCATTAAGAGCTAGGTAAGTACACAAACTATCACTCCTAGTATTAAGAGATGAAAATTAAGAGAAAAGCATATTAATTCTGGTACTAACAGTAGCTTCTGAATCACTGAATATGAAGTGCCACTTCAGAAAAAAAGGTTATTCATTCACTCTCTGAGCATAGAGTTACAATACAGTGTATTAAATGATCAGTTTTGGCTATAATAATGCCCTACACAGAAAGACTTAGAAACAGTACTAATATTATTAACTCTCCTATCATCAAGAAAATACTTCCTAACCATCATTCTTTCATGTAACACTATTAAACAATCATCTATTTCTCTGAAGAAAGCTCTATATTCCTATCAATTACTTAATTGTAAAACAAAATTATAGAATCTAGTAGGCCTGTATTCTTCTTAGAAGGTCAGAAAACACAGCAAACATCTGTTGAGACCTCTATGTCACTAAAAACATGACTAAGCAGAAGCAAAACATAGAATGATAGAAAGTTAGGGCTTGGAATGGATCCTAAAGACCATCTTAGTCCCAACGCTCTCCTGACATGGGCAGGGACACCTTCCACCAGAACAGGCTGCTCAAGGCCTTATCCAGACTGGCCTTGAACACTGCCAAGGTTGGGGTATCCACAACCTCCCACAGCAATCTTTCTAGTGTCTCACCATCCTCACAATGAAAAATTTCTTCCTAATATCTAACCTAAATTCCCCCTCTTTCAATTTGTACCCATTACTCCTTGTCCTATCATTACAGTTCCACAAGGAAGAGTCCCTCTCCAGCTTCCCTGTAGGCCACCTTCAGATACTGGAAGGTTGCTGTGAGGTCTCCGTGCAACTTTCTCTTTTCCAGGATGAACAGCCCTGACTCTCTCAGCCTATCTTTCTAAGGGAGGTGCTCCAGTCCTCTTATCAACTTTGTAACCCTCATCTGGACTTGCTTCAACAGTTCCATGTCTTTATATTGGGGACGAAAGAGCAGAGTAGAGGGGCACCTCCTTTACCCTGCTGGCCATGCTGTTTTTGATGCAGCCCAGGATTCCATTGGCTTTCTGGGCTCTGAGCACACACTGCCAGAATTCTGTGACAGAATACAGATCTCCACTTACCAAGAGTGCCACTGTTTTACAGGCAGGAAGTGAAAAAAAAAGGGGCAGGAGGGGGTGAAAAAGCTCTGTGGATTGAAGATTGCACTGGAAGTCTACTATATCCTCCACAATAAACAAAGGAAGTTTGTAAAACTCTTTTTTGCTTTGACATGCTGATCTTGGCTCAGAAACAGCATCCCACACCCTTGGTATCAGTCTCGGCTTTTGGATCTGCTTCATCAAACCTTCTGAGAAACCTTCCCATTATCAGATGGCTGTTGGCAGAAGAGGTGTTTTCAGCCAACAACATTGTGTCAACACTTCCAAATGAAACGTAAGATTTCATATTACACCTATAAAACCAGTTAAATCTTGTTTTGCTGTAACACCATTTGCAATATTGGTATTTTGACAGCAGTTTCATTACAAAACATGTAAAGTGGAACCAACATTTCTCCTAGTTCAAAAAAATCTATATGAGAGCAACTGCTAGGCTAGGAAAATTGGCGGATGGGAAGAGATGTTGAGTTGGGATTTTTTTTAAAAGAAATGAGGTTACTTCACTAAGCACAACTCTTTGAGTATTATTATGCAATTTATATCTCAGCTGCAGGTGGTTTTTAATTAAAACAGTACCCTGTGGATGGAAGGACTTACACCTAACAAAGCACTGAAATAAGACTAAAAACAAGGTATGAAACTTCAGTTTTATAAGGCTTCCCCACACACACATCACACAGACAGGGCAGATAATTCATTCTTCTAGTTTTTTTATTACCTGATCTTCAATTGACTTATGATCTGTTTCCTGCAGCCAAGAGCCAAGCAGAACACTGTCATCATAATGACAAAGAGACCTTAGGAGTGATGTGGTTGTATTAGCAGAGTTGTCTGTCAAAGTAAATTCTGCTACCAGCTCTCGAAGCAGTGCATTAAATGATCCTAAAAAGACAGACATTAAAAAGAATCATCACTGCTTCTTAGCCAAAACATTTCAGCTAGTGATCAGAAGTTATAAATGTGCCATTACTTCAATTTTAGAGGTAGCAGAGAAGTAAACCTGACAACACCAGAGCTGAGAGCAAGGCTTCAAATGGAACTGTAGGCTCTCAATTCCCAAATCATGGGTACTCAAATATCCAAAGAACAGGTAAGGTTGGAAACCACTGGAGGTCATCTAGTCCCACTTCCTGCTCAACCAGGGTTCAGTAGAGCACATTACTCAAAAATCTGTCCTGTTTCAAACAACAGATTGGGCCATCCCTTATGGGATGACAATCCAGATTTAGAAAAAAACCTGCTCATCCACATGATCATGTAAACATAACAATTTAACAAAAAAACTCAAAGGAACCCAAGAATGTGACAGTGCCTGGCAATTTACTAATAGCAGATATGTGTAATAGATCAAATTCCATTGAAAAAAAACCAACCAAACCAACCAACCAAAAAAAGCCCACTGTAACCAAAACTAAACCTTCATTGTCACATCTATCTTTCCAGTATACTAAGAAATAAACCTCTCTATCTTTAAAGTAACAATGACTTAAAATATCATTATTTGATCTCAGACCATGATCTCCATCTCTCTCAATCCTATAAACGGGACCATAACTTCTATATTCTGTCACTCTACAAATGCTTTGCAATACTCATACTCTGTAGTCATACTGTCAAGACAACATACAGAAGATGAGGAATATAGTACAAAATTCTTGAAGATTCCTAGAATTGTGTTTTGACTCCTACAGCTGCTTCAAAGATAAGCATCACAAGTACTAAGTAGAATTTTTACTTTAACAAAAACTGTTAAAAATTCATGTACCTTCATATGTCTTCGGAGGCAATAAAGCCAATATATCATAAAGTCTTAAACGAACCATAGCTGCACTAGCTTTGAGATGAGCTCCATGGGCTTTAATTACTGATGGAATGCTACAGAATTAAAAACAAAAAAGAGAAACCAGAAATGTTGCAGTTACTGAAAAGAGTATTTTCAGATTTCTTTTCACAAGATATAACTCTAGGCAAGGCAAGAAAGCGGTGTTCAGAGAACTAGTCTAAACAACATCACTCAATTAACAATACATTTTCAGAAGTAATTGTACCAAGAAAACTTTCATTAAAAACCCAGCAAACCCACAACATACTCTGCCATAGATCAGTGGCATGCACCTCCTCAGAAGTCCTATTTTAATTACAGGTGGAGCAGGGGGAAGGGGCAGACACCAAACCACAAAACCCAACTCCAAATTAGTTCTAGTACTTAAAGTCCAGGAAAAGACAAAAGTGAATAAAGAGCAAAAACTGCCTACTTACTGTGACATCATTGTCATGGCACATTCTATGGGTGTCATCAGTTTCCTGATCACATCCTCAGTAAGGAGCTCAGGGCAGTGAGCAACAAAGCTTCTCATAGCTAGTAACAAAACAAATTAAATCTTCACTGCAACAAACAAATATAAAACATAAACAAGACACAAATTCTAAGAGAATATCAAAAGAGCAGCAATTAAAAATGTTTATTTAAGGACTGTGTGATATGTTCATAAAACTGTATGTCAAAACCAGGACATTTTGATGAAAATCTGACACATTTTATTCATTTTCAAAGAAAGATGTGAAGTTACAGGAGTTCTCTCTACAATACTTGGGATCATGTTTTGGTTTACTGTGCAGGTGTAATCTCAAAGTCTGAATTTCTTACCACACAGAGCTCCAGCACGGCCTTCCAGTGTTACTTGCCAGGTGAAAGAATCTCCTCTTGCCTTCTCTGCTTCCAGCTCCTTCAGAGAACGTGGAAACACATTTCGCCATAGCAGCAACATCTTAGGCAGATGATATCGAACAACAGAAGGACCTATGCAAAAAAATAAAGGGACAGTATAATAAAAATGTATATTTAAGTGTGAAAAATCTGCTGTGAAGGTTTTTTTCCCTTCAAACTATTTTTGTCTTATTTCACTTCTCTTCCTTTTTGCCCTACTTGGAACAATGAAAATCAAATGAAATTCTTTCTCATTCCTAGGGTGAAAGTGTGGCAAATAACTACTATGCATCACATCTGCTTGTTGGTATCAGTACTAAAAATAGGAAATAGGCTATCCTACATACTGTCATGTCATATAGAACTATGGTCAACTGTCTTTTTACTCTCTTTTTATTCTGACTTCTAATTTTTTTTATATTAATTCTGAAAGCAGGTTCTTTAGCCTACTCGAGTCTGTCCATAAAATAAGTAGAGAAAAAACTGATAGTTATTGATTATGTAAGCTAGTTTAACAGTCAAGGTTTTTCTGAAAATTCTGGGAAAGATCCAGTGCAAGTACATTAAAAATATATTGGAGGACAACCAAAATAGGAATACACTGCTAGAAAAACACAATGATAAACTGGCAAAAAAGAGACAATTTAGAGAAACAAGATGAAACACAAAATAGTATTTGAGGAGAGATCAAAATACTACAAAATGAATCAGAACTTTATCACCTTTTTCAGTATGAAAAAACTCAAAACCAAACCAAAAAAGAACACTATTGCTGCAGAATTCAAGAGTATACTTACAACCACTCAAAATGCAGCATATGATACTTCTGTAATGGCAGATACAAACATGAGGCTGGCTTTTTTAAAAGACAACTGAACGGCTATTAAACTGACTACACTTTCAATCAGTGCTGTTGCCTATCTAGAGACACGTGCAACTTGTTGGAATGCTCACTGTGTTTCATTTACTGTCCATTTCTTCCGCACCACAGTATTACGGAAGGAAGAGTATGGGCAATTTTGCCCTTTCAGAGAATGACTAAAGGCTGGGTTTCTAAAAACAGAACAGATGGGGTTTTTTAGGTATGACGCCTTCTATCATATTTCAGCTTAGATAAGCACTAGTATATCACTTCTCCCCAGCACAACAGTGCTGAAGTAAGTGCACTAACACTCTGCTTCCCCTGCATAAATACTCTTGTGCTAGATAATGAGCTCATTATGTGTAAAGACCATTTGCCAGAGTGGATAATCAGAAGTGTTGGACAAGCTTTAAAATAAAAGAAAAAGCAAAGCATTTTTACAAACCCAAAGTCATAAGTGCTCCAAGTAAAAGCCATCCAGCTTGAGTCCGCTGCAAGGAGAGCCTGCTGTTCTGCGCAGCAGTTCGTAACAGATCCTCAGCAATACTGACCACCATCTGCACCAATGGCAAAACACAGGGGGTTTTAAAAACCTAAATGGAGCCACTGCAAGCTACTTCTACTTGTTCACTCTTACAGACTAAAGACGTTCTCAAATTATTTAAATTGACCTTCCATAAAGAATTAATGCAGATTACATTTCATGCTGATGGATTAATGTTTTTTATACGATAACACAGCCAGTAATATTCTCTTCAGCAATTATTTCAGCAACTTTTCAATATTTCAATCTCTCTTCAGCCAATTTGAAAGAGAGGAAAAATGCTATTAAATATTGCAACTGAGATTCTAAAAGCATGTGTTCTGGCCACTGCTCTCGCACAAGGCACAAGCTCAACTTCAATAATGCTTTAACTCATTAGCACACCACCCATTTGGCAAAGCAATTATTTGTAGATAAAAAAGTATCTTTTAGTACATTCACAGACGAAACACTCATTATCTCACCTTTCCTTTGGCGTGAGGAATGCCTAGCGGACACTGATGCACACCACCTAACAAAGCAGCCATTGCAAAACTGTAGCCACTAACAGCTTCAGGGGAGGTCTTCAGATTGTTGAGTCTTTCTGCACATCTATCTAAAAACGGAGTCAACTGAAAGGGCAATGCCACAGCTACACAGCGCAAGCACCAGGCAGCAGCCAGTCGAGCGGCCATGCTGGGATGAAGAAGAACTGAAGTTACTGTCTCCAACAGACCTGAAGAAAGGAGAGTTTACAGTCTTTAACTTATGATGCACTTCTTAAAATACATATGCTTTTTAATATACATAGACAAGTAAGCTGAATCGATACTAGACAGCCAATGTGAAAGTCAAGAAAGTCAGAATTAAAGCACTTGCATTTTCTGACTTTGCCTTTTCCTTTAAGGAAAGACAATAGCTGTTACTAGCATTATGCTGCTCCCCATCAGGTTTTGTCAGCAAAGCCGGAGCTGTCAGAGCCACAGCACTGACTCCTACTACTTGAACACTGAAAAGAAGCAGCAGCGCTATATAAGAGAACAGGCACCGGATGAGATGATTCCCATAATGTTTTACAGATTGCCAATAACAGAGGAACAGTAACACTGATCTTCGGGTTTGCTTCACATTGTAGCCAAGCACATGCTGCAGATGTCACTGACTGCTGTATTCCGCTTTTGACACGGTGCTGTCTCCCTTCCAAGAGAGAGGGAGTTTACATCCTTCCACACTCTCCAAACTTCTGTGCCTACCTAATCCCACCTTCTAACTGTGCCCTTCAGTCCAATCTGTCTCCACACCAACACTTTCTTTAGTCCAGATCTTGGCAAACTTCTACTTCAAAGCCCTCACTGATGCTTGTTTTCTCTGGAGCTAGTGAACAACTTCTGTCAGCTGAGTTCACAGCAGCTAACAGAAATAATACTGAGATACAGTACCCTCTGTTCCTATGGGACACAGCTGCCACAAGGAATAAATATGAACACAGTCTTCTCCACTCCAAAGCTGGCATTAAATCAGTATGGGAAGAATGTCATATGCAACAAGACAACAGTCTCTATGATGAAATGTCTAAAGGAGCTTGCACTTCCAGTGGAAAAAACATAGGCATCCACAAACTCAAAAAACGTAAAGCTGTAACGCTACAGAATAAATGTGGATTCAGATACTGAAACAAACAAGAAGAAAATCCCCCACAAACCCTAGTCAACTTCAGCCAAAGAACTACTTCTTTTAAAGGGGCCTTCGCTTCGTCTTGACAAAATACTTTTGCCTCCCCACAAAAACTTGGTATTTAAAGGCAACAGTTTTTCAGGAGCAAATATTTCAGACCTTACATAGCAAAACAATGTACTTCCCATAAAACCATTATTGTAAACAAACCAATACCAAAAATTACCATTTC
The DNA here is from genome assembly GCA_013398115.1 of Falcunculus frontatus. Lineage (NCBI taxonomy): Eukaryota > Metazoa > Chordata > Aves > Passeriformes > Falcunculus > Falcunculus frontatus. The sequence continues at coordinate 2,444,354 of VZRV01005920.1, read as the reverse complement.
ACCCGCCCTAAGAAAGAGCATCAGACAGACTCCAATCAAAACAGCTGTTTAACACTTTTTCAAACTTGAACTAAAGTTAGAGTACTAGACACAATGAGGTGGACAAATGTAGCTATCTGGAGTACTACAGGAAGTACCAATTTCATAGATTTATTTCTTACATATTCATTTATTATTTAACTAGATTTAATGATATTTCATATTCACTGCTCAAAGGCCTCAATTAATCTATTTCCATTTATTTGCATACCAATAGAGGGTTCTTGAATAAGAGGAGATGCAGTGGCATTCAGACTCTGAACCAGACTACCCAGTTCCTGGAGGGCACACACCATTACATGCTGGCTTGCAGCTACATCAGCAGCTCCTGATTTATTTTCACTGTTAGCATCATTCACTACTGCTTCTGCAAAAAAGAAAAGAGCATCTTGGTTAACTACCATTTGAATCACGCCCGAGCATTCACAGGACAGAAAGTGACAGTTTCATTTTGACATCAATCCTACATTAAACCCCAAGTCTGTTCATAGTGAGAGCTCACAAAGCGAGCATGTTCTGCAGGGAAAGAGTTTTACAGCTATCAGCCAAACACAGTTGTCCAAAGATCATAAAAAACAGATGCCCAGCAGTTACTACAGATAGCAGAGCACTAAGAGGTAGGATAAACAATGTAACACAGTAAAATCACTTATACAAAACACACAAGCTGTATCTACACACAGTAACAAAATATACAACCTTGACATCTCTAGGTTCTGCATACAAATTTGCACGCATATATTTTCAGTGAAACTAAAAAAGAGACCTTTAGTAAATAATTAATCACAATCTCTAATCGTCTCAGAGTTATCCAGTTGAGTTCCTTAATCCCACTGTATGTTCTCCTACACAATATCCCAGAAGCAGCAACTGTCTCCTCAAAAAGGGACTTCAGTATCAGCTTAATGTTTGTGTGTCTACTGCAGAACAAATTTAGAAAACAGTCTGCTGTATATAAAGGGAAGCAATTATTACCAGGTAAAAACCCTTCCCATTTTTCATCAAATTCATGAGAAATCCTCAAAAAAATTGAAGCTCTTCAAACCATCCAAATACACAACTGAATTTCCTGCAACTTTGACAAGGCGGAAGGAAAAGTAATTTCTGCAACTGTTTCCTCTCAGAAACAGCATTTTTAATAGATTTCTTTTCCTGGAAGTAATACTTACGGTAATCAGAAACCTTTTAAAGTTCCATGTCTACCCCATCAAAAAATAGCTATGAGGAGAACCTGCAAAAGTTTCTAAAGTAATTTCATTTCCATATGTTAAACATTGTTTTAAATTCAAATTAGCTGGCAGCGGAAAAGGAAGATATGGTTGGCAAATAAAGTGATGCATATTTCCAATTTACTCTTTTACATCTCCAGCTTGAGCTAATTCCTTTCATAAGAAACAGATGCCAAGAGAGTTTTATTAGCCCTCTCAGTGATTACATATTCTGCACAGTTTTTGCAAAGGGGTCATATTTTTCTTCTCTAATTCCAGTCGTCAGATTACATCATTTTTGTCACAAAATCCAATTGGATATTAGTATGTATATTAGTGGGGGAGACACAAGGACCTATAACATCTTGACCTACAGGATTTTCAACACTGTTAGTAAAGAACTCTGCATGACTTCCAATACAACCTATCCCAAGATAGATGGCAAATGCATAGTTTTCTACTCCAGATCCATTCTAGGCTTTTGACATTGCATTTGCTATCTGGGATAACAAGCCAGCGTCATACAATCACTTTTCAAGCAGAACTTAACCTTTGAACATTTGAAACAAAGCAGATGAACCATCATTTCCCGTAAGAACAAAATTACTCCTCACAGTAGAAGAAAGCTGAAAAATGGCCGTCTCAGTAAAATGACTGTAACTTTCAACTGGTCTTGAATAAAGAAAAATGGTTCTCACCCACTGCCTTCATTTGTTTACCAATGGCTTGACATATTTCTTTGGCAGCTGCAATCTGTGCTTTCTCCCCCAGTAAGCTGCCCACAGTTGCTCTCAGGATAAAGGACACACATCTTCGAGAATAAACAGCCTCCACATGGGTCTGAGTTGCACGAGGATGGGAGACCAGATCAAGTACGTGGGACAAAAACGTAGCAAAGTTGCGCTCCAGCCACTGCCCTCCTAATGTTGTAACAAAGACAACGTAGGCCTGCGAATTCAGAAGTCACACAGCAACCCGATTAAAACAGAAACAAAAGACTGTGTGAGACTACAGCCAGACTCAAGCATAATGCACTACAGTATCAACACCAGTTAGCAATAAACAACCCTAATGAGGTTACTCAGCATGAATCAATGCAGTATCCAGATCTCTGCTGCTGAAACTCAACTTTTTCCAGCACCAAGAATAACCCTTATACTGTGATGTATAAAATACTCTTCAGATGACAGCAAAAAAACCCCAGTTTATGGCTTTAAATGTGCCTCTTTCTAAAAGTTTAAGAACACCATGTAAGTAAAAGCAGCGACACCAATGTGTTCCAGTTCGCAATGAAAACCTGGCATATTCACCAAGTTCACCTGAAAAAGGCTGAGAAAAAATAAAGGGTTTCACAAAACAACCTATGATCAAAGAATCTGGATTCTGGGAAGTTACTGTAGCATATTGAAATACACGTCACAGTGAGAATGTCTGAATTTGAAGAGATGCTGCCACCACCTTTCTCTCTCAGACAAGAGGAGCTTCCACATTCATCAGATTTCACCTGCTCATGAGAGATACACAGAAAGAAGAAATGTAGTTTAACTAATCAGAGCTGCAGCTGAGAAGGGAGCCACAAAAGGATAGCAGAGCATCCTCTCTAAAAAGAAACTGAATTTAAAAAGGGAACTAAAGTCTTTAACATACTAAATTTTCAAATATTTTTGCAAGTTAATCTTACCTAATATACTCTGATCAAATAAGTTTTCCTTAGGTCATATTTTAATCTATTGTTACTGCATATCAATAATAAAAGTAGACAGGTGAATGATACTTCATGTACATCTCATAAAACATCAGAGTCAAATTAGACCTGTAAGTCAGCTTATACAGAAATACAGAACAGAAATGTGCCTTTTTCCTACTAAAAAGGTTAGAATTACAATAAATTTTACTCCATTAAAAAATTTACCTGGGTAACACCAACTCTCACTTCCCTATTGACAGATCCTCCTACTTTTAACATCTCTCCACCACTCTTCAGGAAACCAGATCCTCCTCGCAGAAATCCTGTGGCCATGAGCTCCAAGACCTCCTCAAGTGTGGCTCTCTTCACATTTTGCCGCATCACTTTTTCAAAAAGAAAAGCAATAATTTGTTCCCAAAGTTCCAACCAACACAAGCAATGATCTTGAAACCAGACATTAATTCAAAACTGTCTTTCAAAAATAAATCTACCCGATATTTCAGAACAAAACTTGTTTGCATGCTTAAAAAATAAGCCGCTTCTCCCAAGTGATTTTTGATAGCTTGCCCTGTCTTTTCTTTGTATGACTACACAGAGATTCTGCATTCTTTTTAGCTTACTGTTTGTAAAAACAAACAATTCATATACAAGCTTCCATCTACTGGAACAACAACGTGTCGTGCAACACTGTCATGTAACATGGTACTGAAGGTGCAACTAAGTCTGCCAACTTAGGCATGGAATCCAGAAGGGCTCGTACCTGTTGCTTGTTTTGGTATCAGTGCTGTAGCCATGACTGTCCCCAAAAGCTTTGACACTGCAACTCGCACACCATAGTTTGAGTTTTCCAGAGCTTTAAAGCACAGCGTTGCAACATTCTCTAGTTCAGCTGTCCACATAAACACCGCTTCATTCTGTAATTCCAGCAGACACTGTAGGAAAAATAGACTTGCTAAGCACCAGGAGACCATTCTTACATTTCATCTAAGTATCAGACTGCAATCATCATGTTTATTCAGCAAATATTTTAATATGAAAATTTTAAGAATTAATTTACAGACACTCTCCATATGCCAACTATCTTAGCTGAGTAAACAATCAGAAGAGTCATGGAACAGGCTAATACATAAACTAAAAAATTCAAAGAAAGGTCAACACAAGAACCACGTTACCAAAAACCTCTCCCACTGAGGCTCACAGATAATATATTCTATCTCATATTTTTTTATTAAGTGGGGAATAGGGTACCTGTGAAATAAGTCAAATGTCTAAGCCTGCAGTGTAAATTAATAAGGACTTACCTTGTCCAAATAATTACCAAATTTCCCTTCCTAAACAAGGGGTCCCAGCTCAATTGCAGGAACTCCCCAGTCACAGCACAAGAATTTCTATGACTGGTGAGAAGACACCCACCTTAGCCACTGCACACCGTACAGCCATGGATCTGTCCGTCAGCAGAGACCGGGCATTCTTATAAATATCACGGTGACAAGAAGCTGCTGCTCCTCCAAGTCCATTGAGGACTTTCTGCAAACTCATCAGAATTTCACTGCGGCCCTGAGACTGCACACACACATAAATACTTATATAAAAACATGGATACAGCGGTTGCTTTAAGAACCAGGTGTATACTTTCAGAATTTCCCGCTTCTATGCAGGAATGTTTTTGCAAACATTGAAAACAAAGGCATATATAACTGATATGTAGCTGATTTTAAATAGAAGTAAGCACTACACACAGCTTTACCTAAAGTCCCTCACTTGTCACATAAATTGAGCCCAGGCAACCCAATAAATTGGCTGTAGGTAAAATGCTTCTGCACTGCACCACTATTTATCAACTGCAGACTCAGAGGAAAAAAGAAAGAGCAGCTGGTAGGAGAGAATGGGAAGCCCAAGTAAGTTAGCAGCTTCATGCTTTACCTGCACACAGGCAGGTACTCACAATCTGAGAGCACACACACACAAAAATAAATAAATAAATGATCACACAGGTACAACACAGCCGAAGAAAACAGCTGCCACCACAAGATCCACACCATCAGTATTCCAACTTGTCCCAACAGAGCTATTTGCATAAAATCAGACCCACTGACAGCTCAGGATACATTCTCTCAGTATTATGGCACACTGTCTTTTCCGAGCACAATGTATTCTGCTCACAAGCAGAGTAATGACTTCCCTGCAAAATTCGGGTATTCATTATTAATTTTTAACAACTGAATGTTTATTCAGAGTACGTGGGCACAAATCCTAACACAGTAGTTAGAAATGACAGATACAGTCATTTTTGAATTTTAATTACTGATGCCACTAGGAAGCAACTACTACAATATTCATAGGATAAAGTCTAAACTCTCTGCAGTAGACTTGAAACTAGCTAGGTAAGTGATTTGCATCCTTCAGTGCAGAAGAAAAACAATCCAGGAAATGTGGCAAACACCTCTGGAGGAAGCAGGTTTCAGCTTAAACGGAATTAAGACCACATAATTAAACTGAAACTTACCTCCGCACTTTTCAGAGACTTTAACAGATTATTCACAGTTTCTGGAAAAGAACTGCCCAGCATTCTGCCCATTTTTTCATAAAATGCTCCAACGCACGCCACAGCAGCCCTATGAGTAAACAGAGAAAAAGAGTACACATATTAATGTATCAACTAAATGAAAACAAATAGTTAAATAGAAACGTATGTTTTAATCAACACTGACGAATAAAAATCTATTTGCTATCCACTACTTATACTGGCTGTTCAACAGGGTGCATTTAAATAATTTTTTTGTTTACCAAAAAAAAGTAACAGAAAAGTTACCAGCTTTTAAGAGTACATTTGAAAGGGTATTTATTACTATAGGATCTACACATAGAGTGAAAAATTCTGGAGAAAACAAGATAGGCTGAAATCTCAGCAAAATCAGGGTTCTGTATTTCAATAAACTGTCTCTTTTCCAAGCACCTGTAAGAAAACCCATACCCTGTAATATAACCTGATACATTTTTGTAGATACTGAATTAAGGGTTTTTTTCAAGTCTAAGAACTTAAAATGCAGAAATTATTGCATGACACAAGAAAATTTACAGGCACTGTAAAATCTCCGGATCCATAAACAGTTATTTACATGTTTTTCTTGCCCTGCCATTTGAGATTAGAAATATTTCATTAACACCGTATTGCAGTTGCATACAGAAATTGTTCCAGGACAGTCACAAAAGCAGCTCCTGAAAACATGCACGTTTTCATCACAAAGGAATGAGGCTTTTTTAAAATCCGTAATTGCTGGCTAAACAGTATTTAAGTAAAGTCATGTCGCAAACTCATTACAGCCTCCCCCTTAAGGGGCATGTGTCTATTAAAAACCCTACTGGACTATGACTTCGGTAGCATAAATTTCAGAGCATATTATAGTAGAAAACCCTTCTCACTTATAAAAGTTCCTCACAGAGCTGAACAAGAGCTAGAAATAGGACAGTATCTGCCCAAACAGTGACTATTTCAGATTTTATTGTCAAATCCTATTGTTGTCATAATGTCCAAAGACAAAACCAAATTAGGGTTCACTAGACACTGTGAACATATGAAGCAATACAGGGGAAAGTACCAAAAACAGTTTCAGTGGAAGTTGTTTGTGGCATTAACCAAATTCCTACCAATAAGACTGCTCCTATCACTAAAGACAAACTGGATCACACATACATGCACACACATATTCCTGTATAGAGACTCTGCTTGAGAGACCTTTGCAGCTTACCATGGTAGAGGAATAGAAAAGGCAACATTTGATGGGGAAAAAAAATCAAGTATTTAGTTACAATTCTGTAGGCATAGATCACGCTCTGGTTTGACAATCTGCAGGTTCTACCTTAAATGGGGTACCTGAGCACAGTCAGCAGTAATTCCACTGGTGGAATGTTTTCATGAACTGTTACCCTCTCCATGCCATAAACATGTGAAGAGTCATAACATAGCATCTCGCCTAGAAAAAACATTTCACTTTCAAGATAGCCATGTATGTGGCTATCTTTGTGACCTTTGAGTACTGCCTGCACAGTCTCAATCGAGAGCTTTTCTCTATCTGTATCAAGCACATGCGAACTCCAAACAAGAACACAAAATATAAGCATAGCGTGCACATATATAAGCAGATTCTTCTGTAATATCCAGAACCATTTGGCTTAAAAATCATTCCCCTTTCCCCAGTAATATTGAACATACAGTTTCGTGGGCAGGTAGGCTGCAGTATCATCTTTGCTCTTGATGATGTCATTACACTTGTCAAGTGTCTGGAAAACAGTAAATGTGTCTCCAATGCTGTAGAGAGCAGCAAGATTTTTTGCAAGTAGCTTCCGTGTGGGTGGCCCGGGGGAACTGCTGATGAGTCCTGTTAGCTGTTCTACAAGTTTCTTCTGTTTTTCCTTGACATCTGTCTGTTAACAGACCAAAAATAAATAAGAAAAGTAGTTTAATCCTCTGTGTTGCCTCTAACGCCCAGAAAAATCTACAAGAAATGGAAGTAAACCTTATACCACTCCCAATTGTATGCAACTCAACAAATTGCTTGTCTCAGAGAGATTTGAGATACATTCAACAATAGCAGAGACAGATGCTAAATGCACAGAATTAGCTGCTATCCTATTTAATTTTTACTTTTTAAAAATACTTACTAGCTGCCTACTAACTGTCTACAATTAAACACTAAAATCTACAAATTAGCACAGAGGCTCTCCAGGCTGAATCTGAAACCATACAGCTACTACCTGGCCATTACCTGTCAACTTTCTCTGGCATGAAATTAATACAAATGCTTTTTTAAAGAAAGTTCTTTAGAAAGAAGAGGGGGAGGAAAACCCCATAAAATTACCTTGTTGGCAGCTACCAGCACTTTATCCAAAAATCTCAACCACTCAAAGATAAAGACCGGTCTCTTTGCTTCTGTGATTTGAGCTAATGCTTCCTCATTCAGTAACAAACTATGAGCCAGCTCCATAATGGGTTAAATTCCAGTTTTATTGCAAATTTGTGCAGAAACTCTAAAACAAAAATGTAAATATTAGTATAAAGTATAGTACATCAGTACAAAGCTTTGAAAAGCAAATTAAAATATTCAGCTTGCTTAGACTTGTCTTAGCTAAATAGTCCCTCATAAAAGCTACTCACATATTTACAAACATAGTGCATTCATTAGTGTTTCAGGAAGCTGTTAATTGGAAAAAGAATTGCCTACAGGCAATTTCAGGGTACAAACTCTTAGCCAAGAAAAATATACCGAAATCCCTGTTTAAAGAAGGTAAAAGAATCATCTCACTGTCTCCTCTTACACAAAAGAGAAAAAGGACTGTCGCATATCAAGACCCTTGAGCACACTCCCGAAGCTGGGTATGGACCTGGCCCCCTTCTCAACACCCTTCAACAGACAAGCTGAGAAGATAAGCCTACCACAAGTAGGAATTTCCAGCCCATGCAAGTTTGAGAGAAGCAGGAACAGTGATAGGATTTGGCATCACTGACCTAAGATTTCCCAGATCCCACTAGTCTTGCTCTAAATGCTGGACAAATAAGGTCTCTGAAATCGAGCAAGCCTTAGGTGTGACAGCCTAGAACACAAGCAGCAGCCAAACGACTGCAGGTTTTCCCCAGCAGGCAAAATCCTGCAGATGGAACACTGGAGATCCTGCTCAAACAGTCAGTGCAGGCTGGCATCAAAGCACTACCAAAAGCATACTATCAGTGTAAGCAAATACCCTGTCAACTTCATCTTAGCAAACCACCTGAAAAAAAGTGTAGCTGTTCAATGCAGAGCTGACAGAAGAAAAAAATCCACAAGACTTACCCAAAATCACAACATTAAGTCAACCATCTTCAGCAAAAAGAAACCCAAAAAGCAAAAAAACAACCCAACTCCAAAACCTGAATGCAGTGATGCTGAAACTAGGATCTCAGGCAAAACAGAGAAAGCAACACAACTAAGGAATATTATGTAAGACATCAGCTTTCAACAGACATCATCTTTTGACTTTGCACTGCTCCACTTGTGCTCTCGAGAGCTCACAGCTGCTTCCTCATTCATGGTCAAACTCAACAAATTCTTAAAGTCAAATGAAGTGACTTAAATTGATTTTTTAAACAGTCCCCAAATGAGACATTAGTAAGGGTGACATATTAATACTGTATTATAGTTCTAAATCCACCTTAATGATTTCGTGCTGATGAAACTAAAATATCAAAATGTGTTTAATGTTAAGGTTGTTCCCTGCACTTCAGCACTTTGCATATTTTTCACTGCATACCGTTCCAGTGACAGATCAGCAAGGGTGGAAGAGCCACATATGGAAGCACGCACAGCCCTCCCTAACTCCTCCAAAGACATTTTCTGTCTTTTTTTTTTATATATATACATTTATAAAGAACTGAGAAGGCATTGCCTGTCAATAACTTGGACACATCACCTCAAAACACCTTTACATGAGAGTAGAGACTCAATGAATGATGGCACTATGAATCTTTGGATATCATCCCAGAGATCTGCACTGCTTGTCACACCTACACAGCACATAAGTACCGTAAGTATTGTTGGACAGCACAGCTCCTTATCCCTTTTCCTCCCCACATAAAAGGTTTCATTTGCCCCTGGCCGTAAGAGCCATGAACACCTTATGCACCTTCCCCACACTCCCATACCTCTTCATCTAAAATGTAGGAAACACAAGCTCTAAGCAACCAAACCTGCCCATACATTCAGCTGTGCTGATGAAGCACAAGGGATCAGATACAAGAACAATTACCCAAATATTCAGCTAACTGAAGATTCAGTCTAACACAGAGCTACTTACGTAGACAATCCAAAGCTCACTTACGCTGGCCAAAGGTTTGCTCCAAAAAGCAGTGAAAAGCCTAACGAGTTCTACCGATCCTGGTAAGGACTAGGTCTTGCTGTGCGTGTTACAAGAAATACACACACTGTAATCTCCCAAAGGGTGCAGAGGCAAAGTCGATCAAAGTCAACAAGCAGCCACTGAGGTATGTTGGAGCATTACAGAGATAAGAAAAGGTTCAGATGTACTAAAATTCCTTTCTATTCCCCAGCTGTTCTCCTATGCCTAAACCAAATATTTGTATCTTCATCACGCGTGCACTTCAGTGGAGTGAGAAAGCCGAGAAACAGGCAAGTTTAGGCAAAGCGACACACTCCTGAAGGACTCCATCACGTGAAAAGGTTTTCGTGCCTGGGTCCTCCTACCTGTATCGCCTACTTTAATAAGCTGTAGCAGCTCTCAGGGCATCATGCCTGGTTCTGAAAAGCCCTCAGGAGGCAACGCCGCGGTGCAGCGCCGGCCGTAAGGGAGCGATGCTCAGGCAATGAAGCTGAGGAGACGATGCCGAGGGACCGATGCCCGCTGCCTTCCAAGCACGCAGCCCGGCACGCACACGCGCGCACCGACCCCCACACGCCGCCAACGCCGAGGGGAAGCGCGGACCCTGCGGCCCGCTCCGCCGCAGCCCACCGGGCCGAACCGGGCCGCTCACGGTCACTTACGCTCCTCCCGTGCAGCGGCCGCGTCCCGCCAGCTCCGGGCTGCACCAGGGGCGACACCGCGGCCCCCGGGGGCCAGTCACGGTCACGGACAGGTGTGGGTGCGCTGCGTCGCGCGCGGCCGCGGCACCATCACCGGCGGGCTCGGCCGCTTCAGCCCCTGCCGTACCCAGGTCCGGCGGGCGCGGAGGGGTGACACCAGCAGCTTTGCCCCAAGCCCGGCCCCGACGCAGCCCGGCAGCGCGGAGACACCCGCGCAGCAGGAAGCGGGAGAGGCGCAGGCGCCGGGGGGGCGGGGGCGGCCCCGCGCAGGCGCCGCGATGTGGCCGGGCCGGGCCTGGTGGGTGCGCGGTTCCTGAGGTTGCTCCCGCGGCTGTTCCCGAGGCCATCCCTTCTCCTGACGCTTCGCTGCAGCTCGGTGCCGGCTCCCGGGCGTGGAGCGGCGTCGCGGCCGCCAATAGCGGAGCCCGGGAAGACGCACTGTGGGCGTGAAGGCGGGCGCGGGTGCCCCGGGGCTGGCAGGAGTCGGTCCGGCCCGGTGGGTTCAAGAGTTTTCGTCCCTTCGGCCCCTTCGTCCCCCGCCGCGCAGGGGACGCGCAGAGAAATAAAATGCTCGGTAACACGCACTGATGGTGTCTATAGGCGAGGCGTCGGCATAGAGGCGTGCTAAGCATGGAGGGAGATGAAGAGGAAGACTATATGTCTGATTTATTTATTAAGTATGGAGTTATTTTTTTTCACTCCTCTTAAGTGATTGTAAACATGTTAAAAAAAAAAAAAAAAGCTCTAATGTTTGCTGGAATTATTAACCCGTAGGCAGGATGTAAGGCCAGGCTTGCCCATGGTGAGGCGGGTGAAAGAAGCTATTCAGAAAGAAGAAAAGCAAAAAGAAGCCAATGAGAAGAGCAGACAAAAAAGCATAAAAGAAGAAGAAAAAGAGAGGCGTGACTTGGTACTGAAAAGTGCATTGGGCAACGAGAACAAAGGCTTTGCTTTGCTCCAGAAGATGGGCTACAAGAGCGGCCAGGCCCTTGGCAAAAGTGGTAAGTTTGTCTGTCTCTGGAAGCATGTTCCTGTATTCAGCTATACCTTAATATCTTACAGACTGTAGCTGTCACTTCGTTTGTTGAAAGGTCAATAACTGCCTCTCAGAGAGCCATACCATTAGGGAACTGTGAAGGTGCTGTAACAGAACAAAATGTGAGAGCAAATCCCTAAAACTGAAGTAAAAATATTACAGACTATTGAGGGATGTGAGGGAAGAGCAGCACTTGCAGCTCAATAAATGCACTTCCATACATGCATGCCTACAGGAATTGCATTAAGGATGTTTTGATGGTTTTGCAAAGGTAATAGTGTTCCAAAAAACATCAAACTCTCTTGAAATTTATAGCTGGATTCTGAAAAAGAAATGGTGCACACTGGCCTACCCTAATGAAGCCTTAATAAATGAAGTAAAATCAGTAAAACAAGGAATCAATAACTGATGTGCCAGTTCAGTGTCTCTAGCAGACAATCACAGATGAACTGGCCCAGACAGATTCTTTTTATTTTTCATCATTGTTGTAAGATTCCAGAATGAAAATGCTCCAGAAGGCTGTAACAAAGCAGTCTTCATCACAGGCATGTAATACGTGTCGTGTCAACACCATTTTCTTTCAATTTGGTCCTGTCATGGAAAAAGTACATAGGATTCCAGCAGACAAGCCAAAAAAGAGAGGGAGTTCCAGTACAGCTGTGTCATTTGTAGTGCACTAAATGTATATTGATTAGGAAATTTTCAACTTTCAAGCAAAAAAATCACAATAGTAGCAAAAGCAGCTTGGCTGCTTGAATACACTGCACAAATAATTGTTTGAGAAAAACTTTATTTCTTAAATTGACTTATTTTTTTCTCTCGCAGGAGAAGGCATTATTGAACCCATTCCTCTGAATATAAAAACAGGTTTGTGGTGCTTTCTGATTTATTTAGTTGGATATCAGAGCTTCTCAACTGCTTACATTCATCTTTTGAACTGACATAGGCAGAAGTGGGCTTGGTCATGAGGAATTTAAAAAGCGAAAAGCTGAAGAAAAACTGGAAAACTATAGACAAAAACTCCATATGAAAAAACAAGCAAATGAACAAGCTGCAGATCAGTTCAGGTAACATCATATAACTGATATTCCAAGCAATGTCTAAACAATGATTCTTTTTATGCTTGAAGTTTGGTTATTCTTTTAATGTGCTACTATTTTTGGATGTTTTGAGTGAAAAGTCAGAGTTCTATTACAGAGTAATTGTTTCTCAGTTCTAAAACAAAAGTAGGTGAACACTGTAACGCTAAAAGCATGTGCTGTATCGTTTAGTTTGTAATTGTTAATAATGCAAACAGTATGCATACTAACTTAAGTCATAGGCAACTTTTTAAATTGGAGAAACATATCTTTTGAAATAAAAAATCCAGAGATGTTCCTGAGCGGTGTTGGTACAATGGTTTTAAAAATCAGTACATTTTTTAAGGTTGTATTGGTTTGGTTTTCTCCTGATTTGCTTGTAATATATGGAGAAGAGAAGCTTAGGAAAGGCTGTATCTTTTGCAGATGTTTAGTGAACCACTTTATGTCTTGTGAAAACCTGATGAAGGAACAGTGTAGTGTGGTCAAAAAAGGTATCTTGAAGGTATAATTCCCAAGAAATACAGGGGTGCTTCCACAGAAACAAGGTCAGAATGACTTCTTAACTTCAGTGCTGCCTAGGTTTGAGAAAATTTGTAGGAATAGAATCTTTGATTTTTCTGGTTTTGAAAAGCTGTGGACTGTAACGCATCTGTCACTGTGTGTCTGCCTGCTTATTTACTTCTGCTTGTTCTTAATAGAATAAGATTCAAAACCAAACAAGAAGAACGTAAGATGGAAGGGGACCTGCGAAAAAGCCAGAGGGCCTGCCAGCAATTAGATATGCAAAAAGTGAGACCTGTGGGGTTTTCTGGGGGGTTGAAAGGAAGACTTACACATTAGAGATAAAGGCTACAAACAAAGTAGTGGTTCAATTCTTATGAGTTCTCTAAAACTGTGGGGTAACTAGCCTGAAGTCTTGATGTTTGGCAACACTTCAGTCCTCTTAAAATATTTCAGAGTGTATGTTTGTACCATCAAGATAGTTGAAGGTGCACACCAACCTCACGGTAACTTACGTGAGGACCTGTGGTCTTGCTCCTGCATTCTTGTGGTTACTTCTGAGCTGTTTGCATACAGTAGCCAGTATCAGGCCATGCTAAATAATGGTGCTGTTTGCTTCAAGCGAGGGAGCAACATCATCACACAATGATTGACATTGAGAATGGACTCTGGAAGTCATCTTGTTCAGCCTTCCTCCTCAAGCAGAGTCACTTAAAGCAGGTTGTCTGGGACCAGGCTGATCTTCAGTATCTCCAAGAATGGGGATCATCACTGAGGGAATCAGCAGATTCACCAAAGCAGCATTAAACAAACAAACAAACCCACACAAACTAAGTACCTTCCACCTGCAAGTAATAACATGGGTAATAGCAGTGAACTACTATAAATTTTTGTCACTGGAAAAGTTCAAGGTTTTTTTTTTTCCTCTATTGACCTGTTAGAGGTTAATACCACCTCACAAGTTCTGCTGATACTGTTCAACACCACTTAGTTTGTTTCCAGAGAAGTCAGCTGAATTAAGCTTAGATCATCTTTGTTTACTCTTCTTCTTTTAACTTTACCTGAGGTGAATTAGGAAACACTCTGTGATCTCTTGATAAAATAACTTGGGGCAGCATATCTTCAACTGATAAACAACGTTATCTGCTCACAGGCTTGGTGTGAGATTATGTTGCTGTTGTAGCCTTGCACATACCAAATATAGAAGAACTAGAACTAGGTGTTAGCATTATCATGCATTCCATTGTTTAAAAGAAAAATGCAAATAATCCCTCTTGTGAACTGCTGTACTTACCTACAGCTTTAGTAATTCTTGGTTATACTATACATGCAAGTTTTAAAGCCTAACAACTCGCTTACTAGAAATTGGTTTTATCCAGCTTCTTAGAAGAAAACCTACAAAGACAGATAACTTCCATTTAAATCCCTTATTATTTAAGGATATTGATGTTCCCAAGGAGACTTGGTTTTGGATAGAACCTGAAGAGGAAGACAAAAAGGATGAGGAAGACAAGGAAGATGAATGCACAAGCTCAGACTTAAATGTAAGCTCTGCTCAATGTGGCTCAATTCAGAATTAACTTTAATACTCCTTGAAAGAGTATGTATAAAGGATATATGTATACATGTTGTTTTCCATGCTGTAGTAAAGGGCCTCTTTGCAATCCCAGAACAGTGATTTTTATAGCAATTACGTGATAAAATATAAAATATTAAACCACTGATTTATTGCTCATCTGTTTTGAGGCTGATCTTTGAAAAAAGTAGCCTAGAAATTAAATTCTAAACATTTTTGTGCCTTAGCCAAGATTATGAAAGATCACAGTTATTTGCTTTTGAGTTTTAATTTTGGATGCCTGATCTCATGTCTGAGGTTGAAGTTTAGAGTCACTAATTAATTTCTGAAAATGTTTCACAGATTAACTCAAGATGGACATTGGAAATTCACATTTTTAAGAACTAGATTACACAGCTGTTGTTAGCCTTTTGTGTTTGATTGGCAGAGATTAGGTGTGAAAAAATCCACAAAAGATACCATGTACTTGAAATCAGGTAGCTAAGTAATATTTTTAGCTCTCTCTCTTCAGTGCAGGTTTCTTAGCTGGAAAGAAGGAGGAGCAAACAACAGCCATTAACTTTCCAGAGATCATGAATTCGTGTGCCCTATTCTATAAATGTGGGAAACTTCATGTCTTACTGACCTACAGTATTGTGTAGCTTTTCCATAGCATTAGGTTAAACACTTTATTTTAACAAACCACTAGCTCAAAGTGGTTTTTATGTCATGTGAGCCCCAGATCATTGCATACCTGTACATATCTCTAGGTATCAGAAAAGCTACACATCCTGACGGCCTATTTGAGAGAGAAACACTGCTATTGCATTTGGTGTGGAACAACCTATGAAGGTGAGAGTGAACCAAGCTTTGGTAGGTGCTCTATTTTGCTTATGCAGCTAGACTCCAGCTGTAGAATGTATTCTTTGTGTTTCTCTTACTGCAGTCTTCTTAATCTACATGGCAAATTTACCTTCCAGGCTGCTGGTTTTTTGCACAAACTTTTGTACATATTGTTATCGTTAGCCAATTTTTACGTTTACATGCAGAAAAACCAAAACCAACCAAACAAACCCACACACAACAAAACACAGCCAACCATATTGACATTTATTTTAATTTCTATTAATTTAGTTTGGAGAAAACATAATTCAGATATTAAAATCAATACTATAAAAAGCTGGAAAAGCTGGCAGCTGTTTCTGAAACATTTAGAATATTATGCAGTTTCACAGTAGAGAGAGTAGAATTTGTATGCACGGTTTTAAAATAAATGTAACCTTGAATTCTATTTAATCTGTTCTACATAGATTCTAGAAATACTTACAGCAACTGTTTTTTCCTCCCCTGAGCTGCAATTACTCACTTTTTCTCTACTTATTCTGTAGACTCTGAAGATTTATCTTCTAACTGTCCTGGAGACAGTGCTGCAGATCATGAATAAAGCCTGTCTAAAAGAAGGAGCCTTAGATAAGTATGTATAATTCATAGTAGCTTTTAGAAGGCTTGGAGTTGTGCTGTACTCAAGAATTCATACCGAAGTATGCAGAAGAAGAGTTTAAGTTGACAGGTTAAAGTTGTATTTTCTGCTCGATGCGCAATTTAATAGGAATTAAAACTTGGTATTTGTAATTGAACTAAAACTGAGACGGAGGTTAAGTCTTTCACATCTTTGTTTATGCCCTGCCCAACTGATAATAAAATTCAAGTTTGAGTAAAGGAATAAACACTGGCTCATCACTGTATTGTATAATGTCTTAAACAGGATTTTTTTATCTTTACAGAGATGCCTAAATATCAGACTGGTTTTGCTTACGATCTTAAACTTGGTGGGGGAAAAAAAGCTTGTGAAACATGATGGTGACATTATTTGAACCAATACACTTTTGTATATAAAGGTGCATATTTTGCATAACTAAATAGAATTAGATCATGATGTTGAGTTTTCATTTTTTACATAAAAATACATTTTAATAGACCTTTTATTTTTAGTGAACAGCAGCTGCTATTGTAACTAGCCATTTATAAAAAGTTAATGCTGAAGTATACAAATACTATGCAGGGAAAATATATCAAAAACTACCAGAAAAAACTCAATATTACTTAACTTCAAGAAGGTAATGATACTACTGGTGCTCTGTCCAAAAGCTATAAAGGAAATTCAGCCAAAAGATTGTCACATACCAATTTTCATATTATGAATAGTTTTATAGAATTGTGTTGCGCGCTCTGGCCGCTGGCCGCTCAGTGGCCTGGCAGGCGACAGCAACTGTGCTCCGGCAGCGTGGCCAACAGAGTTCAGTTTGGCAGCTGGAAGCATTCAGTGGGGCTGCCTGAAGGAGGCTCACAGAGGAGCAGGCTGCAGCGAGGTGGTTGCGAAGCGACGAGGCAAGGGCGAGGAATGAAAGAGGGACCCTTCTGTTGCCTTCAATCCCAGCTTTATTGTTGCAAGCCAAAAGGGGAGACAACGAGGAAAGGGCCAAGAGGATTGGTTGCTCGCCCTTTTAAGCAGGGGCGGAGCAAGGAGGGAACAAAGGAATAAACCAATCAGGAGTTGACAAGGGATGACAGGGGACAAATCACAGAGACATAGGGGAGGAACAAATTTGAACAAACTAATGGGGAATTAAACAGAACAGAACTTTCCAGATCTTAATGAATATACAATGAGAGGCATGAATAAACATAAAAGGGGTAAAACAATGGGTTCTGTGAAAACATAGATGATTCTGGAAACGAGGGTGGAGATACGGTCAGAGTGACACCTGGTGGGAAGGTACTTCAATCCTCGGTCCCGCCCTCGGGGTTGGAGTCCTGGGTGGGAAAGTCCACCCACTTGATGTCACTCAGCCCCAAGGTGGGCTGGGCCACCGCAACAGAATTGTTTAGGTTGGAACACACCTTTAAGATCATCAAGTCGAATTATATGCTAATTCTATCCCAAGGGATGAAAAAGAAGAGAAAGCAGAAATAGTAGTATTTTGTCTGTGAGGGTATATAATTTCTCACAGATCTTGACCACTGAAAGAAATACTAAGTAGTTTACAGCAGTGAAATACTTTATGTATTCCAGTCAAGGATAAGGTTAGGAAAGCCCTGATAGAATTCAATCTGGCCAGGGATGTCAAGGAGAAGATAAGATTCAAGAAAACCTATAGAACCTAGAGGTGCACAAGTCCATGTGACCTGATGATATGCATCCACTAGTCCTGAGGGAACTGGCAAATGAGGTTACTAAGCCCCTTGAGTTGAGGTTGTTCAGCCTGGAGAAGAGCAGGCTCCAGGGAGACCTTAGAGCAGCCTTTCAGTACCTAAAGGGGGCTGCAAGAGAGCTGGAGGGGGACTTTTTCCAAGGGCATGTAGTGACAAGACAAGGGGGAATGGCTTAAAAGTGAAAAGTTTAGATTAGATATTAGGAAGAAGTTCTTTACTGTGAAGGTGGTGAAGCACTGGAACAGGTTTCCCAGAGAAGCTGTGGATACCCCATCTCTGGCAGTGTTCAAAGCCAGGTTGAACAAGGCCTTGAGTAATGTCATCTACGGGAAGGTGTCCCTGCCCAGGGCAGGGGGCTTGAAACTGGATGATCTTTAAGGTCCCTTCCAACCCAAACCATTCTATGATTCTATACATGTGATTCATGATAAAGAGAAAAAAAGAGAACAGTGTAAGGCCTTACAAAAGGATGTACAATAACATTGTTATTTAGCAACAAATACTTGTACCAGAACATCAATAAGAATATAAATACATTCATTTGTATTACTTCTTTTAAGCAGTCACCCACTTTTAACCCATTTAACATTTCAGAAAAAACATACAGTACTTTATATATTACTTATTTTTTTGCTTAGAAATCTCTGCTCATTTGCCTTTATGAAATTATGTTGTGGCCCCACATCAATGAACAGTTTGACAAGATAGAGCTCAAAGACAAGCGCCTGAAGGTCCAACGTGCCTGTTTTTTCACCCTGCTCCCCACACCACACACTGTAGTTAGAGTTCAGGCAAGATTGAACTCTGAAGGATATAAATGAAGAGCAGCAGAGAACCTGCTGTTCCCTTTTGTGGGGCTGGCAATGGGCACACCAGAGGTATTCAGTACAGTTGTTAAGGGTTAGGTATGCCTCAGTATTACAGTAAGGGATTAAAACCTAGAAGCATGGGAATGTTTAAAGTGCTCTCTCAGCCTAGGATTTCAAATGGTTATTACTGAGGAAACTGGACAATTTTGCTATATTAATAGCACCTTAAGTATTCCTTTCCAAAAAAGACAACCATCAAAACCTAAGTTTTTCAAATATTGAGATTTGTTCTAAATTCGATTTCCTAGAAGCAGAATGTTTAACATTTAAATCCTTAAGAAATCCTTATTTTACAAGTTTCTGTTTTCAAATTCTATAGCAGTGAAGGTGCTAGGTCATCAGAAGGTATGAAGAAATAAGAAAGCTCCCCTTAAGGTACTGAAAGTCAGTGAAGAATAACGTGCGCTTATTCCTAGTATCCTTTCTACCAAAACTAGTCTTGGTATTAATGAGAGCATTCCAGTAATTATTAACAATATCACTAAACAAATCAGAAAGGTTTGAGTCACATCCCACAAGACAGCACTTCTTCCATGGAAAGCAATAGGTAACCTTAAGTGATAATGGATGCAGCACATTCAGGGATTTGCCACAACCCAGTTAGCACTTTAGCACATCAGCATAATCTTCTAGGGGAAAAGGACTAGGTTCTTTTACTTAATGTACAAAACAGCCCAGGTCATCCACAACCTGTGTTTCCAGGTAAAAATGGCAAGTGATTTCTTGCAGAAGTGCCCTATCCTGGTCTGCAGCTGGTGGACATGAATGGTAATGCAGCCAAGGAAAAGACACATGCCAAATCTTGCTGTTGCTTCTGACATCGTTTGTCATTTCATCAATTGTATTAAATTCATCAAACTCTGGATTTAAACACAGTCTGAAAGGACATTTAAAAAGAATAATTTTTACATGGCTTCTCTTCATCAACAGACTTAAGAAGATCAAGTAAGTGAGATATAGGGATTCTTCCTGAAGGGTCTGTTGAAAGCATCTTTTGGATTATGGATGCCTGCAAAAATAATTAAATGTCAATAGATGGGTTTTTTTTAAGTACATACAGTAACCAAAAAAATGTATTAAAATCCCATACCTCTGGCAGAAATTTGTTGGTGAAGTACTCTGGAAATTCACCTCTTCTAACAGAAGGCCATACCTGAAATTAATAAAAGAGATCGTTTTGGTATGCTTTCATTGGTTATGTTTTGCATCTCTACCTTATGACCCATAGAGTTAACTGAAGTAATTAGGAAAACACAAATCTACAGGAAATGAAAGGCTTCAAAAAGTAACTGTAAACAGTTTGAAAGGGTGGGTTTTTTCCATTTAGTTGTGCTTTGGTTTGGTTTTATGGCCTTTTCATCAACTATTATCCATTTCTAAGCTTAAAAGCTTCACACACTACAATGACGTTTGTTTCAGTAGTCCTCTCAGAACCATTATCTTTCTTTCCTGAATTTAAAAGGAATGGATTTATATTGTCTAATGACATTAAAAGAAAATAAAAAAGCAAGACAACTGAATTTCTGTTTGCAAGCCAATCAGGCGTGCTTCCTCCTTTTTACCATGTTCAGTACCACACACTTATTTCTATGTCATTGCATAAAATGCTACATGGACTTCGAAGCAACTAACAGATAAAGATTTCTCATTACATACCCAAAGCACATAATGAGAATTCTTCTTCTATCTATGCTTCAGGCTTTGGGGTAACAATTATTTTTTTTCTATATGAACTGTCTCTCACAACATCCTCATAGGCAAGCTCAGGAAGTGCAGGCTGGACAAATGGATGGTGAGGTGGATTGAAAACTGGCTAAACAGCAGGTCATAGAGGGTCATACTCAATCACACAGGGTCTAGTTGGAGGCCGGTCACTAGTGGTATCCCTCCAAGCTTCAATACTGAGCCCAGAATTGTTTAACTTGTTCATCAGTGACCTGGATGAAGGAGCAGATGCCTCCTCAGCAAGTTCACTGATGACACAAAGCTGGGAGGAGTGGCCAATGCCCCAGAGGGCTGTGCAGCCCTTCAGAAGGACCTCGACAGGCTGGAGAGATGGGCAGGGAGGAACCTTCTGAAATTCCACAAAAGGAAATGCAGGGTCTTGCACCTGGGGAGGAATAACCCTGGGCACCAGCAGAGGCTGGGGGCTGACCTGCTGGAAAGCAGCTCTGCGGAGAGGGACCTGGGGGTTCTGATGGACAACAAGCCATCCATGAGCCAGCAGTGTGTCCTTGTGGCCAAGATGGCCAATGGGATCCTGGGGTGCATTAGGAAGAACATTGCCAGCAGGTCAAGGGAGGTGATCCTGCCCCTCTACTCAGCCCTGGTGAGGCACATCTGGAGTGCTGTGTCCAGTTCTGGGCTCCTCAGGACAAGAGAGACATGGAGCTCCTGGAGCAGCTCCAGTGGAGGGTGACAGAGATGATTGAGGCACTGGAGCATCTCTCTTATGAGGAAAGGCTGAGGGAGCTGGGCCTGTTCAGCCTCAAGAAGAGGCACTGAGAGGGGACCTCATCAATGTCTGTGAGTGTCTGAAGGGAGGTGCCAGGAGGATGTTTCCAGGCTCTGCTCAGTGGTGCCAAGCAATAGGACAGGAGGCAACGGGCAGAAACTGATGCACAGGAAGTTCCACCTGAACATGAGGAAGAACTTCTTTACTGTGTGGGTGACTGAGCACTGGAACAGTTGTCCAGACAGGTTGTGGAGTCTCCCTGACAAGATATACTGGACAGAAGCCCAAGTAATGTGTTCTAGGGAACCCTGCCTGAGCAGGTAGGTTGGACTAGATGATCTCCAGTGGCCCCTTCCATCTTCATCCATTCTGTGATTCTGCAAGTGGCTTTCTGGGTGTACAGAGCAGTCTGCTTAATTCACTTGCTGTTAAGTAGTGTATTGTCTGCCTGAAGATGACAGTCATGTTCTTGGACTTAGCTGTGTATCCTGAACCATCAGCTAGTCTTATGGATCCCTATAAGCCTGGCATAGCTAGCCCTTACAACCACTATCCAGTAAAACAACAGTTCCTGTGATCTTTAAGATTTTTCCCTACTCTTTAGCAGCAGCTTTAGGCCTGTGACCCTACCTGCTGGTGATCATCAGCTGGACCAGTTAGCACAGAATAATCAACTTTGCTTTTACATGATGTTCTTATAGCAGGGCTTGCCAGCACTAGAGTTAATCATGTTCCATTAAGTCAAATTCTTTCTAATTGGCTGGAGCAACTGAAGACCATCCTAGGACTTTCCATCCACAAAACTTCCCCACCTGCCTGCAGAGCACAAGATTTTTATAGTTTAAAGAAATGATGCCTTTCCAACTGTAAACAGTATGGGACTGTGCATGCATTTCCAGTCAGCTGTGAGCAGGAACAAAATATCTGAGAAAGTACTGCAAGGTGGCTGGACAGAGCCAAGCTGAACAGACAAACTGGTATGATTTTCTCATACTGGCAAAAGGATCTGGCTAACAGTGTTCAAAGTCTGAGTCCAACCACAATTACTTTAGACAAGATACCCAGCAGCTACATCACTGTCCTACCAATATGTAGGTTTGCACATGAAAAGCTCAAAACACATAGAAGATACCTTTTAAAAAAAGGTTAAGTAACATGGGGTTTCTTTTTGAAATAATATCTTTTTCACTTAAAGCAACGTGTTCCAAATCACTTTCATTTCCATCTTGGAAAACTGCAAGGGTTTTGACTTGGTGGAAACTCTTCTTGCTCCACTGTGCAGTGAAGACAAGAGCATGGCAGAGACAAAACTTGCCCATCCATAATTTTTTTTTTCTAAAATTAGAAAAATACTCCCTTTAAGTTTCTAATCTAAGAAAAAGATTTATATGAAACTTGACATCCTTTTTTGCTTGACATTATCCTTTAGCATGCTCAGGCTTTAGTGTGTAGGTAGTAGGACATAAGTGAAATAAACTGTAATATTTCTTCAGTTATGACATTTCAACTGAGGTGTGAGGACTTAACAGGCTTTATGGAAATGAATTAAGGAAAAAAATGTAAATAGAGATAGTACTCTAGATAAAGAGATTCCTTCTAGAGTGCTATCAACATGTGATACCAGCAGCAAGGCAAAACAAGAACAGTGGGAGTTCTTTTTTAAATTTAAAAATTACATACCTTACTTTTCTCATGACGACTGGCTGCCGAAAGAATTTCAAACCAAATTAATCCCAGTGCATAAATATCTACTTCCTTTCCATATTTGGCCCCAAACTAGAAAGATTAGAACAGAACAATACAGGCATCAAATCCAACTGGAGAGCAGCACTTCTTAAAGCAAAATTTGAAGTGAGCAGAAATTTCCACCCCAAGGCTACAGGACTACTCAATATCCTTCTGAGCTGTTAACCCTTTCTGCCTCAGACCTGTTAAATAGTGACTATTATGTCGCATTGAACACCCTGAAATTAAGACTTCTACAGACCTATATAGATAAAGCATGCCAATATTGCCCTGTGACAAATAAACAAATAGAGAAACTCAAATTACACAATTAACAGGGGTCCTAAATTCAAATTTAAATATATGTTTGGCAGCCTGGTTTTGCAAGAGCATTCCTTACAGCATATAGTGTCAGACTGTATGTTCACACAGAGCAAAAAACTTTACCACTTTTGTGGTAAAGCTTTCTCCTAAATAGTTATCCTCGCATACAGTCATACCAGGGAACTTTAGGTAACTTGATTTAATACTGAGATCAGGATTGGGAACATCCAATGCTGAGTTTATAGCACAAATCTATTACAGAGAGACTAATACAGCAGGATAATTACCTGTTCTGGTGCCATATATGACTTTGTTCCTCTGTCCTCAGTCAGAGTCTCAAATGCGTCAGAAGTCACAAGACCAAAGTCACCTATTTTTATTTTATCATCATGTGATACGAATATATTCTGAGGCTATTTTCATATATATAAATAAAAAGAAGAAAAAAAAAGAAACACCAAATGACCAAGGTTTATCATCAAGCATGATCAGCCACAGAAGTGTTCCCCATAAAATTTGATAATTGTTCAGAAAGCAGCATTAAGAAACTGATGGTGTGGAAAGAGAAAAAAGTTAAATCAATTTTTAAAAACACAAACTAAATTTCAAGTAGTACATTCTTCAGTAACTGCACCTTTTTTCCACTAGCTCAGTCATAACTGTATCGTGCTTTAATTGCTCTTCAAATATATTGTGCATATAACATTTTATATCCCAAAGTGCTTTTCAGTCTTCAATCCTAGCCCTGGGAGTTGATACGCTTGGGCAAAGCATTTAGTCTCACATGGAATTCCACTCAAATCAGAGTTTCTCCTAGGCACAGGAGGATCATCTGTACTAAATCAAATGTAGAGTTAAAGCTTACTACAGGTATCTCAGAGTATCACTTTCACATTTCCATTGAACTTCCCCTTTTAAAATTTGACAGTGTCATGGCTTAAGGCCATTTGGCAACTAAGCACCACGCATTGGAATGGGAGGGAGAATCAAAAGTAAACTTGTAAGCTGTGTTAAAAATGGTTTAATAATTGAAACAAAAGTAAAATTTAATAATAATGGTAAATAAAAATGATAATAAAAGGATTTTAAAAATCAAACCGAAACAAGGAGAAACAAGTGATGCACAATACAATTACTCACCACCTGCTGACTGATGCCAGATCCCCTCCCTGAGCCCAGATCAGTTCCCCTTCCATGTAACAAAATAGTCTTTGACTTAGAATAAATACTACTTAGTAGCAACTAAAACATCAGTGTGTTATCAACATTATTATAATACTGAATCCAGAACACCAGCACTGTATCACCTACTGAAAAGAAATTAACTGTAGCCTAGCCAAAACCAGAACACAAAGTCAAACAACTAAAAATAGAACTATATATGTTTCAATAAAGTTTCCCAGAGAAGATAAAGAAACTACACATCCAAATTTTTTAGAACAAAACCAAATAGCCTCATGTTATCTTTTACTCAAAGAAGCTCCAGTGGACCATAAAGGCTAGGAGATACTTAAGAGGAAGAGATCTCCGTGCAAAGAACACTCAGTGTAGTTGTTCTGTTCAAGTCTGACCATGTCCACACATACTTAATACAGTACCTATAGCTGGCTACACTATTTAACGACTCTGTTTCCTACCAGGCACAAATGACTTTAATCTCAGCTTGAACCTATCCAGCACCTCTGATTCAGGGCTATGGAGATTTCAGATGGCCAAGCACCTAAGCTGACAGCAGATCAAAGAGAATAGGAAAGTTCTTGAATTCAAATACAGGTGGAAGAGTTAGCAATATAACCTGGTTCTGGTCAAGAGAGGGTTAATTTTTACAGTAATCAGTGGGGGATACATGGCTAGGACACAGTGGTTATTCTAAACCACCTCATGTCATTTTCTGGGAATGGGAGAAGGATTCACTTCTGGGTCGTGGGAGTGTGGCATGGTCAGGCCAGGCTCCATGGTGAACTTCTTGCATGTGAATCACTCTCTGGTTTTAGACTTTTGGTTTTAATGCTGTTAGTCTTTTTGTTTGTGTTTCTTATCTCATTGCTGTTTCCAGTAAATTGTTCTTATCTCAGCCCATGATCTTTACCTCCAGTTCTCCTCTCCAGCCCGCCACAGGGGAGGGGGAAGTGAGCGAGCAGCGTGTGGATTCGGTATGAACCTTAAATTAGAGAATATCATTCTTGATTGACCACAGCTATTATTCCTAGCTCATTTGGTAGAGCATGAGACTTGATCTCAGGGTCAAGGGTTTGAACCCCCTGTTGAGCATCAAATAAGGCCAGGGTGTGTAGTGGGTCAAGTGAGGCACTTGTGGGCTCACTGGAGCTGCCTGCTGTGAAGGGGCTTCATCCCAACTGTCAGAGTCTCTGGTGGTAGGAATTTGGATGCCAGAATGGCTCCTGAGTGGTCAGGCAGAGAAGTTAGCTTAACCCTAGGAATGCCACCACACTAATGATTTTTTTCACAAAGTGAGTGATTTAAAACTCTGTAAGCAACATTATAGCTTCCATCCTGAAGCCGTGAAGGCTTTGTCCCTTATAATGTTTATATTGAAATAAAATCTTCTGATGACTGTGCACATCTAGAGACTGAAATTCTATCCAAAACTGTACCATTCAAATATTTGTATGCATACATGAGACAAAAGTAACCAGAGCATGTTGTTATCAAACACAGCATGTATTAGGATAGATAAACTATCCCTTTACAATATGGCAAGAGCAAACTTTCTAGACTCAATTTTTCTTTTTCCAATAAGTCTTGTGACCCAGTATAACACACTGAAAATGCCTGTTAGCTGATGACTACTGATTCTTTGAACTACTGCATTCTGAGATCCTCCAAGTCTACTTTCTGATTTTAGGATGAAGTTCAGCCAGTTGCAGAAAGAAAATTAATCACTAGCAATATCCAAAGAAGCACATTGCAAGGGGACATAAGAGAGTAAGCAAAGACTGTAACAATTTAACATTCTCTGAAATTCCAGTAAGTATACTATCTTTAATTTTTTCTTTATTTATCTGTCCTACATACCTTGAGGTCTCGATGAATTAACTTTTCAGAATGAATATATTCCACTCCTTTCACTATTTGTAAAAATTTGTTTTGTGCCATTACATAATACTTTCGGTCTTCTCTATTTTTTGCAATCCACTTTTCTAATGTCCCTTGTTCACAGAATTCCATTTGGATGAAAAGACAGCATTTTTTTGGGTCAGAATTCCGGCTTCAAAAGAAAATAACATATCATATTAAAATTGGCAAGATAAAATTCCTCCCAAGTCATCTTCAAAAACCCTTTTTGCTAATAATTATTTTTGGAGTTACCCAAAACAAAGTCTGCAAGTCCCTTAATTTTAAGAAAGATCCTAGAGCAATTTGTATTAAATAAATAGGACTGCAACCCAAAGAATCCCTGCTCAGTTGCTACATGCTCCTGGAATATTTCTAAAGTTTTGCTTGCTTCCTAGTTTCACACTGAAAGTTTTCTGAGTGCCCAAGTTCCATTTCCCTCATACCTAGAGTCATGTCCTATACAGGAAGAAATACCACTGTGTCCTTGGCTCCCTTCTGGCCTTGTAGGAGCTGCTGCAAGTCCCTGGCACGTATTCTCTATTCTGCTCAACAGACACAGCATCATCCTTCCTGTCCTTCCCAGAATGGTCATGTTCTTTCCAATTCTGTCCTGTCAAAAACGGTAGTGCAGTGACCATCTTTGGCATCAGTCTGCTAGTCACAGAAACCCTTTTGAGAGCTGGAAATCTAGACAAAATATATTTACCCACCTGGCAGCCTCACACTCTCCAGAGAAGCCCATAGGATAGGCTGAGGCTGGAGATGGTGAGGGGAAGGAAAATACAAACAGAATCATGAACTGTTTTTTCCTATGTACACTGTGTGATGAGTGCCCTGGAATAAAGCTGCTTGAGGCACTAAGAGAACAAGCATTAAATGGCTCAGGACTCTCTGCAGGGTTGAAGTCAGGGCACAAATTCCAGTCTGGGACCTCGGCTTTGAGGACCTTTTTCTCTGTCTCTTACCCAATAACTGTTTAATGTAAAATACATACATGATATTAAGGCTCCAATATATTAATGGTTCAGTTTTGACAGACTTTTTTCCCCTCATTTTACTCCTCATTTAATGAGCACAGCAATGGAGAGGTATCATGCCAACCATAATTTTTAATCCATTAATATTTTATGGCTCTAAGTACGTATGGCAGCCTATCTGAAGAGTATGAATTTACAGCTAGTGAAAAAAGCTTACCACAGAATCTTGGAAAAGTTAATAGTCTAACTTAGGAGTAAAACTCTCACCACTGTTTTCCCAGAAGTCTTAAGTGTTGAAAGGCCACCTCTAAATTAAAGAGGATTTCATTCTGTATTGCTGTTCTAAACAATCAAAACTGTTTCAGGCATCATGGTTAAAATACTAACTTAGAGAAATAATTATATCTATGATAGCTACTAGCTGACCAGTACTTATTATAAAAAGGAAGCTTCTGATCAGGAAATTTGATAGTCAATTGTCAGACAATTCTTTAGTTTCTTTTGTTAATTCTTGACCCACATTTTGAGTTCTGCATTCTTACTCTCCTATATAAATTCACTAAGTTCATATATTAAGAGAGAGGAGAAATATAAAATTATATAATGTATCTTATTAATCAAGGAAAAGAAGATATAAATATACTTAATTACATACAACCTGCTGCTGGAAAGTAGTGTGCCTTTTCTCCTAGCAGGATGTTTGCATGTGTGCGCATTTATATTTGTATAATAATTGATAACCAATTATCAGCCTTTTTTTTCACAGCATGAAGTTCACTATGGCAAACAAGTTTGTGAATGCAAACTATTATTTTGTAGTTACCTTGAGTCTGGGTACTTGATATGGTCATACCCTTTCCAGCTGCTATGATACCGCACTATGTTCTCGTGTCTAAGTCTTGCAAGTCCTTCTGCTTCACGCTCTACTTTCCTATCAGGAGAGGGTAAAGAATTTTTTTAAAAAAGGCATTTCCCTATTACAGTGTAATACAAAGTTAAATAAAAGATACACTATCAAGTGGCAGGATACAGATAGTTTTACATTAATTTAGAAACAAAGCATAATATTGTCCTTCATGTAAGTTCAAAGTTCAAAACTGAAGTTACAAATTTGGTGGGTTTTCTTTCATCTGCTCAGTTATTCAAAGTGCAAAAAATGTTTTAACCACATTAGAAATTAAAGCCCCACTCAAAAAAAGCTGAAAAAGCAGACAGCTGCAAACCCATCAGCAGAGCAGCATTACTCAAAGAATCAATAGAAGGTTTTTAGTATAGTTCTCAAGATTGCAATACCAATGAAAATAACAGGTATTTTCAAAGAACACAAGAATTCAAAGGGATTGTGTAATGTACACATTACACAATTTAAGGGACAATCATCTCCAACAACTTAAAACATTTTCAATAGATTACCTAAAATAAATTAATTTTTTCAACTGCTGATAAAATACTTCACAGTACTTCTGGTTACAGAAAATTACTTTTAAAAAAAATGAAGATCATCATTCTCTGTTGACATTTATAAAAGACAAGTAATACAGCAGGAGAGTAATGACTACATGGGTCATATATAAAGCATTTTCCAATTACAAACCACAAAATTTATTACTTTTTTCTACTTTCCCTAATTATAGTTATTATGGATTACTGATGTGGAAATTTTCCATGTAGCCTGTCAAAAGTAACAGGGCTGCTTTCAATGTTTTAATAATCATCAAGTTTTCTTCAAACACATTTTGCAATATTAGCAACCAGAGCACTACTCTGCTCAGGATATAGACAACTTAACACACCTAATTTTTACAGCTCCAGCAGAAATTAACCCATCACAGGCAAAAATTAAAGTTTCAGCACCATTTCCATCTTCACTTGGAAATAAAGAAAACAGTTTACTAGAAAGGATATATGATTAATAATGAAAATCACCTAAATACTCCTAGCATTGTTGAAGAGAGAAAACAAAGTATTAAATTCTTGATTAAGGTTGTCCTAAAGGCAGAAATAAATATACAGTACGTACTCTGTGAATTCAACTCGTTTGATTGCATAGATTGTCTTATCACACTTTGATGTTGCCTTGAAAACATTCCCAAAACCACCTTCACCAATAGGCTCTATTTCTTTAAAATTTTCAAGAAATCTTTTTAAAAAAAGGAAAAAAAAGAAAACCACACTTAATTACACTTAATTTTCAATTTAAGGATATAAAAATAATCTTGACAGATACAATACATCTATGGAAGTATCATTCTACAGTGATTACTTGACAAATCTACAGGTCTAAATCACAGTCTTGGAGATTAAAACAAGGGAAACTGACCCTTGCAGGCCTGTCAGGTAATTACTCTCACATCTTCACATGAGTAATGTTTGGTGGTGAGCTTTAAACACCATTGCATGCTAATTTTTATGTTATATTTGAAATTTCCAGGAAAGAAATCTAATACAAATTTTCTTTGAAAGTTCTTTTTACAGCAGTATTTTCCCCTCCTTCTACCATAAATAAAGAAACAAATCTGGATTCATACATACAGTAATTGCCTTATAAATATTAATTTTAAAAAAATATTCTTACGTTTTGTTGACAGTATATGGACTTCCAGTCTCTTCTCCGGTATTTGCGTCCACATCTGGCAAACTTTCAATTGAATCTGACTTCTTTTTTCCCTCTTCCTTGTTTCTTTCCGCCAATTTTCTTTAACAAGGTTAAAAGCAAAATTTATAATGAGCCATTTTTCTAACACATGATGAAAAAAAAATGTACCTCCCAAGAGCAGCATTTCTTTACTACAGACAGAAAAAATAAAGTGATTTGCAATACAGTTACAGAAGATAGAAATCTAGAAATAAACACATACCTTTTGGGCTTCAGGACAGAACTTGGTGTGTTTCTCTACATGGAAAACAGAAAAAAAGCCAAACTGAGGTATCCTGAATATTTTCACTGTAGTTGGTTTAAAACATGTCTGATAATGTATCTAGGAATTGCCTATAAATATGATCATACCTTATGTAAACAATGTAGTAAGAATGAAGCCATATCTTAGCTCAGTGTTTTTCACATATGCTATGCATAACATTATCATTGCAAAAACTGAGCTTAGTTTGACCCCTTTTCTTGGGAGTACTGCCATTTGTTGAACACTGCATAAATTTGATCCACAGTACAGAAGGAAATGACTAATGGTTAACAGTAAGAATGTACTGAATATTCTTAGGAAAAATGCATGTATTTTCTAATGATTAGTAGATAAAAAAACAAACTGATGCTACACTCTGACAAGAAGCATGCCCTATTCTGTGTCTAAAATGTAATTATGAGGAAGATCATTTTCATACTATACCTGAGAAGGTGAAGGCTTTTCACATATTGCCATGTCTTTCATTTTTTCTACCAACTTTGCAGCTGAGTCATCAAAGCAAATGCTATTTTTATTGAAAAATAATGGACTATTTTTAGGTGAAAGTAACACAATAATAAATAAAATTATTGTCACAAGAAAAGAAGTAGTACCAAAAATACTGTTTTTAAAGCAAATCCCGAAGAGGCATTAACAATCATGACTGATTTAAACTACAAAATGTCCTGCTTGAAAGCTACTAAAATAACAACACTTTGTAATATTCTCCTTTATTTCTATTATTAAATGAGTCTGTGATATCTAGAAGATAGAAGAGTGTAAAAGTGGTAGTGGCTCTACAGTCAAACTGCTGGTCCTCAAATCATATATCAAACTTAACGTATGTTCAGCTTCTTTTGCTAAGCAAATTTTTTCCCTTTGGTGGAAATGAAGATTCATGTAGAATGAAAAAAGGGAAAAAAGTAAAGAAAAAAGGGAGAGAAGAAAGCAGAATATAGAGCACAGGAAAGTACTGAAATTGAATTATACTGAGTTCACAAGAGTGTCACAATAGGAAAATGAGTGTTAAAATGGTGTGAAATAATGCTATTGAATGAGGTAGGTTAATCCATTTACATCACAGTAAAGATGCTTCTGAAAGAACTACCTATGGCAAAATATGAATAAATCAGAAACTTATTATAAGCTGTCCCACACAGACTCACATAAAATTGCACAAGTAGTACAAACTTTGCTCAAAAGTTTAAGGAACAAAAGTTAAAATTAAATGGCTTTATACTGCAGTAAAACAAATTATGATGTATTTTATTTCGAATTAGAGCACATTACCCTCTAAGATTAGTAAATATACTGTTATCACATTAGCAGTGAACCCAACTTACTCTGAGTCAGATGCAGTTGGCACTTCGGAGGAATTTCTATATTTGCTAAATGTACAGCTGCCGTTAGATTTTTCAGTTTCCACCTGGAAAAAAAAGAAAAGCCAAGACTGTTTAACAAAATCAATAAACAAATCCCTAGTGCAAAAGATGCCATCCAAAGAGGGGAGAGGCAAGATTACAGGGTCCTAACAGCAAGTTGTTAACTGCACTAAACATTCAAAGCCCTGCAGAAGAAAGGCATTTGCCCCATTTCCACCCAGGGAAAGGAAAAACACAGGGCCCTGTCACAGTGAGCATACTATACAGACACATTTACAAAAGTAGAGTGTGGATTCTATTCAAAACCAGGATAAGAGTAAGAGTTATGAAAAGCAAGTATCTTCGTTGTTTGCTGCATTTGCAATTGCTGTGTGGAAAATGAGATATGGGTAGGCTTTGATATATGTAATCAGCAGAACTGAAAATCTGAGTCAGTACAAATTGACATTCAATGTCTTCAGCATGAAAACACTGCAAAACTTGTATAACTAAATTGGGGTTGAATAAAAAAACCTTATCCCAAATACTTAGCAGAGGTTCTTCCCCTTCTTCCTCCTACCCATGTCATAAGAGCATAAAAGTAACATTAAAAGCACCTACAATGGATTTAGACCATCACCTCACAAAAAGTAAACTTTTTTTTTATGTTTCCTGGTTTTCCATCATGGTACCATGGAAACAAAGCCATAGGGTTTATGTTTCAATGAGAGCCAACAAATAACCCCTTTTTTTTTAAATACAGGAGTACTGGACCTTTGCTACTTTTTGCCAGTTACATTTTGTTTGTTACACAGACATAATTGAGAATAAAAATTAAAACCAAAACAACCCACCCCAAATTTAGACAAATTGATATACAAGTTCTGCTTGAACAAGTCTGCAGACTTTGATGAAAATGAAAAGATCCCTGGGTTTGCAACATAGGAAAATATTAAGAAAGGCTCCTAGAGCCATTAATTTGAACATAAGAGACTATTAATTAATTACACAGATGACTTAAAAACAATTAAAAAAACATTGAAAATCCACAGTAACAGCCAAATAATTTTAAAAGTACTTAAAAATAAAAAAAGTTTCTTCCCTCCCCCTCCACCCCCAATACTTCCATCCTTTACTTTAAACTACGCTCCATTTCAGTTAGTTCATATGTTCTATGCATTTCAGAAGTGGGTTTAGATTACTGTTGGAATTCTGATAATTTTTTGCACATGTGGAAATAACAGTTGCCAACATGAAGACAACAGCTCTGCTCTCCAGAGGACGGTGTCAGCAATTGTTTCACCAAACTCTGCCTTGGAACACTACAGAAAGCAAGTCCTGTTGATTCTGTTTCCTGCTTTTGCCTCTCACATGACACAATAGATTTCCGATCCAGCAGAAGACAGTAAAAGAAGTATGTTCATAGCCTGCCAGCTCAACAACACTTCACACAGAAGACAACTGGTATATGAGTCAGAATTTAGAAATTTTTAATATGTGTGCATCCTTGAATGACAATGTATCAGACCTATTCTGAAACACAGAGAGATATCAACTGTTAAGATTTTTTTTTTAATCCAGAATTGAATATAGAAACAACATAAATTCTAACAGTAGCCCAACCAACATACTAAAATATGGTTTGTTTCCCTCTTTAATAGAATCCATGGAATATGCTTTTAAATACAATGAGGAAATTGGTTCAAAGATTTAAACTTCAGTGTTAAAGCTAAATATAGCACATACTGTCAGAGAGCTTTCTTTATTTACCTTCTCATATGCTTCTTTTGCAGCAGCTTGTTTTGCAGCAGCTAGAGAAGGTCCAGTGCCCCTTCCATATAAAACACCACTAATTGTACAGCTAACAGAATACCTGTAAAATACAACAGGGAATCAAGTCTTATATCCCATATGACAAGTCTTAATTCAATGATTTTTAAACACTACAATCAACTGACATTATAGAATGGAAATCTGAAGTATGCATCTCCAAGACAGTGTTTCCAAAACACATTTAATCTAATTAATAATCATAGGTAACTAATTTGTTGTGCTTTCAAGATAACCCAGTTTCAGAGCCTGGTACAATCATGGAAAAGATTATTCTGAGAGGTATTGATAAACACCTGGAGGACAATGTAGTCATTGGTCACAGCCAGCACGGCTTCATGAAGGGAAAGTCCTGATTTCCTTCTATGAGAGGGTACCCCACCTAGCTGATCTAGGAAAGCCAGATGATGTAACCTTTTTGGACTTCAGCAAAACTTTTGATACCATCTCTCACAGTGTCCTTCTGGACAAAATGCCCTGCACACAGCTGGATAACCATGCTTACGTGACGGGTGAGCAGCTGGCTCACAGGTCAGGCACAAAGGGTTACAGGGAATGGGGTGACATCAGACTGGGGACCTGTCACTAGTGGGGTTATACAGGGCTCCATCTTAGGCCCTGTGCTCTCCAACATCTTCATTAACAACTTGTACACAGGACTCAAAGGATAACAAGTAATTTTGCTGACAAGACTAAATTGGGAGAAGCTGTTGACTCCCTCAAGAGCGGGGAAGCCCTGCAGAGAGACCAACACACTAAAATTAAGAGATGGGCAATCACCAACCATGTGAAATTTAACAAGGGCAAGCGCCACAATCTGCAGCTGGGATGGGACAACCCAAGTTGTGTGTATAGACTTGGGAAGAGGAGGCTGCAGAGCAGCACTGCAGAAAGGGACCTGTGGGTCCTGGTTGATGGTAAGTGGAACATGAGCCAGCAGTGCCCTGGCAGCCAGGAGGGCCAACCCTGTCCTGGGGTGCATCAGGCACAGCATCTCCAGCCAGGCAAGGGAGGGGATTGTCCTGCTCTGCACTGGGGTGGCCTCACCTCGAGTGCTGGGGGCAGTTTTGGATGCCATAATATAAAAATGACATTAAGCTATTGGGGAGTGTCCAAAGGATGGCAACAAAGATGGTGAAGGGCCTTGAGGGGAAGCTGTATGAGGAGCAGCTGAGGGCGCTTGGTCTGTTCAGCCTGGAGGAGACTGAGGGGAGACCTCATTGCAGTTACAACTTCCTCATGAGGGGAAGAGGAGGGGCAGGCACTGTTTTCTTCTCTCTGGTGACCAGTGACAGGACTCAAAGAGACAGCATGAAGCTGAGTCAGGATAAGTTTAGGTCAGATATCAGGAAAAGATTCTTCACCCAGAGGGTGGTTGGGCACTGGAACAGACCTCCCAAGGAAGTGGTCACAGCACCAGCCTGACAGAGTTCAAGAAGCTTTTGGATAATGCTCTCAGGCAGATGGTGTGACTCATTCTGAAGATTCATCTAACATGACCAAGGATAACTAATGGTAGCATTAGTAAACACAACAAAGTATTAGAAGGAAGCAGGAAGATAAATTATATCTTACGTGGGAGCATGGGCATCTCCAGTACGATTTTGTTTAGGATAATCAACTATTTGAAACGTCCTTTGTGAAAAAATATTCAGTAGGCTGACATAATCTTTGTCTAGTGCATGTGATAAGGTTGTTTGAGTTGTTGTTAACTCTGCAGCGGCCGTATTTGAGGGACACTTATGCTATAAAACAAACAAAACGGTTAACTTAAAAACTTAAGCTTAAAAAATACATTAAGATAAAGAGTGCACAAGAACTAATATAGCTGCAAGGTTTGTCCATATTTCAAAAGACTCTTAAGAAATCCCAAGTTTCCATTAACTGAGTCCTTTGTGGCTAAGGACAGACATCCCAAGCCTAATTCTTACATCTTGAATAAATGTAAACTCGGCTTTCCAAGTACTACACTTTTGCCTTTGACAACCTCTCACATGCCTCATCCCAGTGCTTGTTCCCTCATCTTTTAGGAAAATATAGGGAATGAGCTGTGAAGAAAGGATGGCAGCAGGATGCTGCCGATGCTGCCATTTAGCAAGGGCTGCCAATGCTCCTGTGTGTGTACAAGAGGGGAAAGCAGGACTTTTCAGCTGTCTCATGATGAGTCAACAGCAGTAACATAGCAGCAAACATGCATCAATTGTGTTAAAGTAATGACAGTGACACAATAAAAGCCATATAGAAAAAGGTAAGGAAAGATTTCACTCAAAAGGTGCTAAGAAGCATTCAGAGTCAAAAAGAAAAATAAAGAATGGCAGATAAAGAAGGGCAAAACACTTGGCAGAAAACTAAGGAGCAAAATTCAAACCTAGACTAAATCAAGGAAGGATAAAGCATATAACCAGCTGCACCATAAAGAATATAATGACAAGGAAAAAAAGATGAATTAGAACAGGTGAAAGTATGCAATTTCATTAGCAGAGTGGCAACAGACACACTGAGTAATGCCCTGCAAATATTTTGAAGACACTGATTTACTGAACAGCCATCAAGATATAAAAGGACCACTGTCCAGTCTGGATACACCAAGGCAGCTTAACAAAGGCAAATACATGTCCTTGTCCTCCTATAAGAGCAGAGGAGGAAACACTCACAATGTTAGATATCAACCCTACAGGAGAACAATAAGGAAAACAATTCAGTGACAAAAAGTAGAAAATTGCTGAATAAGACAGAACGAAAGACAGAACTTAAGTAATTAGAAACTGTTTCAAATTAAACAATATTTTATTCAAAGTCTACCTTTAGATATTCATCTTCAACATTCACTAGTAAAAACACCCCAAAACTTAATCCTACTATTTACTCACCTGTTTCTCAATCATTTCCCACGTTTTTTTTGCTGCTGCTGCTTTTGCTTCTTTTTTATTTTTACCAGTGCCTGTACCATATGCCTCACCATTTATTTTGACCACAACTGTGAACCTGCAATGAAGGAAACTTGTCTAAAACATTGCTACATTTTCCCACATATATACTTTAATAACATTATCAGATTAAACTTTGGGTTTATTATCTACAAAGCACTATAGGATAACTGGGAGGTATTGAAGCATTAATGTGTTTTTATTATATCAAACCTATGATTATTGTAATTCTTTCTTATAAATATTTTTTAAAGTTTCCTCTTTAGTCACAAATGCGTGTATTTTATTAGTTCCAACAGTATTTTTAACTGCATAACTGCTTTATAAAAGCAAAATAATTTAATTTTTAAAAGCAAAATAATGGATGAGGTCAGCATTGTTACAAGCAAAGTTGTGAAGCCCTAACACCAGGAAACATCTCATCAGTGCGACGCTATACAGAGAAAAGATTTGCTAATCTTGATTTCATGAAACCAGATGTGACATCACACTGACCTTTAATACCGTGACATATACTGCTTAGTAAGTGCAAAAACCACATCTGGTGGTTGTGAGACATGAATTTAAGGCAGTGCCAAAAAGCCCCACCAAAGCCAAAAAAAATTACCAACAAACAAACACACACGAACCCCAGTCCTGCCTTCCTGTGCTCAACTGCCGATCCCTTCCCTCTCCATCCCTTCATTCCACAACTGTGCATGTCCTGCTTCCCCTATGGCAACTCCATGAGTCAGAATTGGAATCTGAGGCAGCTCAGGCCTGACTGTACTGGCTCTGGCTGGGATGTGGTTAACTTTCTCCAGAGCAGACAGAATGGTGCTATGTTGTGGCTTTGGGACTCACACGGGGTTGATGTTTTACCTATTGCTGAGCAATGTTTGCACAGCACCAAAGCTTTTTTCTTTTTCCCACTCTGGCCTTCCAGCAAGCAGAGGAGGGATATGTGAAAGGCTGGGAAGAGACAGAACCAAGGCAGGTAGCCAGAGGGATATTCCATGCCATATGGCATCACTCTCAGCAATAAAAGCTGGGAGATGAAGAAGGAAGAGGGGACACCCAGGGCTATAGTGTTTACCTTCCCAAGTAAACATCAGGCATCATGAAGCCCCACTTTCCTGGAAACATCTGCCTGCGGATGGGAAGGAGTAAGCAACTTATTTTGCTTTGGTCACACATCCAGCTATGCTTTGCCTATTAAACTGTCTTTATCTTGATCCACAAGTTCTCCTCCCTTTCACCTTTCTGATTCTCTCCCTGTCCCACTGGGGAAAAGAGAGTAGTTGGCTGGGAGTTTCACTGCATCCTGGGGTCAACCCACTGCTGTGCCCTAAAAATGAATGGCTGGATTTCAGACTGATTAATCCTTACACAGATCCGACTTGGCCTGCAGCTACAAATCCCCTAATGTTTCTGATACTACCTTTGCACAAAAGGCAGCAGAGGAGAAAACAACAACTGGATTTCTGCCTTTGGCAGCAGCACACACTTGCACCAAGTTAAAATGACCACTAGAGCTTCAGGGCACGTCTGTGCTTCACATTGCGGCAGAGCATGTAAATGCTCACAGCCAACAAGATGGATTCACACAGTCAGTGTATAGCACCATGAGCTCCTCTGTGGGAAAATTTGTCTCAAATAGTGTAGTGACCTTAGGAACTCACTTTTTTCATTATTCCAACTTCATTCTCCACTTCCCTTTAATGAAATGTGTCTTGGGTTACAATGGAAGATGTAACCAAAAGTATGTATTCTATTACCATCTCCATAAGCTGTTAAGATAGGAGGGGCAGTGCTCTTTATCTTCTCCATGACTCAGCCCTGATAAGTCCCTCCGGGGAAAGAGCTGCCACCCTGAGGGGGCCATCTCCACTAACGGGCCATCAAGGTCTCCCAGCATCACTCACAGAATTACATGGTCCCACTGTAAGATGCGCCTCCCAGGGGGAGGAACTGAATGTTCCTGCCTGGATTTAATCTGAGGCCTGGAACACCAGGAGAGCCCTACCACTGGATTCCCAGGCGACAAGAGCTAAATAACCACCACTGGACCTCCAGAGAAG
Organism: Falcunculus frontatus; assembly: GCA_013398115.1. Taxonomy (NCBI): domain Eukaryota; kingdom Metazoa; phylum Chordata; class Aves; order Passeriformes; genus Falcunculus; species Falcunculus frontatus. The sequence continues at coordinate 2,405,956 of VZRV01005920.1, read as the reverse complement.
GACCAGATCTTTCTACAGGATCACTGCTTTGACAGAACCCCATCCATCATTCCAATAGAATTGTAGCCACCATTTAATCGGACTGCTACCACCACCCTGACCAGCAGGGTATCAGGTCATATTCTGACTCTGTCAGTTTAAGCCAATGTTTCTGTACTATTGCCTTTATTTTAATTTCCTGTTAAATTGTAGTTCTGACTTGGAATCTCCTGCTGGTTTGCTTTCAAACTAGTACAAAATGTTTGGGTGGAAAACAACGAAGATGCAGAACAGTGCTTGTTCTCATTGTGCAAGCAAGGCTTGACAAGAAATCTTAAGGGGGCAAACAGTAGGACAAGGCACACCCATAGTGTGCCATATGCTCTACACATAGGAAACAGCAAAGAAAAAACAAAACCTGTAAGAAAGATTGTTCTTTGGGACAGAGTTTGTCAATCAACCCATACCTAAGCACTGAATACTACACACATTCAGCTATGACACTGCATCCGAAAGACACCATCTTATTTAAGCATCCTGAGGAAATCTTCAGTCTGAGTCTCCATGACCAAGTTGAGGATTACCTGCAGGAGCATTACATGAGGTGGTCACAAATGCAGAGTCTTACCTATCCACCATGAACCCCAAGTTAATAAGCAATTGCCAGACTTGACAGGTTTAAGCAGGACTGGTCTAATCATCCACTCATTGTGTTCCCAGACCAAGAAAGCTCAGGACTGAGCCACCCTGGGCTCTCACAACCTTCTTACATTATGTTCAGCACTGACCCTGTCAGACCTCAGACAACTGCAAGATGATTTATGAGATGAGACACAGCACAGAAGAGTTAGGGAGCCAGCCCAGAACCAGCAGTGGTCAATGCATCCTGTTAGCAGGCAGAACACCAGGAAAGAGCAGCACAAGGGCACTGAAGGAGGTCTATAGCACACATTACTATAGCCAGACATTTTACACTGTATCCTTGAAATAGCCCAAGTTACCCAGGATTTTCCTAGGTACCACTGTCACACAATGGGCTGAATTGCATTTGTGAATGTAGCAGAACACACAGACAAACAATGAAAAAGCACAATAAAGGGGATAAATAATTTGGAATGTATGTAAGTTCTGTCAGTCCCATGCCATCACTTTTGAAGCATGAAGATGTTGCTGGATGTCAGAGCTGTAGTCATTGCTGCAATAAGGGTTACCTTTTTTAATTACATGAGCCACATGGGGAAAAAATTCAGATAACTGATTAACATTTGAGATCCAGATATTTATTAATCTATTCTGGGATGGTAGTTGGATTTAAGAATAAGTCTGCATAGACAGTGCTGTCTGACAAAATGCAACACATCAAAAAACCCCATATTAATTATTAGCATAAGGCTTGTCTTCATGCATACTAGCAAAAATATTTTTAAAATATCACACAAGGAAATATTACAGATCTTGAATATCTACAACCTTTGGCAAGGCAAAAAGTACACTATATCAGTGTTAAAAAGTAAAATACATTCCATCTCCTGTAATTGTCTCTAGAAGGGAAAGCAAAACTTCTTAAGCAAAAGACCCTTTTCTTGTAAGAGATGTTAAGAAATAAACTACATATTAAACATGTTAGTACCCAATGAGTTAATACACCCAACCTTTCTGGTTAGAAATCAACAATGCTTTGTAAGCACTTTAATCATAAACTGATATACTTGCTGTAACCCAATCCACCTCCTGAGAGAAGATGCATAACATACAATGGTTACTAGTAAGTAACAGGTGCATTGCTGGTACTTTTTGAAAAGAGCCATCACCTTTGAAATAAGTTTTCTCCTTAAACTGTATCACATGATGTCCTCCCCATGTATCTACCATTCAATTCATGGTTTCAACCAGTGCTTTCAACAAATTAACATTTGTGACTGCAAGCTTTACCCAGTTTGTTCATTGCAGGAAGAGCCCTGCTAGTTATTGACATGCAGAGTAAACTTACACAGGATCATGAGATGGGCCTGTCACACTGATGATGTCATAATCCACTGTAAGTTTATGTATTTGACGGTAACGGTTGATCATTGTCATACACTCACGATCCATTTTGACACAATCTTCAATAGATGCTGCAAAGTAACATTTAAAGATGTGTCTATTGCTCTAGACATAGAATAAAGACAGCCCCTAATCCTGGTAGAGAGATCACTGCTATGATATAAAATAGAAAATTGGTGCCAGTAACAAAGCTCATGGGAAACTAATTCGAATTTCTAATTCAAATGATTAGTCGCAAAACGTTTTTGAAGTCATTGCTTGGAATAACAGTTTTAGAAAGCAGAGTGGAGAATTTAGTGATTAGAGAAGATTTCTCAGCAGATTTCTTGACAGAAAAAGAATGAATCATTCACTGAATTCCATGGGAGGAAAATAATCAGTAACATTTCTCCAGAATTAGAATCGGTTCTTTCAGAGAAGCCGGCGACACTCGAACTTGACGATGACGCCAGGCGCAGCCACACGGACGAAAAATGACCCCAGGCTGCCGTCACCGAGCGCCGTGGGCCAGGCCGCTGCAGCCGGGCTGCGGGCACCCCATCTCGGCGGGCCCGCGGACCCCTGCCCTTCCCCCCCCGCCCCCCGCCCCGCCCGGACCGCCGCGCC